>CM065371.1:23075889-23588389 GCA_033032245.1 Poecilia picta
TCTTGTTTCTTTATTTATTTATTTTGGTATAACAAAATATGCATTAAAGGATTTTGGGTGGAAACAAATTGTCAAAATGAATCTGTGAGGTTTTGTTTTGTCATTTGGTGACAGGTGAATTGTGCCGGCAGGTGAAGCTGCTGTCTGGATCCTCTCCTCTGGAGGTGAACTCCACAAAGCCTGGTTTGTTAAATCTGATGCGGGTGTTTATCCAGGACTGGTACCGGGACACTCTGGTGTAGACGCCAGGCAGATTGGGCCAAGCGCAGCCTCTGCCAAAACTCACAACTCCAGACTGGATCCAGCGTGAGAGATGCTTGCTGACCATCGGACCTCCTGAGTCACCCTGCAGCGACAGGAAGGAAAAACTAGTGGCTTATTATTGACCGGCACAAGCAAAAACCAAACCAACTTTATTTATAAAGCACTTTAAAACAACCGTAGCTGATACAAAGTGCTGTACATTAAAACACAACGCAAGAAAAGAATTTAAACTTACAGTTTAAAAACAATAACATACAATTTAAAACTAGATCCCGCTGGTGTTGAAGGCCAAGTAAAATAGATGGGTTTTAAGACGAACTTTAAAAATGGCAAATTTTTCATCAATGTTAGGAAATTATTTACTTAAAACAAGCTCCTATGTCTTTCTAAAAAGACTAGCTTGTAAATGATTTTTGCTTGATTTCAAGCAAACTAAGATAAATATCTTGGTTCCAAGAAAATACTTGGTAATATTTGTGTTTGTTGCAGTGTACATTATGTTGGTGTTATTATTTGTTTTGATTTTAACCTTCCAGGAGTAACAAATAAACAAAGATGTTCTAATTAATTTGCATTTTGAAATGCAGAGGGGTTTTTACCGTAAGTGCTGCATATTCATTTAACAATTTTAAAGTAACATCTGCAGACAAACACTGACTTTACAGTAAACAAGTTCAAAATTACTTCAAAATAAACCAAAATGAGGCTCTGGCGATGTTGGGCCGGCTCTGCATCCAGGCGACTGACGAAGCCATCAGCCTACCTGACAAGAGTCTTTTCCTCCTGAAAGAACTCCGGCACAGATCATGTTGTCTGTTACTGTTCCCAGCAAACAGCTGCACTGTCTGTTCCCAATAACAGGCACCTTCACTTCCTGAAGGGTTTGAGGTTGAGGCAGAAGCTCTGTGGAGGATTACGATACTGAGATTAGTCATTAGACCAAACAATGTGATTGTAATGGAGAAAATAAGTTTTTTTATGAAAAAAGTTAGTTTGGTTTAATTATGGTACTTCATAAACAGCAAAAACAAAAAATAATTTTTAAGTGGCATTACTAAATATTATTGTTTTTAATGTATGTTTTCCTTCATAATTCTCTTTTTCCCTTTTTTTCTTGACCACTAGGCTGGAACCTCACAGTGAACATAAATCTGTAAAACTCACTGTTAGAGAGCAGCAGTAGCTCTCATGTTTGAGATCAAATGGTCGTTATGCCAACCAAAACTATGGGAAACAGGAAAAAGCAGGAAAAAGTCTTCTCTGTCTTCCCATCACAAACCTAAACGTACGTTATTTATTAAACCCAACTGGAACTTTAAAGGTGACCTATTATTCTTCTTTGAACAGGTTTTATGGGTGACACAAAACCTGTTCATTACATTTTGTTGCACAACATCAGTTTTGGACAATAAGATTTCAGTCTGCTCAGTCTTAAGCTGTTTTAGGGTGTCCTGTCACTTTAAATCCAAATAAGCTGCTGCTGGCCACGCCCCAAAACTCAATATTTACACTTGCACATGAAAATGGCAGCAAACAGATATGCCATTATACAGCTGTATATTTGAAAAGCATAAGTGGAGCCTCCTCTGCAACCAACAAGAATGCAGCAAGTGATTTCTGGATGGTCAATCAACAACAAAACACTTATCGTTTCCAGCAGCCATTGTAACAATGAAATTACAGTGATAAAATCAGCTGACCAAATGTGTTGGAGCTCTGCTTACATTGCTAGGTAAAGTGCTTAGCTGGTGTTGCTGTTGACTGTGACTCAACAATGGGGAGATTTTTTTTAAATGGCTTATTTTAAAACATTGACTCATTGCCAAAAACTGGCTGAGTTTTTAATTTAATGATTTCAGTTGAGACTCAAATGGAAACATAAAAACATGCAAAAAGTGAATCTTCCACAATAGATCCTCTGTAACTACTGATGTTGGTTGGATAGGAAAAAAGATTGATTGAAAGCAAAGTGGTAAATCGAAACAAAATTTACTTTTTTTTATGGTCATCTTAAAACAACAGGAGATAATTTAGCCACTCAATAAAGGCACTAACATTAAAGGTTGGACCTGTCTGGATGAGAGTCTTCTCAGGTGAATCTCACCTCCTTCTCCTATGTCTCCCCAGCCGGTGACCCAGCTATCGGTGCCGTTGTTGAACCGGCTGCCACTCGCTGCCAAACACACCGGTCTGATGTAGTCTGTGAACTGCACTGGTGAGGAGAGTCTGAGCAACGCAATGTCGTTGTCGGCGGTGTTCCGATCGTACTTGGGGTGTACGATGATTTTTCCAATGTTCCTTTCCACTACAGTTTTCGTGTCTCTGTCCCTCTGGTTCTGCTGCCCCAGAACGGCCTTCCACCTGGACGGAGCTGGACTGCAGGAAAACAAACAAAAAACGCAAGGAATTTATTTCATTACAAAAAATCATGACAATGTTTTCAACTTCTTTCAGCTGGACTCAGACTTGAACATTCAGAGTCACATAAAGACAGTTACAAAGTCAGCCTTCTATCACTTTAGGTCCTGAAACTCCACCTGTTTAGATTTGCTGCAGAACCATAACAAATGGAACATTAACCAACATATTTGACATTTATTGATGGTTTTAACAATGAAACATGATAAACTCTTAAGTTGGGCTACTGAAATGTTGTGTTGCTGAAATGTAAAAAACACTGTGAAACATTTGTGAAGCATTTAGTTGTGTCTACTGTCTTCTGCTCTTTAAGTGAAATAAATGTAGTGCGTTTCAGATTTTGAACCTAAACCTGTGAGTTTGTGAAAGATAAACTTACAGCAGTAAGTTGTGTTAAATTTTTATTAAGAGTTGAATAAACTGGAGTTTTTAAGTTTACACTTTAAAACTGAAAGAAGAAAAAGAAAGGAGTGGGAACTATTTCCCAGAATGCTTAGCGGCATATTTTTGTCCCCTCAGATGGAAGTGTGTTACGTTGATCTGACTCTTGTCCTGATCACACTAAATGTTTCTGATCTGAATTCATTCAGATGTTTAATAAAATTCATCATCAGAAATCAGAAATCATCAGAAATTTGGTTCATGCAATTTGAAACAAGAATTTTAATTATTAGTAATTAGTAAAATAAGTTGTTATTTTAACATGATATTGTCAGTAAAATAACAGAGAAATGTGGCTCTATAACTGGGTGAGGACAGATTTTTTTTTCTTGCATATTGTGAACTAATTATTTGGTTTAAATTGTAGCATTAAGTTAAAACTCACAATTCAAGATTAATGAACTTAAAAACAATGTTTAGTCAACTTGTCTTATGTTGTTAAATCAACTTCATAAACTTTAATTTGAGTTAAAACCAAAACTATTTTCTTGTTGACTTAAATTTCATTTTAAAGGCAGCAGGTGGACTTTCATTTTCACGTTGGACCACCTTCTAATGTTTTATTGTGCAAATAAACTGACTTGATCTGTACATGTTTCTTTCCAAATGAACCAGTTGAGAAGCTACAATTATTTCATGACAAGCTTCCTTCCACTGCAACCAGCAAGTTTTGCATAATATAATCTTAGCGTGAACTTTGTGTATCTTTTCACTTACTCTTCGATGCAGTGAGCTGCAGTCAGAACCCACTTTTTGTTGATCAGGGATCCTCCACACCGGAACTGGCCTTTAAGCTGCAGCTCCACCTGCCAGGGCCAACTTCCAGGTGAGGCATCCTGACCTCCAACTATTTTGGGATTTCGAGGAGCAACGCCACATTCTGAGACAAAAAAATCAGTTCGGACCATATTAGGACGCAAAAGTTCAACAAATCTTATTGCACAAGATATTTTAAAGAACCTTAAAGAGGTTTTAAGTTACTACCAACCATTAAGCTGTGCATCGGATCCTGGGAAACGGAAGAAAAACAGACAAATTTCAGTTGATTTTCTTCAACAAAACACAGCATATTAGTGTAATGCTCAAGATTTACACTAAAATTAAAGTATATTGTTTTTATGATCAAATTTTTTTGTGTTAATAATAATAACACAGAGCAAAGAGAGAGAGCTTCCACCTACCTGCACAAAGAAAGTTCAGCAGAGCCAGGATGGGCAGCAGAGCCTTTGAAGCCATTGTGGAGGGAAGTGCAGAATCTGTGTCTGAAGCTCTTTATATATTTTCTCCCATCCGTCATCTTTTCCTGTGTTTTTCACCTAAAAAAAAACAATCATATGGCAGCTGCTCCAGCTGATTCCTCTTTCTGAGAATCATTCATGTTTCCTTCAAAGACTGCCATGATGTAATACTGTCAAAATAAACGCTACTCGCTTCACTTCCTACAGGTTAATACAGGGACTGTATTAACCTGTAGGAAGTACTAGGTTAATACAGTACTTTTTAAATACTCCAACTATCTGCATTTATATCACTGTAACAGATTTTAAACTCACTTATATCAAATTTCCTGACTTATTTGTAAAGAATAGGATTCACAAAACTCTGTATATTTACTTAATAATGGATATGTTTTGATAATTCACTCAAAACTAAAAGGTTACATACATTAAAATGTCTGACTTTTAAAAATTTGAAGATGCCCAGATGATGATGCCATGAATTTGTACATTTGCAAAGTCAGATTAATTCACAACATGTGCTTTAATTGGAAGTACTGTGGATTCATTTCGAGTTTAAACACCACAAAAATATTCAGCCATCACTCTAATAAGGAGGAAGGCAGGTAGAAATCGACCCAAGAAAAAAAGCAAAAGACCTTTTAAATATTATGGTTTGGACTTGGACACGGATTGAAAAGCCATGAATCCAAAAGCAATATATAAAGTGAAATTACAACAACAACCTCAGCTGATCAAAGTGCTTCACAACAATCACTTCGTAGGTAGATAAATGATAAAACAGAAAATAAAATTAAGTGTGTTAAAAAAAAATAAAAAGACAGTTACAAAATCAGCAGAAAATACCAGAGAAATTTAAAGTCAAATTAAGTTTTCAAATGTTCTCAGACAGAAAGAGCTTAAATTTTGGAGACTAACAGTGAAGCGTTTCACCAAAAAGGAAGATTAGAGGAAAAGTCATAAAGCTGGAGCTTCAGTAAATCAATATAACCATAAAGAAAGAGCACTATGTAATTATGCAAAATTGAGTAATGTGTCCTGGTGTGAAAATGTGTTTGAATGAAAATGTGAATGAAAATGTGTTTCTGGCCCAAATTAGACATAAATTGACTTAATTAAAAAAAATCTCTCGTGTTTTTATTTAAATTTGGACAGAACTGGTTAAACTGCCCATTCTGATATGTTTACTCTTTAATTATTGGCAACAATCTGTGAGGTAAACATGAAAACCAGACATAGTCCACATCTGATTAATGTTTTCTGTTATTTCTAAAGAAAGAAGCAATAAAAAGGCCAAGATGACACCAGGCAGTCAAGTCCTCCTGCCTCCGACTTCCTGGAGTGACTGCATGGTTGATTGTCATTACTATTCATCATTACTCATGAAAATGACAGAACTGATCGATTATTGGGTATTAAGCTAAAAATATAGTTGGAAGTGATTCATTGCTAAAGAAATTTTAATTTTGCATGCAGTGAAATGACTAATTAGGGGAATTTAGGAACGTTTCTGTAAAACTCAGTGGCGATGTTCAGTGGTATGGCTTCTGCCCAGGGCGACACAAACTAAGGGATAGCACCATGCAAAAAAATAAATAAATAAATAAATAAAAATCAAGAAATAAGTGAAGCTGAGCAAGTTTTCTATTCATAATCTGCATCTCAAGTCAAAACACTTTTTCACAACAAATACCAACTTCAGCTGATGGGGGCTGAAGTTGGTATTTGATTCACAGCTTATAATTTTTTGCTAAGCTGAAAAGTAATTTAGCTATTTTTAATTGATCTAATTAATCAGATTGCCAGTCAGCTTTAAAAATAGTATTACATGAAGATTTAATGGCTGATGGTTGTAGTTAAATTACACATAAATAACACGTGATGCACTTTTTCTGCTAAATTCAAATCCTCAAAATATTTGTTGTTTTTTTGCATTTTTATGATTGAAAGTGTCATTTTAAAAAATTTCATGTCAAATAACATTAAATTTGGGATAACGAATGACAAATATCACAACATTATAATAAAAATATTGAATAGCTACATACATTGACAATAGACAAAGTAGAATAAATAAAGTAAAAATAAAAGTTAAATAAATACATACATAAACGGGTAAAATAAAATAAGAGATCTGCTACAGTAAAAAGAAAAGCAAAAGTAAAAACTAACAGAGAGATCTGCTGATGAGATCATAGGAGTTCATAATTTTTCAAGTTTCTGATTATTAAAGTTACGTTTTTCAACAGAGGCAGTAAATGTTTTTAAGTGTATTAGTAAATGACAGGACATTATATGTGGATGCAATATTTTGCAAGGATTGTTATTAGATTTAATTTATATATTTCATCTGAAGAAAAGGTTGAGTTAATGGGAAAAGTGCAAAATGTCCAGAAATATCATGAACAAAAGAATGAAAAGAATAACTTATTTTGGTTTTACTTAAAAACTTTACTGATTGTCACAGTACAGGGTTTATTATATGTCTTATTTACATCACCTGGATTATTTAATATCATATTTCTAAAAATAGGGAAAAAAAATCACCTTCAGAGGAAGATGATGATGCTGATGCTGAAGTTTACAGCAGTGATTCTGGATTCATCATCAGAATAAGTCAGTTTATCAGGAAGCAGAAAAAGAGGAATGTTTCCAAATATACAGCCAGTTATATAGAAAATTATTCATCCATTTATAGATTTGACCACATGTAGGATGGAGCTGAATATAATCTGTACTACATAAATAAACACCAGTCGGGTAGGTCAGTCCGTATTCTGGGGTTATTTTATGTAAGTTCAATGAGGAGTTTAACTGTCTATTTAAATACTCCTCATAAATGTTTAAGGTGTTTTCATTTTTACTTTTTGTCACACTAAAATCTTTTAAGTCGTCAAAAAAGTTCAGTAACAGACCAAGATAATCTGAGTAAATATAAAATAGTTTTCAAATGAAGATTTCTTTTGTGACGAGAGCAAATATATATATATGTGAAAATATAATTTGCCCCCCTCTTTTTTAAAGTAATGTTAGTTGTGATAAATTAAATTTCTTGGTTCAGTTTCACTATCCACACCCAGACCTGAAAATTCACTCAGATATCTGTCTTTATAAGATTGAAATAATTTCAAACCATAAAAAGTTTAGAAAAACATGTAAATAACATAGAATACACGGAATTTAATGTTTATTACTAAAATTATTATAATATGTAAAAACTTTGGACTAGTTTGGCCTAAAAATAAATGTTAATTACCGCAGATTGAATTTCTTATCCAAGAAAACAAAACCTGCTTTAACGACGCTGAAACAAAACCTGATATTTGTCTTCTTCTGCTGGTAAAACTGAGTAATTACACAAATGATCCTACGAGTCTTTATAAGATTAAAATCATTTCAAACCATAAAATGCTGATAAACAAATGTGAAATACCACAAAAATTTAAAAATATCAAACTTAGGTATATTTTTTAATTTAATGTTCATTACTAAAATTGTTAGAATATATAAAAAACGGAACTAGTTTAACGTAAAACAAATGAGGTTAGCAAGAAAACAAACCTGCTTTTGCGACTCTGAAACAAAATATTTGTCTCCCTCTGCTGGTAAAAATGAGTAATTACATCAATAATTCTACGCGTCTTTTTAAGTTTCAAATAATTTCCAACGATAAAATGCTTATAAAAACATGTGAAATACAACCAATTGAAAAAATATTAAACTTGGGTATATTTTTTTATTTAATGTTCATTAATAAAATTGTTAGAATATATAAAAAACGGAACTAATTGGACGTAAAAAAATGTTGGTCAGCAGGAAAACAAAACCTGCTTTTGCAACTGAAACAAAAACTAATATTTGTCTCCCTCTGCTGGTAAAACTGAGTAATTACACCAATAATCCTATGCGTCTTTATAAATTTAAAATAATTTCAAACCAGTGTTTAGAAAAACCTGTAAAGGGTTTCAGAAATGGAAAAATAGAATACATGAATATATATTTTATTTAACATTACAAAAATTAGGATGAATAATGTGAACCAGTTTGGCCTAAAACAAATGTTAATTCCCGCAGATAGTATTTCTCAGCCAGGAAAACAAAACCTATTTTTGTGACTCTGAACCAAAAACTAATATTTGTCTCCCTCTGCTGGTGAAACTGAGTAATTACATAAAGCATCCTATGCGTCTTTGACAGTTCAAAATTATTTCATAAAGTGTTTAAAAACATGTAAAATGTGTCACAAATAAAAAACCAATAAAATACATAAAATGTCTTATTTAATGTTTATTACTAAAATTATCCATTCATCCATCCATTTTCCTACACCCTTGTCCCTTGGATGGGGTCGGGAGGTGCTGGTGCCTATCTCCAGCTGGCGTTCCGGGCGAGAGGCGGGGTCCCCTGGACAGGTCGCCAGTCTGTCGCAGGGCAACACAGAGACACACAGGACAAACAACCATGCACACACACACTCACACCTAGGGGGCAATTTAGACAGACCAATTAACCTGACAGTCATGTCTTTGGACTGTGGGAGAAAACCGGAGTACCCGGAGAAAACCCACCATGCACAGGGAGAACATGCAAACTCCATGCAGAAAGGCCGGGGCTGGGAATCGAACCCAGAACCTTCTTGCTGCAAGGCAACAGCTCTACCAACTGCGCCACTGTGCAGCCTACTAAAATTATCAGAACATATAAAACACTGAACCAGTTTATTCTAAAACAAATATTGCGCTCGACAGATAGCATTTCCTATCCAGTCTTTGTCTTCATTCCTTCGATTGCTTTCCGTCTCTTCAGGTTGGTGTAGAGAAGCGCCAAATTAATGACATAGGTTGAGACACAAACCATGCAGAAATCTCCCAGGACAAAGGCGAGAATAGATGCGAGATAAAGCGAACCGGCTACAGAGACCCAGGAGGAGATGACCAAGGCCAGGGCCGCTTTTTAGACAGAGACAATCCTGCAGTGAAGAAAAATGAGTTTAGTATGCAGAAATCAATCCCTATAATTTCACATGCAGGCCGAGCTATAATAAACATAACGGTTAGCGTAAAATCCCTGCTCTGTAATTTGCAGAGGACAATGGTGGACCTACCAAGGCCCATCTGCAGAGTGTAAAACAGGATGCCGAGGACGCTGTTGGGCTGGTTCAGAATGCTGTCTTTGGCCACAAAGAGCTGGACCAAACCGAAACCACGTCCCCATCTGCCAAGAAAGAAAAGGTGTATGCAAGTGTATGCCACACTTTTAAGATTTTAATTTATTATAAACATGCAAAAAAAAAAAAAAAAAAAAGAGTATAATTTCACTTATACTTCACAAATTCAAACTTGTTTTTCTTTTGGGGATAATATAAAATCCCCAAAAAACAGAAAACATGTGTATTTAGTTCAAAATAATCAGCTATGCAGTTCATACCCAGAAGAAAGTTCACTTTGTGGGTTAAAAAGCACAAAATTTCCAAAAGGAATTTCAAAAATTCAACACGTGGCAATAAAACGGGGCTTAAATATGCGGACACAATCCACTCTGAGCCACAGTTAATGTAAATCTACATGCTTTACCTGCTTCATGGATTCTGTCGGTCTGATTTAAAAAAAAACAAAAGGTGTGAATGAAATTCCTACCTGGAGGTAAAAACCTTGGAGCAGCTCACTGACTCCCCCAGGTCGCACATCGCCCTGTAATCTGGGTCTTTCTCTCTGGAAAACTCCACATGAAGAGCGTAAACAGACAGAACCAAACCCAGAAGACCCAGAACGACGCGCGCCGGCGGTTCCCACCTCGGCAGCCCGGAGCCGCAGCCATGTGGGGAAAAAACCACGGAAACAGAAAATATAGAGACTAGAAATCCACTAGGAACTGCTTAGGGTTTCTTTCTAATCCAACCGAAGTCCGTTTACAGTGGGCGACGTGTTAAAAGTCACATCCTCACTTCTGATTGGCTGGCTTCATTTGTGTCCTCGCCTGCCATTGGACGGTTGGATCCAAACGTTGACGCGGCCAAAAAAGCTTTTATTTTTCATTACATGATATACAATTAATCCATTACAGATTATTTTTATTACTGTTATAGCTATTTTTTTTAATAGCGCCACAAGCCTCCACTTGTTAATTTTAAACAATTTTGTTGAATTGGAAACCGACACATTTTTTGTTTGTCTTTTGTGCAAAAATAATAAAACGTTTGTTAATCTGGTGTAAGGGAATAGGTTTTTACTAGGATTTAATTAAGGCGTAAATCTAAATCAGCATTAAACATTTTAGAGAAAATTTGATTAATTTAAGTGACCCTTCATTCACATTTGTTATGCTTAATATGTGGACATTTTGTAAACAGCTCACACAGAGTGGTGTGTCTTTCTCTTTTGGAGAATATAATTGATTCAAAAACGCCAGAAATTATGTATTTATTCTATAAAGGCAAAGTTAGAATAAATTAGTCTTGAACTTGATCTAACTTTAACTTGAAATCAGACCAGCTGATTTCTATTCTTAAAATATTTAATGTTTTGTTTATTACTGAGCAAGTAAAATTCTTCCTTTCTTTCCTTCTTTGTTTGTTTCTTTCTTTCTAAAAACATATACCATTACGTCATAGTTGCCCGTATTTTTCTCCAACTATCGTAAAATGTGGAAAACGACGTCACCTCCATGAATAAATAAACAAAATCACACAGACTCCATTCTATTTGGCATGAAGCCCCGCCTCAAAGTGCGTTCTGTGCACCTATTGGATGATGGCGCCTCCCTCCCTTCGTCCAATTGGCTGGCCACATGACACTCAAAGCAAATCCGGAAGTGGACGAGGAAGCGGCGGACAAAACAAGTGAATTATCGCGCTTGTTCGCTATTAAAGCCGGAGCTATGGACGGTGTGGTTTCGCTCACAAGCTGAAAGTATGTTAATCTTTTTTAATTCGCATTCATTTGCAGTTTTGTTTGGTTTTATAGCTGAGAAGGTGCAGGTTTAACGGTACGTAGGAAGCCAGAGCTCCAGGTAACGTTAAGCCGACGCCCTGCGTCAAGAAGTGACAATGTTGCTCCTTTGTCACCCTTGACCAAATTAAACTAGCTATAAAATAGGCTCTGTTTTAGACACTTGACTGAGATCCAGAGTCTCCCTTTCATTTAGTCAATCTAAGCCTCCACTTGTTAAATTTAAGGCAGCGTTTGCCTGATTCAGTTCCTTTTATTCCTCTATTTTGAATCTTAAGAAATATTATCAATATCTGACTCTGTTGTCTATCATTGAGGAGAAAACGAAGATAATTCTAGCATCGATTGAGTCGGTGTTGAATTTTTAAAATGTAGGTTTTATGCACCATTCATAGGCACCTGCTTCCAGTTTCTCTGTTAATTAATAAGTACTGTAATCCCATACAGTAAATTAAACTTCTTCACACGGTTGTTTCACCATACATTTGTTTTCATTTGGAACACTAAAATGTAGTTATTTAAGGTTATATCACGTTTATTGGAATCGCTTGTAAAGATTTCTAAATAGATTGGACATAAAAGTTGAGAAAATCCAACCACTTATTTGAGTGAAAAACAGTTAATTTCAATAAATAATTATTTTAATATACACCACTGTGTGATGTGTGATTTTTCACTTCCCTGCAAGTGTTCGAAACCTATAAAATGTATTCACCATGTTGGATGTTTACAGGTGATATTTGACCAGAGGTGGACAGAGGAAAGAAATGAACTCGGGCAAAAGGAACATTTTTAAAATCAGTTTCTTTCAATAAAAAATTAGGAAACGGTAGCAAAAACTTCAGGTTTACATTTGTGTCTGGTGACGTTTTGGTTAAAAAATGTTCGTTTTTCATTCAGTGAGTAGAAAATCCAACAATTTTACTCAAGTGAGAGTAGAAATACTTCATAATAAAATTACTTAACTAAAAAGTTAAAAGTTGAGTTAAAAAGTTCTACGTAGTAAAAATACTCCTAAAAAAAAAATGTTTTCAAACAAGTTACTCAAGTAAACGTAACTATTTACTACCCAACTTTGTAATTGACCTACTCTGTGACTGTCCATTTTTGATGACGGTATATTATTTTTTTGTCTAGGTCTCATTACAGCAACATGTCGACTAAAGAGGGTGGAGGCGCCAAAGTTTTGGCCTCTCCTGAAAAAATGGCCACAGACAAAGTCAGACAGATCCAGAACCAGCGTGGAGTTGAGGTGATACCAGACACCAGCATAGCAGCAAAAAACTTGGCCCTGCTTAAAGCACATTCTCTGGACGTAAAGTTTGACGTCGGAGAAGAGTATGATGTCATCGAAACCATCGGCACCGGCGCGTACGGCGTCGTTTCATCTGCCAGAAGAAGAGACAACGGTACGTCTCTTGATGTGTTTAAATGTGAAAAATCTCATTGAGTTGAAATTACTCTCTAATCTTTTCCACTCTGTTCTTTATTTTTGCTTTATTTAGGCCAGCAGGTGGCGATAAAGAAGATCTCCAATGCTTTTGAGGTGGTGACAAACGCCAAGCGAACCCTGAGAGAGCTGAAGATCTTAAAGCACTTCAAACATGACAACATCATCGCCATCAAAGACATCCTGCAGCCGAACCTTCCTCACTCTGCCTTCAAGTCTGTGTATGTAATTATTTTCTCAAATTGCAATTTCTTTTTAATCATTTACATAACCTTTCATAGATAGGACTAGACGTTGGGGACTAGGGGACATTCTCCTGATCTTTGTACTTTTTTCTAATTGTTTTCTCAAAATAACTTCATTTTCTAATGGTCTTTTTTTAGGTAATGAGTTAGTTTTCTATTTTCTGCATATACTTTTTCTAGATGGTTTTCTCAAGACGATGAGTTAAATTTCTCGATGGGTTTCTCGAGATAACTACTTAACTTCCTACAGTTTTTTCAAAATAATTAGTTAATTTCCCGTTTTCCTCGCCTCCTTTTCTCCGATGGTTTTCTCAAGATGAGTTAATTTCCTGATCGTTACCTCAAAATAAATCGTTGACTGGTGTGTGTATTAAACACAGGCATTTGAAGGATGGAATCAGGTTTCCCATCTCATGATCTCGAACAAACAAACTTTGTTTTCTCAAGTTTAACTCGTCTAAAAATAAACAGTACATGCAGAAAATATCCGCTCTCAGCTTCTGTAAAGGACAGCCCATGACTTGAGTTGCCATTCCTAATTTATCTCTGTGCTACCGTCCTGCGTTTGCAGATATGTTGTGTTGGACCTCATGGAGAGCGACCTGCACCAGATCATCCACTCTGTCCAGACTCTCACCCCTGAACACACGCGCTACTTTCTCTACCAGCTCCTCCGTGGCCTTAAGTATGTTCACTCTGCCAACGTCATCCACCGTGACCTCAAACCCTCCAACCTGCTGGTGAACGAGAGCTGTGAGCTGAAAATAGGGGACTTTGGCATGGCGCGGGGTCTGAGCTCCCACCCGGAGGAGTCTTACTGCTTCATGACGGAGTACGTGGCGACGCGCTGGTACCGCGCTCCTGAGCTCCTGCTGTCTCTCAACCACTACAGTTTGGCCATTGACATGTGGTCTGTGGGCTGCATCTTTGCTGAGATGATGGGGCGCAAGCAGCTTTTCCCCGGGAAGAACTACGTCCACCAGCTGCAGCTCATCTTGAGCGTGTTGGGCACTCCCCCTGAGGGTTTGATCGGATCTATCAGGGCTGACAGGGTCCGCTCCTACGTTAAGAGTCTCCCATCCCGAACACCTGTACCTTTGGCCAAGCTGTACCCGCAAGCTGAAGCCTCGGCTTTGGACCTCCTACAGGCCATGCTGCAGTTTGACCCTCGGGAACGCATCAGCGTGACGGAGGCTCTGGCGCATCCTTACTTGTCCAAGTACCACGACCCAGACGACGAGCCAACGTGCGTCCCAGCTTTTGACTTTGAGTTTGACAAGCTTCCCATGAACAAAGAGCAAATTAAAGAGGCTATTCTGATGGAGATTCAAGACTTTCACAAGAAGAAACTGAATTCTCGTCCAAGGCTGCAGTTCAAGCCTTTGCCGAGGGTCGAACCTGCGGCGCAAAGAAGTAGCCAGCCAGCAAACGTTGACCTGACCAAGCAAACGATGGTCGCCATTGCACAGCACCTTGATGCAAAACACATTCAGCAACAGCAAATGACAGAAGCAAACTCCCAGAAGCAACAGAACAACCCACCAGCAGATGTGAACCCAGCGTTCCCAAACCAGGTGCCCCATCATCACCTACCCCTCTCAGCAAACATGTAGGCGCTCCAGTCGACGTGGACATGCCTAGTGCCAACTCCGACAGCGGACAGCCAGAGACGATCGACCTCACCACACCAGTGTCCACCCAGGACGCTCCGTCAGAGACGATGAGAGACGGAGAAGGACAGGAGGGAATCCCAGCCATCCAGAGCCAGACCGTGGAGCCCAACGCCGTTCCCTCATCACAAGCACAGACCATGACCGCCCCGCCAACCAGCGTGCCTTCCCTGTCTCTGTCGGCAGCACAGGTCCAGTGTCTGTCTCAGTCTCTTTCACACTCGCTGTCCAAGAATGCGAGGCCTCCGCCGCGTGCCGCAGAGGGAACGAGGAAGGAAGGCGCCATTTCTGAAGACACCAAAAATGCCCTGAAAGCAGCTCTGCTAAAATCGGCTCTAAGAAGAGCTGATTTTAGAGGCGGTAAGTGTGTCAACTCTGTGTCTACTCTAAGGAAGTATTCCTACACTTTAAACTTTTAGACATTTTGTCATGTTAGAACCAGAAATTATTACATATTTTATTAGGATTTTTACGTGATGCACCAACTTAGGCTAAATCAGTTAATTCAATGAATCACATCATAAATTAAAATTACATTAGCATAATTTATTTATTGATTCCCTTTTTTCACTTTTTCTATCAGAAATGGATGACAAAGGTCTTCAGTCTTCACTGCAAAAACACACAATCTTACCAAGTCTAGTTTTAGTGCAAATATCCAAGCGAACTTGAATTAAGACTAAACTAATTTAAAAGTATCTGTTCAGCGAGATATAGCAGCTTGTTTTAAATCAATAATTCAATAACATTGGTGAAAAAGTTCCAGCTCCTTTGGCAGATAAATTTACTTATAAAAGACAATTTCTCCTTATCATGAGTGAAATAATCTGCTTTTTCAAAATTGTTGACTTACAACAAACTACTATATCTTGCTGGAAAAATACTTTGAGTGAGTTAGTTTAGTCTTATTTCAAGTGTAATAAAATATTTGCACTATAAAGTTTTTGGTGCTTTGGTCTCAACTATCCCAACTTAGTTTACAGAGACGTCATAGTTCATTTTGCTTGTTTATTTTAGATATTTGAAATGTCTTCCAGTTTGGTGTTGAATGTTCATTAGAATACAACAAACTCTAATGACTAAGAGCAACGTACCTAAGTTTAAACTGAACTGAGCTGCAGTTCCTTCTCGCAGACGGAGGCGGCTCTGGGCTGGGCATTGATGGCGGCGCGGGAGGAGGAAGCGTCTCCTCTGCGGTGTCTTCTGTTCCCGAGTCGCGGCGGCCCGTCACGGCCCAGGAACGTCAGCGAGAGAGAGAGGAGAAAAGAAGGAAGAGGCAGGAACGAGCACGAGAGAGGGAGAGAAAAATGAAGGAGAAGGAAAGAAAGGAGAAGAAACAGGGCGACTCGCTGGGCGGCGTCCTGCTGAGCGACAACGACAAAAGCCTCTTGCAGCGCTGGACGAAGATGATGGACAGCTGCAGCGACAAGTCCCAAACTGCTAGTAACGACGGGAAAACTAAGGATTGTAACCTGAATTCCCAAAGAATCGGCGAGAACAATAACACGAACATGGAGGTGAGGAAGAGTCAACCTCATGAGCAGCTCGTTTCTCAAGTAAAACCGAACCAGCAGGGGCTGTTTCCGCCTCCAGCCTCCACCCAGCTGCTCACGCTGCCTTTCTCCATGAGCCAGACGAAGCCTCCAGGAGACGCCGCACGCGGCGGCATCGACATGATGGCCGTCACTGGTGGATACGTGAAAAACGACGCACTCCAGCCGCACGCCGAGGGCAACGGGGAAAGCGAATTCGCCGGTGTGGGGAACTGGAGCGGCCAGCAGCTGGAAACGAGGCCAACGCAGCCGCCGAACAGGACGCCGCAGCCGGCGTCCAGCTTCCTGCAGAGCCAGCCGCTGCCCGACCCCAAACCTGCGCCGCACCTGCTCCCCCTCGAGAGCTTTCTGCCCAAAGCTCCTCCGGTTGCCGTCAGAGAGACCAATGGCAGCGTGGATGTCAGAGGTCAGAGTAACCTCAACCCGCTGACTGCGAGTCCCGGACTCATGGAGAAGCTTTGCTCTTCTCTGGGTGAGAAAGCAGCACAGAGTATAAACCATCTCTGTGGGACTTTGGCGGTTCCTCCCTCCCAGCCTCACCCCAGCTTAGGATTCACAGACACGGGGCAACAAGGGCCCTCTATTGCCCCCGACATCCATACGGTGACGCTGCAGCTGTCAAAGTCACAGGTGAGCAGTTTTCTTCATGGTTACACCAGGTTTTAGTTTTTATGAAGGATTCATAACTAATCAAACAGCTGCAGTTGATCCAGAAGCTGCTGCTCACGTTCTGACTAAAACCAGGAAGATAGAGACATAACACCAGTTTTAAAGTCCCTCCACTGGCTCCCTGTAGCGCAAAGAATAGACTTTAAAATACTGTTGTTAGTTTATAAATCACTGAACGGTTTAGCACCACAATACTTTAAAGATCTGTTATTGCTGTACCAACCGTCTAAACCCCTCAGATCTTCTGGTTCTGGTTCTGCTCTGCATCCCCAGAACCAGAACCAAACGAAGAGAAGCGGCTTTCAGTTTCTATGCATCACAAATCTGGAACAAACTTCCAGAAAACTGTAAAACAGCTGAAACACTGAGTGCCTTTAAATTTCAAATTAAAACCCACCTGTTTAGAGTTGCTTATGGATAAATTGCGGGTTTTGATGTCTTTAATGTTTTAATGTTTTTACCTTTACTTTTCATCTATTTATTAACTTATTTTTATTTCTCATTGTCTTTCTAACTGTTTATTTACTGTCACATGCTGTTTCTATTTTAATTATGTAAAGCACTTTGAAATGCCTTGCTGCTGAAATGTGCTATGCAAATAAAATTTGATTGCTTGATTGATTAATTGATAATTTGTAATAATTCTCCCTCTGCCAGGTAGAGGACCCGTTGCCCCCCATGTTCTCGGCTACCCCAAAGGGCAGCGGGGCAGGGTACGGGGTGGGCTTCGATCTGGATGACCTTTTCAACCAGTCTATGGCGGAGCTGCAGCACGGTGACCGGGACAGGTGAGTCCAGGACAGGCCTTGGTTTCTCTGTGCAGTAAGGATGATTAAAACCTCTGATTATTTCACATCACCTTCATTTTACCACTTAAAGGAGATGTATTCTGTAAACTTGACATTTTTCAGGTTTGCATTACGTTATGATGTCATTCCCTCATCAAAAATATACTTTGATTCTTTCATTCATGTTTGGAAAATCCTTTAATCTCCAGGGCAACAAGTAAATTAAAGCTAAATTATGGTGATCTGACACAAGAACCAAACAGGTTCTAACAGGTTCTACTATGGATTTGGATAAGAATCTTAATTTCAGATTAAACATTGGAACTATATGAAGGTTTACTGCAACCAGTCGGTATCTTAACCTTTTGACGTATCAAACCCACAAAACAGAACCACTAGATTAGATTAAGTTTAACTCTCTTGGGCCAACATTGTTTCTTTTTTCTCCCAGGTTGGTAAACTCTACAGACCAGTTAGCTGAACTAAGTGCAAACAGCATAACTCCTCCTTTGCCCATTGTAGATGATTAAACAATATTATAAGCAACATATTAAGCTTTAAAATGGTTAATTCAGTGGATATTACCAACATGTCTACAGTGTTGATGATCTATAGTACACGTAAAACACCTCTTTAAATAAAAAACCCATTTAAATGTTGACTTTTTGCATTTTTTCCCCCCGTCAGCTTCGACTCAGCGCCGCTGTCTGCCTCTCTGTTATCTGATTGGAGCGAGGTCCACCGCATGACTCCGGCTGACCTCGAGTCGCTGCAGCAGGAGCTGCAGCTCGGCTCACCCATGATCCTCTCTGATACCATCCCCCATGATGCCTGACTTGACCTCCCTCCTCAAACACACTTGCATTTGTGTTTTAGCCACCAACTTGGGCAACATGCATCAAGCCCATAAGGTTTCCTTCCTTAGGCAACGTAGAGCATTTCTTAAATCATGCAGCTATTTCTGTAGAACATTTTGGCACCACCTGTCAGCTGCCGCTGGTGCTACATGACCGTTTCATGAATAAAATTTGATGATTTTGCATGAAGAAAATCCATTATTTACACTATGGATGGACAATAAATCAATAATGTACATAGCTGAGCAATATCAATAGATAATACATCTGATTAGAATATTTAATTTCACAGAACTCCAATTCAGAACCACACAGCATTCTGGAGGATTTAGGCAGAGGAAACTTGTTAGCTGTTCAACCTGATGGCCAGCTAGCAAATCACTCTCTGGTTACCTAGCAACAACCACTTGAGTAACTGGCACAGCAGCAGTTTAAGGTTTTACCACTCTGCCTCATAAATGCGTAAAAGTAATCATTGTGGAGTGAAAGCAGGACAGTGACAATGTCACCAGTTTGGTATCATTTCAGATATTTAATTATTGCACTGCAAAAATAAAATCTTGTCCAGAATTTTTGGTCTAGTTTCAAGTGCAAATATCTTGGTACACCTGAAACTTAAAAGTAACTTTTAAGCAAGATTTTTTAAGTGAATAATTCCTTAATATTGATGAAAAAGTTCTAGTTATACTGACTAAAGTTAAATCTGCCAATGAAATTAAATGTTTTCATCAATATTAAGGAATTATTTACTTAAAACAAAGCTCTATATCTTACCAAAACATTACTTGTATATTTTGTCTTATTTCAAGATATTTTCACTAGAAACTACACCAAAAACACCACAACCTTGTTTTTGCAGACCGATTTGAAATGTTTATATTGTGATACGTTTTCAGCCATGTTGTCCAGCTTTAATTTCCATTCTGAGCTAAAAACAAAAAACAGAAGAGTCAAACATCTTAATCAAACTTTTTCTTTAATTCAAGATGAAACTTCTCATTCGTATTTAAAATCAAATACATTTTAATTAAAAACGAGATCAGGTTACAAAGTTCCATATGGCTTAATGTGCAGGCAGGATAAAAGAATTACAAATTTGATTAAAACTATCAGAAACAATTTAACTCCTTCATTCATAATGGGTTTCTTGTTCCAACTCTTAAATATAAAAATAAGCTTTATCTCCAAATCAGCATCAGGAAGATGGACAGGCAGCTGGCCAGCACAACAACACAGCCACACACACTCCGATGCGCTCCTCCGTACAGCTGGACCTCTGGCACTGTGGAGCTGATGAAGTCGGAGTAGCTGGTCAGCCTGGTGTAAACACCCGGCCTGTTCGGTTTCGCACAACCGAGTCCGAAGCTCACCACTCCCGCCTGCACCCAGGTGCCATTCACCATGCTGCAGACCAGCGGCCCCCCTGAGTCGCCCTGAGGAGATGAAGAGTTATTCAGATTGCAGTGTGATGTCATGTGTGCAAGATGCTGCCCCTGCTGGACGAGGACTGCCACGACAGAGTTTCCCAGATGATAAATTGTTCCAGAAGTTATTACGATAAATGAATAATATTGTTTTGAGACCTTTAAGTGATATAATGATAATGGAAAAATAATAATGCAAGAGCACATTCTACAAGATCACCCTAATGAATATTTTGCACTGGAACTAGAAGACATTCTAAATAAAGAAAAAACAAATATAATTTTTAAGCCTTTGTAAACGGAATTGTCCTTAAAAAAAACAAACTTAATTTGTTGTGTTTGGTGAATTGAAGACTTCTCTTTTTGGTAGAAAGAGAGGAAAAAGAAACAATAAATCATGTTAGTGGAAATTATTAAGTTTTAATTTTATTATGCAATTAATTTATTGATGGAGGGCAAAAATATTGCTGGCTTGCAATTAGGGCTGTAGTGATACAATCATCTCACAATACGATACACGATATTCTGCCCACAACACCATATATATTGCAATATTCAGCAAACAATACAATTCAATACACTTTTGTGATTTTCTGAAAGATTTTAGAGGGACAGAGAGATTTTGGTGACATTTTGTGACTGTTATAAAGTTGGATTGAATTAATTTAACTGAAAACTGATTAAAAGCACCAACTACACAATACCTGGCTCTGGTTGGACACAGACTTAAAGTGGACAGCTGGACAAAGTGAATCGAAGTGGTGAGAAAACATGTTTCTTTTAATTGAAACAGTCCAAACTGTAGCTGACATGCATTAGTAAAGTAAATAAAGTGAACCAAGTAGCTGCTCTGAATAGTTTGATACCTTTTAAACCTGAACATCTGAAGGAATCACTAAGCCTGATAACCTGGTGCGAATCAAGCAACGAGTGAGAAGGTGACAGTTGGATGTAACGATACTTGCAAATCAATATCGATTTTTTTCTAGCAAAGAATATATCGATATATATCGCGATATCGATATCATTACACAGCCCTACTTGCAATGACTGCCATTGGTTTTAGCTGTCCAGTTGTCAACGTAAAGCACCAAATCTTAAAGGTAAACCTGATATATAACAGAAAAATAAACACAGAGCTTTGCTACTGTTTGGCATCACTACAACTAGATAAGGTCATTAAAAAGTTAAATAAAAAAACAATGAGAAGGAAGTAGCTCAGTTATGCTAACTTACTATGACAACTTTAATGTAGATGTGTTGTGGAATTTGGTGTTTAGGTTCAGTTGAAAAATGATTAAAAAAACAAAAAAATAAGGTGACTCTCAGATTATCAATCAGTAAAGGCATTTAAATTAGCTGAACACCTGCTCTACTGCAAAACAAACATGAAACGGATTGAATTTCTGTTCTTTGTGTGGGAAATGTTGGTGTGTTTTGGTGTTGAATTCTGATGCGTCAGCGCCATTGTTGTAAGTCAGTTGCTATGGCAACGCGTAGCAGACCCAGAGCGAGTTGTTCTTCGATGGGGTTTTTTTTTTCAGTTTTTTCCCGCTTTGCTGGTTTCACACGGCACTAAATTAATAATACCCACATCTCCAGGTTTAATTTTGTTAACAGAGCTGTTCTACCGCAACAGCGCAGCTGTGGATAGCATGTAAAAAAAAACAACAATAAAACGTCTTTTTGCCCTTTAGTGTTGTACACATGCGTGAAATTTCCAAATGTAAACAACAACATCGAGTGAATCAATCGAGTGAATGTTTGTTAACATAAATCAAATGGTACCTGGCAGGAGTCTTTGCCGCCCTGCTGGTATCCTGCACAGATCATGTCGGACAGAATGTCCACCTGCTCCACCGGATTCGTTTGGTACATTTCCTGACAGGAAGTCTGGGAGATGATTGGCACCTGCACTTCCTGCAGCGTCCCAACTCCTGACAGAGGCACTGGAGAGGAGATAGGTTAGTTAATTACAGGTGCTTTTTTTAGCAAAGCATGTTTAAAACTCAAGATCATCTTGCATTAGAATATTATTGTTTTAGTGTTTATAGATGATATGGCTGAAACATGAGGGGTTTTGTCAGCTGTTATTAGGGATGCAAGTTATTGATTAATGAATTAATCAAAAGTTAACTGATCTTAAGCAACCATTTTCCTAAAGATTGTTATATTGTCTTAAATTAAAAGCACATAATTTTTATTTTTTTACAAATACTGTATATTAAGTGTTGACTTAACAGAAAATCTTGGTTTTCTCATCAACTTTAATAAAACAAAAAACAAGAACCTTTTAGGTTAGAAAAATATGGAAAGAGCAAAATGTATTTAAATTTTGAAAAGACATTGAGACTATGTTTGGACTGTTTCACTTTTCTTAACAGAAAATCGCCCTCCACTATCTCGTTTCTCCTTGAACATGCATGTCTTAAGAATGACCAGTGGAGCCCTCTTCTGGATGGAGGTTTATCTACAACACTTAGTTAATCGATTGGAACTAATTTAAATCTAACAAACATTAGTCATAAGCCAACTGTTTGCATCCGTAGTTGATATCAATAATTGATCAGTTTTGCGTAATCATTTAAAGACACCCTTCTCTTTTCTGTTTCTTTGCACTTGGATGTGTAACTAATACAACATCAGAGCCCCATGTTCTGAAATTAAATACATTTACAGGATATTCTACTTTCCAGAAAGCTGCCAGAAAGTTAACGGGCCTTACCGTCTTCCCTGATGTTTCCCCAGCCAGTGACGTAGCAGGTCATCCCAGCGGGAAACAACGTTTCCGGCGCAGGCAAACACACAGGCTGGACGTAGTTGCTCCAGGACACGGAGCTGGACAGCTGCAGGAGAGCGATGTCTTTGCCACTGTTGGGGTCTTGGTAACCAGATGGAATCACTATGCGCTTCACTGAACGGACCGACTCCTGCTGGTTGACCCCATTCAGCTGGTACCGTCCCATGTACAGCTTGTAGGGGGACAGATCAGATGGACTGAAAAATGACAAATTGGGAGACGTTAAATAAGAAATAATTACGCTTTAATGAGAGCAGATGTCAACAGCCTTCATAGAAAGTAGTTCTAACAAGTGAACAACTTAAATATGTAGTGCCACTTTTTACTATTGGAATGTTATGAGCAAGAAAAGCACAGATTATGCAAACATTTTAAATCCAAGGCCATCTCAGACCAACACTCTGGTTTGGTCCACTTCATTTTCCTCTTGCTGAAAACAATTCGGAAAATTTGAATAATTTTAAGCTTCGAGGATCGGCTTGACTTCATTTTCCTCCTCAGACTTCTCCATTTCATGACCAAAATGCAGAAAAGCTGGGTTTTTAAAATTTTAAAAATGGTAGAAATGTAAACTTTAAAGGCTCATAAGAGGCTGTTACTCTTTTTTTGCATGAAAAAGGTTTAAATACAGATTCTCAGATAAATATTAACACCACTATGGTTAAATTTAAACAGCAAATATCATGAAAAAGCACATAGTGGACTACGAATCTTGCTTAAAGTTGCTTATTGGTAATCTGTGCAAAAAAATTTAAGTAATTTAGCATTTGATTTAAATAATAAAACAAAGATATGCAAGATGCATATTTTGAACGGTCCTCTTTTGGTTTCACAAATTGACTAAACAACTTAATCTTTAAAGGCCCGTTTTAATGTTTCCTATTCTGACCAAATGCAAAACAGCCCAGATACTTTCAATGCAGTGAAACGGCAACTATGAGCAGCTTCTGCCCGGCTGGAGTTTCTCACTTGGGGAAGCAGTGAGCAGCTGAAAGCGCCCAGTCCTGCGTGATGAGGGAACCTCCGCAGACATGTTCGCTGGATTTCTGGAGGCAGACAGGAGGGAAAACGGCAGTGAGTCACAGCGGCATCACAGGCAAACCCGTCTGTCAGCAGGTCAGCTTCACAACCAAACCCGGACCGAACCACAACCAAAGCTGTGAAGCCACGGGATGAAAGTGGAAACATGTCCGTTTAATTGGGGTTTACCTGAATGTCTACCTGCCACGGCCAAGCCCCGTTCGAGGCCGACACCCCTCCTACGATCCTGTCCTTCATCTGCGGACGGCCGCATACCTGCTGCGCCGTAGAGCCCCGCAAACCTGGACAAAATGCCACTTTATGACCCAAGAGCAAAGCGTGGAAACATTTAAACACCGCTGGACACAAACAGCCGAGAGTACAAAAAATGTCTGTTTGTCAAACAAAGAAACGGGCTTGGCGGGGAGGGGAACCGACAGGAAGACCCTCCGCTCGTCACTCACCTGTTACGCACAAACAAATTACAGAAAGCAGCAACTTCGTCGCCATTTTGACGAACAAAATACGTAAAAAAATATCTGAATAGTTTGAAGTTGTTATTTCAGTAAATGGTCAAACGCTGCACTTAGTCCTCCTCGTGATGACACAGAAGAGACTAAAGTTTAGGAAGTTTATGACTTTTCTTAAAACTTTATTAAAAACAGACAGAAATCCGTTTACGCCCCCGGGTTTGTCCTCAAAAACTTGCGGTCTCCGCTCAATTCTGACGCACAGTTACAACGGATGAACCTGTTACCTGGGCGGAACGTAACAGCCTATCAGAACCTTCGTCCCGCCCATGCAGCACACCTGAGCCAGTCAAATGAACGGAACCGCGTCCTTGCATTCCTTACAGGTTGTTTTCCTATAAAGCGGGTTAGTGATTGGTGAAAATGGAAAATCCGAGGTATGGATGTTTTATTCAAACCCCAGCAAGGAGAATCCAAAAGGTCAGAATTAAACATAGTAGTTTTGTTCATAAGCGAGGTAGTTTCAGTGCTAAACCTGATAACCTGAAACCTTATAAATTGGAATTTGAATGCATTTGGAGCAGAAGAGAAAAAATTATGGGAATAACTTATATAACATTTTCAAGTAGGATCCGGTTGGTTAGGTAAGCTCTTTTCTTTTCAAAATCACAATAAATATTTTTATGGCTATACTCTCTTTGATTTTTATTCTTAAATTTCACATGTACTATAATTTAGATTTTTTTTCATTTTTGGTACAAATTGTGCCTAAGCAATAAAATAATTATTATGCTTCTTAAAAGACAAGTTGTCATAAATTCTTAAAGTAGACTCCCATTTGATCAAATTTCTCTCTTTAAAATTTTCTCCAACGATGTTCAATTAGTTTTTTTTAAATGGTAAAGACGTTTTCATGTATTTGGATTTGAAGTAAAAGGTGAAAAAGCTTTTTTGTCTTTAGCATAGAGTTCAAAATATGAGTTTGAAATGTTGCATTTTCTTCTGTCGAGCAAAAAATGGGCCAAGGACGGAACCATGTGGAGCGCCCTTACAGACCTGCAATAAATTGTAAGTTTATTTGCAAACATTTAGCCATTGTATTGGAAAATATGATGTTGAACTAAAATTAAGCACACAACAGCCATGATTATTATTATTTATTTTTTTTGCAGAAAAATACAAACAGAAAACTTGAAATTAAGAACTTTGTTTATGTCGCAGTCGACTTCCTCTACAATTATTTTAGTTGTCAGAATATTAATAAAACCTCTTTTTAAATCAGAAACCATGTGGTAGAAATGAATTCTTGCATTTCTTCACTAAGAAGCACTTTTGTCAAAATTATTGGGTAAACTCTAAAACTAAAACAAGAGCTTCATTTCCCACTGTCTGATGGGAAGACTAAAGTTTTCCTTTTTTGCATTCCAAAGTTTACAAAAAATATTTTTTTTAGCTAAATAGGATATTTTTTTGTGGAACAGTTTCTTCAAATTTAGACATTTACATCTATTTCTTCAGTATTTGGTAAAAAAAAAAAGTCAGACTTTTGGGTTTACTTAAGCAAGATTTGGTTAAATGTTTGCTGTAATTTTGACCCATTCCTCCTGACAGAACTGCCGAGTCAGTTAAAATCCTACAAGTTCAGTTTTGCTAATAAAAGTTGTTTTAGACATCAGGGGTTTCTGATGGCTGCTACAAAATGTTTGGGGTCACTGAGCATTTGAAAGACAATAATTCAAAGTTTTTGTCATATACTTTGAGAAGTGCACCAGTCCCTCCTGCAGCAAAAAAGCCCCACAGCATGATGCTGCCACTCCAGCTTGCAGGGTTATCCAAAAGGACAATCCACATTTGTCTTACAAAGCGATGATTTCATCCCCTGGCCTTAATAATCTCAAGGAATGTAAATTAACTCATTTACAAAAGTAACAAAAAAATATTTGTTTTTATTCTTGTATTTAGAAAATTGAAATAATTTTGGTAATCCTAGCAAAAGCAGAAAAAGTTTAGTCTAATTTACATGTGTCAAACTGAAGGCCCATGGGCCAAATCCGGCCCACCGTAGCTTTTTATGTGGCCCTCTGGATCCTACATTAAACACTAAGTGTGATTAAATATCATGTTATCAATCAAATCAAAGCTGTTTTTATCTGTCTACTGCCAAATTATTCCAGTTTCTTGAGAATTATCCTGGAAATTCACGGAAAATCATCAAATCCCCACACTTTTTGGCACTAATTGGGAGTTTATTGCTTATTTTTTGCAAAAATTGTCAAAAACTTTCTTACTTGTACTAAACAGCTGCCTCAGCTTTAATTAATGTCAGGCTATAGTCCATGATATACACAGCGAGCAATGAAAGGTCACATAAATAAGAGCAAATATTGCAAATATTTCCAAATTAGTACAACAAACACTGATTTTTATTTTTTTTTTAAATCAAAAAAGAATCACAAAATCTTGGAGGGGCTCAAAAGAAATTCAATAATAATATTTAATTTTAAGAATGATTAATATTTTAACAGTTTGTAATCAGGTTTTATCAATACACTCGGCACAACCGGCCCTTTAAGAGCATTTATGATTTTGATTTGACCCAAAATGAAAATTAGTTTGACACCCTGGTTTGATTTAAGGTCAGACAACGAGAAAAAATAAGGCTCAAATACAAATAATGCTGTTTACATGAGTCAGTATGAGCAAAGGCAGTAGTTCTGAAAATACCTGCATGTTTTATAGTCGGCCACCCAAAATAGTTTGAACAAAATAATTAATATCTTTTGCAAAAGAAGAGGAAAGAGAAGGATAAAAAATAAATTCTCAGGAGATTTTAAAGATCTTCAGCTTCCGTTAGTTCAGTGTTTAGCCGTTAAACCAGTTCAGCAGGTCTAAAAACCTTATTCAGTGTGTGTACGTCCACACACACACACACACACACACACACACACACCACACACACACACACACACACACACACACACACACACACACACCACAAGCAGGTCAAGGGTCAAACACTCCCCTGGTTCAGCTGAATTAGTCCTGTTGTTTTAAGCGTTTGATTATCTGGACAGAATGAAAACAACATGATAGATTTTTTTCCTTCTCATGTGGTAATCCTGTTTGTTTTACATGTCACACACGGCGCTTATTCCTTCTGTCTGTCTGTAAAACTGTCTGTCTCCCCTTTCCCTCCCTTCCTGCGTCCCTCCATCCCTCCCCCGCTCCGTCCCCCCGCCCGCCCCAGGCAGTGTGTCTAGTTTCACAGAGCAATTGAAGGTGACAGGGACAGAGAGAGAGGGAGCGGGAGGGAGGGACAGAGGGAGGACACATCACAGTATCGCCCGCGGCTACACAACAGTACAGGAAGAGCAAGAGATGGAGGGACAAAGAAAGGGAAGGAGAGGCTCACCAAAGTCCTCCCAGTGAATCCGATAAGCAGGTAAAGTCACACAGGAACAGGTGAAAAAAACTCAAAATGTGTGTGTGCCACATGCCGTCCGCCTGCAGACATTTTAAATAGATTTTTATTTCATTTTTTTTTATTTTTCATTTTTGCCCTCCCTCCCACTCTGCCTCCCTTCACTCATAATATATGAACGCATTATTGGGTCCCAGTCAGTAAGAGCAATTATAATGCACTCCCATTTGTTTTTATTCCAACAACTTGATGAATATTTGTCGTGGCACGGTAACCATGGCGACTGGCTCCACCACCGCCCCCCTCCCGCTCCCCTGCCCCATCCCCCCTTCAGTGCTGAAAAAGCAGAGGATGGAGGGAGGGAGAGGGAGAGAGGTGACAGGAATGAACTAACAAGATGCACTAAAAAAATGCATGTCCTGGAGCAACATAAATCTTTGCAGTGAAGCACGCGCCACCTCACACACACACACACACACACACACACACACACACACACACACACACACACACACACACACACACGCATTACTGCGCTCGGCATGCACAGGGATCAGATAGGTTCAACCAAATTCCAACAACTGAAAGACAATAAGAAAAACAAAAGCTTAAAACTCACAGCCAACTGCGACAATAAAACATTGTTTAATGATTTTATGGTTAAATTAAAGTCACAATTTTAATCCTTTTTCTAATCCTCAAGTTTTGTTTGATTTACTCAGACGTTTAAACAGGGACTTTCCTTCTCAGGGGTTTTAATCTCCTGGCATTAATGCTCAGAAATCCAGATTTTTTTCAAACTATTATTTAATGTCTTACAATGTATGTTTTTTTTACACCTTTGTCTGATTGGATAAAATTAGATGAAATCACAACAGAAGATATTTCCAAAAGACAAACAACATCAACCCAATTCAGTTTCATTTTTTGTTCAGGTTAAGGGTTAAAAAAATAAAAAGTACACCCTGTTACACTCTGGAGTTCACATAGTTTTTATAGAGCAAAAATCTTTTATATCCTTATAATTCAATTAGCCGTTTTCCATTTAATCCAATTAAAAAAACTTGTTTAGAATGTCGACTGTCATTTTTAGAGGAACGTTATTTTAATTCTATTTTTAGGTTTTAGAATAAAGAAAAACCTAAAACTTTAGCAAAAACAGGATGGATCCATTTGATCATATTTTGTGGGACATTATGTAAACAAAACACACAAATCGATGCACGTTTGAGAACATTACTGATATTTTTGTGGAAATTCAATGCAATTATTCCATGAAAAATTTTAAACTGCTAAAGCCTGCATTTATCCTAATGACTATATTTAAAATCATAGTTGGTTCTTTTGTAATTATTATCCAAAGTTAGTGAAAACTTCCCATTGTGGAAAGTCAAAAAGCCGTTTTCCGCTCCAGAGCCACATGTAGCCAAACTAAGTACACCCCAGCATCCAATAAAAGTGCAATATCAGGATATTTATTCATAAAATGTTTTTTTTTTTTGCTTTTAAACAAATCGTTTAAGATATATATTATTCTCTTTGATTTATTATCTTATTTAAATTCTAGTTTAACTGCAAGATAAAATTATTACTTCAGTTCTATTTAATATGTTAATCACTTTTTCAGTCCTGTCATGTTTGTAACAAAATCAGATGTCAATGTTTGATATTTATGTTTTATAGGTTTCTATTTATGGTTTCAAATGCTTTGGTTCTGGTAACAGAACCAAACCGAACTAAATGGGCTGGAAAGCCAGTTGGATTTGCTTATTGACATGCTCACTGAGGAATTGCTAACTCCTGTTAGCAATTCAGCTAACAACAGTTTCTTTGCATTTTGTGCTTTAAAGTTTTGAACGTACCTGTTTATGTAAAAGAGGAAAATATAAGGAAAGATTTAATGAGATTCAACTCATCATATGTGCAAATTTAATGTGTTTTACAGAAGCTGCCGTTAACTTTTGGATGCAAGTCAGCCATCTTGGATTCAGT
This sequence comes from Poecilia picta, assembly GCA_033032245.1. Taxonomy (NCBI): domain Eukaryota; kingdom Metazoa; phylum Chordata; class Actinopteri; order Cyprinodontiformes; family Poeciliidae; genus Poecilia; species Poecilia picta. The sequence continues at coordinate 23,105,557 of CM065371.1, forward strand.
GGACAAGATTGGTGAGAAACTTTTGATTTGTTCACATGTAAATTCAACTTTTACTCATTTAAACTTGAAAAAATTTAATTTCTCAGTAAAAAAAACTCCTCTGCAGGTTTCAGCAAATCAAACATTGCAGTGGACAAGAACAAATTTTGTCTTTTTTTTTTCATGTCCTGTTTTAAAATCTCTGTTGTCATAGTTAAAAAATGTTGGAGAACCACTGGTTTAGATTATTTTATACTTTTTCACTTTATTACCAGAGACTGGAGCCAAATCATTGTAGTTTTGATCATTTCATTAAATGTCTTGTGGAGAATATTTGGCATCATTTGTACTCCGTAGAGCTACATTTCATACCTGATTTCACACTTAAATATGTAATCCAGTCTTCTTTAAGCTACTTAAAAAAGTTTTTCATGTGACTCCAATACAAATCGAACAACAGAAGCTTAGAGATGTTTTGATTTGATCTGGATTTTTAATCTGATTCATAAAATTCAACTGGTTTAAATGGGAGAAACTGACAATTTCATTAAATTATGAGATTTCACTAATTTTGTGAGAATTTATCTTTATAATTAATGAATATTCTGATACAGTTTAAGCGGATGGATATTTAACTACAGATGGGGAATGGAGGAAGGAGAAGATGAAATGGGAAGCTAGAAATACAAAATGTAGTTACAAATTGGGAAAAATGGGATGAGAATCAGCAACATGGACGTCCAAATTCATACCAAATGTTTTCCTGAGGCATCGCTACTGCTTTATTTAATAATTAATAATTATAGCAGTGATAAGTGTAGTTAAGATTTTTTTTAATCTAATTTACCCTTTACATAGAGCAGGGGGTCCAAAGTGCGGCCTGGGGACCATTCGTGGCCCTTGTGTTATTTTTGTGTGGCCCCTGACCATAACTCAAGAATGACACATGTTTGTCCCTCTGACACTTTTTGCAATTTTTTCAGAATAAGAAATGGGAAGGAAAAAAAGTTTATTAGCATATCTCATAATAAGTCTAGTGAGTTTTTCCTCAAAATAGACCTGGGCACATTCATTTTATTTTGCTAATTAAGGCAAATTTTGTAGATGAAAAATCTTATTTTCATTGCTGGGAATAAACTAAAAACATTTTATAGATTTTAAAAATGTAAAGTAATAAGCCCAAACAGTTAAATGACTGTAGACATTAATATTACATTTTATTAATTGTTCTCCAGGTAAAAGATAAATAATTTACAATATATCACTGTGACATAAGTGTAAGTGTTGAAAGTTTCCTAGTTCATATTTTAGATGTTTTCTTGGTTCTGCACACCTGAATGAAATGATAAATCCTGCATAACTTGACGACACGCAGAGGAAATTCAGCGTTTGAATCTGCAGCAGAAAGAAGTGAAGCATTACATTAAGGCAGCAGCAGAACTACTTCAACATGTTTTTACTCAAGTAAAAGTTCAAAGTAGTCGTCAAGGAATGACTTGGGTATTTTGTAAAAAGTTTACTCAAGTACTGAGTAACTTATCAAAACATCAACCGTTTAATATTTAAAAATTAAATCATCAGATGGACCAAAATGTAAAGTTAAGTGGAAATTTTGATATGATTAGGACAAAAATGACTATTAATTTATATGAGTAACAAAAAAATAACAAAATCTGTTTTTTTATATATATAAAAAAACTTTTGAAACTTTAACAAAAACTACAGGTGTGTGTTTGGGGAATTTCTGGTTAAAAGATGTTTGTTTTTCATTCAGTGGGTAGAAAATCCAGAAGTTTTACTCAAGTAAGAGAAAAGATACTTCATAATAAAATTAGTCAAAGAACAGTGCAGTAAAATAGTCCTAAAATTTTAAATTTTTATACTCAAGTAAATGTAACTAGTTACTACCCAAAAGGTTCCCTATGGAGGCCGGAGTTTGACTCCTCTGATCGAAGGCCTTGAACTTCTGGCTCACATTTTGTTGCTGCTTCTCATTTTTATTTGTTCGTTTCTGGTTTGAACACAATCTGCCAGAGGCAGCCAAGGATAACTAAGATAATAACAACTAAAACAAAATGAGGAGTTTGTTCAAAACGTCATTTTAACCTTTTGGCATTAAATGATCAACTGACTTTGATTGTATTTTCCTTAAATTAGCATCAGATTTGACTGAATGTAATTAATTTGAGGAGAAATAGAATTTATATGAGGTGAAGTTAGACATAAACAGATAATGTTTAGGTGAAATTGATTGTATTTTGGTGTTTTATAAGCAGACCTGAACTGTTCTGATCATCTGGCCTCACTCCACTGCCCGCCTTTATATTTTAGAGTTTATTTCATTTTCACTTTTAAATGATTGAATGATCTTTCACTCTATGAACTCCTTCAATCTTACGTACCTTTTTTCTCCCCTCAGGTCAAGACTTGACCTAGTTTGTTTCATGTTTAACTCTTGGTCTTTTTATGCAATATTTGCATGTTTGTAGCTTAAAACAGCTGTTTTAAAGAGCTTTATAAATAATTTTTAAAAAAGCCCTTAGCCTCCAACAGGAGGGAAAGTTTCCTTTCAATCAATTACACAAAAAAACAAAACAAAAGCATTACGTGGAAAAGCATCCCAAATGAACCGATGGAAGTATTGCACTATGTTTACTTGTAGCCAAGCAAGAAACTTTTAATCAAGTATTGTAATTCCTCTGCTTAAGTGGAGTGTCTGCACGCATCTTCCACCACTGTTCTTTTTACCTTTGAACTTGTCAAGTCCTTTCTTTTCTCCAAGGCGCATCTCGCAGGAAAGTAACAGAGAAGGGGGGAGCGGAGGGGGCAGCAGAGAAAGAATAGCAGAGTATGAAAGAGAGAGGGAGCGACAGAGAGAAAGGGAGCGCAAAGTCTTGTCAACCGGAAATAAAACAAGCTGGCACCCTCCCCATCCCCAAGCCCCTACTCCCACCCCAAAGTCATATACTTCCTCCTCACTCTCTTTTTCCTCCCCTCTGCCTCTCCCGCCTCCATCTTCCATCTCTCCCTTCCGTGGCATGGAGATATATTTAAACCCGGCTTCTGCTTGGCTCGGTGCTGTACATGCCGTCATACCTGCGTCACCGCATACACCTCACCTCACGTTGGGCCGTGTGTGTCGGTGGCCAGGCTGGAGTTCCTGGACGGGATCCTCTAAGCTGCCCCAAAAGGCCCTGATGGAGCCTTTTGTTTGCTGCTTGAAGCAAAAAGTGTCGTCTGTGGAGAACCAGGAGTGTTGCTGCCGAGTCCAGTTGGACTAAAGACTCTAAAAATGCAGAACAGGTTTACAAACCCAACTACGCATCACGTTTCCTTTCTGTAATGTTTCAAAACAAATATATGTGATCGGATAAAAAGTTTATTGTCCCTCCTGGTGGTTCTTTACTTGACATAAAGAAAAAAACAATAATAAAGATACACCATTACATCCATACTGCACATTCAACAATTACACAGCTGTGGAAAAAATAAGAGACTACTTAAAGTGACCAGTTTCTGTTATTTTACTGTTTATATTTATAAGTTTGAGTAAAATGAACTTTGTTCTTTTATTCTATGAACTACTGAGAACTGAAATTCAAAACAAAATTTTGTATTTATCTGCAGAAAATGAGAAACTGTGAAAATAAGGAAAAACATACAGAGCTTTAATAATGCAAAGAAAACAAGTTCATAATAATTTAGAAAGAGCAATATTAATGTTTTAACTCAGGAAGAGTTCAGAAACAATAACCAGAAGGTTTTCAGTGCCGTATTCCACCACAGTTTGTTTATGATTACCTGAGACCGAAACTAATGGGGATAAATGAACATTTATACCTTTAGTGATAAATTTAATCTCCATATTTCTACAGGCTGAAGGCAACAACCTGTAATGGTGCTGAAGACGGTTGTTGCCTTCAAACCTTCAGTCATCTTATATGTAAATATAAGATGATTAAATGTAACATTTAATTTACCTTTTATTTTTTTTCTCACATTACAGCCACATAATTATTTGGTTGTTCATTCAACTCCTTTTACTCTGATGCCACTAAATAAAATTGATCCTAATCATTTAGAACTTCTTCTTCTTCTCACGACGGGAATAAAATATCTGAAAGCCTTTTAAATGATCTTCTACTAACATAAATGTCTGCTTTCTAGATAATCAACTATGCAAGCACTGATCATTTGATTCTTATTTTTATTCTGTTTTAATGTATTGTTAATGCACACCACACTTTCCAGATTGTTGAAAACTTTTAAGAACCATCACAGTTATGTGCTGCATAATGTTTGTTGCTAGCCTGACGAATTATGAAGGATTTGAAGGGATGCAGATACTTTTTCACTGCTTTCTGCTGAAGCTGCAGCTGAAACGTCGTTTTTAGGGTGACAATAGAAACGGACTCTTAAAACCTTCAGCGAACCGTTTACACTCCTCATCATAATCTGGACCTCATGAAAAGTGCACCACCAAACCTTCATCAAATCTTAATAATGCTCCGATTCCACACAGGTCAACTCAGATTTTTCATTTACAACAAATTCAAATGAAAGTCATTTTCATCATCAGACATATCTGACTGTGATATTATGTTATGATCAAATGAAAACGTGATCATTTGATCACAGGCTTAAATAAAACTATTTAAGCCTGCAGTTTTTTCACAGATAAGGAGAAATCAACCTTGTATTTGAAGATATTCTTTAAAACGTCCAATCTGAGCTAATAAAACAAGGTGCTGCATGTCGTTTCTGTTTGGCTGCTGCTGAGCGTGTTTGGACTCAGAGTCCAGCTCTCTGTTCGCTCTCAGTGGATGTAGGTCATTACTGCTAAAACTGCTCATGGTTTCCTCCTCTAACGTCAGACATGAGCTTCAGGTTCTGGTCCGGCTGGAAGACAAACGAGTTTTCCAAAGCCAATGGATGGATTTTTGTCTAAAACTCTTGGTGTAGATTTCCAGGTTTTGAAGATGTTTCACTGCATGAACACAAAGCAAAAAAATTCTTCTTTTCTATCCGCTGTAACAGATTTTTATTAAAATGTGTCGTCATTAAGCTTTTATCCAAATAAGGTTTTGTTATTAAAGCTGCAGTGTTAAAATAAAACACCTTGGATTGTTTCTGTCTTATTTCTTAGATGCTTTCTTGATATTTCTGACGTTTCCTCAAAGCTTCAGAGCTTAAATATGTTTTCATGATCAAACATTAACCATTTGTTGCCATTGTGGGGAAAAATGTTTTGTTTGGCAACCTCAAATCATATGAAATTATTTTGATTGTGAAATAATTTTTATTCTGCAAGAAAATGTTACATGTTTTAATTAATCAGAAATATTTTTAGATGATTTTTTTTCTTTTAAAAGATGTATTGCTTTATTGTAAAATTTCTGGATGTGGGTGAGATAAAGGCACATTTAATTATTTGCATTTATTTCTGAAAATATTTAAAGTACACACTGATTCTCCCCACATGGAATTATTCACAGAAATATTGAAAAAAATAAAAATTCCCACACATTTTACCAGCGATAAAGAAAACACAAAATGTTCAGAATTTAAAGGCCAAGAAATGAGAAAAATTCCCACAAATGAGCCAGTAATTAAAGATTTGACCTGGTTCAACACAGTCTGGTCTGGAAATACCTCCCTGCTGATTTTACTCGGTATTTATGTGTAATTTATGGCTAAAATTGAACCCCATCATCTATTTATCATCCCCTATCTTTCCATTATCTGTTCTTTATGCTCCTCTCTCCCAGCCTCCCCCCTCCTCCTCTCGCTGGCATTAAGTTCAAACTTGACACTGATGTTGACTCACTTTGTCACCCCTCGGTGGCTCCCTCTCCCTTCCTCTCTTCCTCTTCCTCTCTCTCCCCATCGCTCGGAGGACACGAGCGCCCGCAGACGCATTTCTCTCCAGAGCCCCCCCCTCCTTCCACCTCCCTCCATCCCTCCGTCCCTCTCCTCCCTCTTTCACTCTATCTCACCCTGTCCAACTCTCTTCATCTTTCTCCCTGCACTTTCCTTTGCAACACACACACACACACACAGCGTTGTCAACAAAGCCGGACGTTGGGGGAATAAAGGTCCGCCGAGGAGGAGAGGAACTCTCAGGACCACTGCGTCCGTCTCTCTGGTCAACTTGGTAAGTTGGTGAAAATTAATCTTTTAAGCTTTTAAATGTTTCATGCTGAATAATTTTCTTAACCCAGTTCCTAAATTTGTGAAATTGGTGAATCTAAATGAATCCAAATTGACCTTTGACACTTTTTCGCTTCAGTCGCAGTCTTACATAACGTACGAAAAATAATTTATTTTGCAACAACTATGTGTTGAAGCGTTATGCTTCCTAACTTGCAGCCTTTTCTTGCTTGTACAACATTAATTTTAAAGCTTTCCAACTCATGCAGTGGCTCCATTTCTGCACGTCTGCAAAGAAAGTTTATTTTTCTCATATAAATTCCTACTTTTATGTGTTTCTTTGCTCATTTTTGAGTGCATTCAAGCTCTAGTTCTGCACAAACGGAGCTAAAAGCAAGTCAAATGTCACGGCTCTCTGAGTGGGTTCTAATGTACCTCCTCTCCCCGTGGTATACTAGCACCGCAATGTATAACACACACACGTTACGACAGCGAGCATGTAACTAACTCCATTTATGTCTGTCATCATGAGGCTAATTCGCCACAATGCCAACCATGTGTGAACTCATGCGATATGAACCCCTCCTTCCTCCTCCTTCTTCTTCTTCTGCTTCGTTTTTCTGCCGTTTCCAAACGGATCCAAGGAGGCGGAGAGGAGTAAACGGGGGCGATCACACGCAGAGGACTGGGGTTCCTTTATTTCTCTCCATGCTGGTCTGGACGCCCGTAGCATGTATGAGAAGTTAACCATGCTGAACCTGCAGAGCGGCTCCAACTGGAGCGGGCCCAACAACTGGTACCATGACCCAACCGGCGTTCAGACGCAGCACAGTGCAGGTGAGGAGACGCCCAGGATGGATGGATGGATGGATGGATGGATACATGTCACCTGGTTAAGGTCAGATCTGTTGAATTTCAGAGAAGATTAACTTTTACAAATCTGAGCCTGTAGTTTGTGATATGGGAGATGTGGCTCTCCACCCAGGGCGCCAAGGCCTAGGGGCTACAGCGTGCATCTGGGAGTGAGAGCAGTTGCCTCTCATTTGCATCCAGAATAAGTTTTTTGCTGCTTATTTGGATGATTAGTCAATTACGTTATATGCAGTTTAAAGGTTGTTTTTATGCAGCTTGTGCAACATTTACATCTAAAATATAAAATATAAAATATATAAACTGATCAAACCTGAAGAGGACAGCCCCACAGAAACCAGACATGCTTATAAACAAAAGGTTTGGATTGTTTACATTTTTATTCTGTTTGTAAAAACATAAAAACTGAGAATTTTTCAGTATTTTTGGTGCATTTATTACTATCTTGAAGGTCAGCCTGAAGATTGCAAAATACAGATTTGGACCAAATTATTTTATGCTGCTTACACAGTGATCTACAGTATTTAGTTCTATATTAAGAAAAAATAAGTACAATCAAAGTTAGGAGAATAGTGTCATAAACTTACAAGAATAAAGTTATAATATTACAAGAATAAGGAAATAATATTAAGAGAATAAAGTTCAGGAATAATGTTGAAATAATAAGACAATAAAGACAAAGTGTTATGTGAATAAAGCCGGATCATGATTTTAATCTCATAATTTTATGACTTTATTCTTGTCTTTGTATTGATTGTTTTTTTAGTGTGACTAATAATCAGTCATATTGATGATTATGATCATCATATTGAGATGCCTCTGATCTATGGAAAGATGTTATATTAAAAATATCTGTTAAAGTGGGTGGCTGACTCAGATAAGATACACTGTAAAAACATTTATTTTTTGTAAAATTGGCTCTGTGTGTGTGACATGGGGCCCAGAGAGCGGGGCTCGCCCGGGGCCTCATTTATTTAGCAACTGCCCCTGCTGCAGCCCTAAAAAGCAACATTTCTTTTAAACAAATTTCACCGTGTGTTTTTCCTCTGCTTGCTGGCAGTGTCCGAGGGCTGCATGCTGGACGCAGAGGGCAGCATGGGGGGAGAGGCGGGGGGAGGAGGCGCTGGCAGAGGAGGAGGAGGAGGTGGAGGAGGAGGAGGTGGAGGAGGTGGAGTCCCCGTGGAGCGGGACGAAGGCGAGGAGTCCCAGCTGAGGCTGCAGCTCAAGAGGAAGCTGCAGAGGAACCGGACCAGCTTCACCCAGGAGCAGATCGAGGCTCTGGAGAAAGGTCAGAGCGACAAGGCACGCAAAGCCCAAACCAGCGCCATGACGCAGCAGCAGCAGCAGCAAACTGGCTTACAGCTTCCTGATTAATCACACAGCACCACAAACAAAAGCAGTTTGCATATTTTGACAGGTCATGATCTTTATTGGCGCCTGCGGCGGCCAAACATCTCCACTTCCGGATGCAAATCATCCATTATCTTATCTCCGCAAATATTGCCGCTCCGTTCCAAAAAGACCCGTAGCGGCGGAAAGCAGCAGAAAACGCGTCGTCGCTGCAGCGGGATGCGGCCCCCGGATCAGGGAGCCACCGCTGACTGGATGTGGCCGCGCAGGGCCCCGGGGCCAAATGAGGAGGCAGCGTCCACTGTGCGCCCGAGCAGAAACCGATGACTGCGGTCAGTCTGTGCAGATTACAGTAATGAGGAACACTGACCTCAGCGCGCAGCCGAAGCGCAGTAAACATGGCGCGTTAACACAGACGCCAATTAAAACGAAGCCAATTAGAGCGATTTCTCACACAGGTTTAATTTAAACTCTGGTGGCGATATGATTATTAGAGATTCACAGATCCGATACTGATATTGAAAAGAATTATTGGTATTGTGATAATGTAGCCGGCTGATCCATGATTGCAGATCTATTCAGTCTAAATCTATGTATTTATTTTGTTATTAAGAATTTCTAACTGCACTTTCTAAACAATTGAAAAGATTTGTTGCCGTTTATTTTTACATATTTGGCCAAGATAGTCAACCTATTGTTTCGGTTAGTCTCATTTTATTTACTGGTATTTAGTTTACTCTTAATTGAACTGACTGAACAAAATAAAGTTGTTTTTATATATTTCAAAAAGCTACAATAGTGTCCTGTACTGGTGCTGAGTCATCAAATAAAGTTGTAATTGAGTAGATTTATGTCTGCTTAAAAAATGAAATGCTTTAAGTAAATTCAGCTGTTTTTTCTGTACTGTACTCAGATATCGATATCAGTATCGGAAGTGAAAAAAGTGAATTGTTGCATATATTGGCTTAACTTAATACTTTGTCTTCCTTTTGGAATTTCACTTTTTTTACACAAAACCTGAAATATTGCCAAATTTATCCTCCTTATAAGGGAAGAAAATTACCTTCAGATTAGCCAGCTGACTAGCAGTGCTCAGTAACAGGCAGCCCAGCCCTGCTCTAGTTTTACAGTGGTTTTAAAACAGCTTCACTGTAATTGAATCTATTATTTGTCTGATTTAAACAAACAAACAAACAAAATGAATGCAAAATCACTTTCTGCAGGATCCTGCAAGGAGTAATGAGTAATTTGTGTTTTTTTTATTTTGGAAGTGAAAACAGGAATGCACTGTATTCACTTTCGATACAGATATCAGAGGTTTTGTATTGGCTGATACAGATCTAATACAAAAAACAGATTTGAAATGACTAAAACGCTTCTTTTTTAAAAAAAAATGGAGACATGAATGTACTAAAATACAAATCTGATAACTGCACAAGTACAATAATAAACTGACAAAAATAATAGGTTGACCACCAACTCTAGATATTCACCCATTATATAGAAAGAAAACAAAAGAAATCTATTATATTCTTCATAACAGATGGCAGCTGTTACAGAAAAATGCATAATTTTTACTCTCCAAATCATAACTGTTTGTGTTTTTGTTGACAGAAACACCCAAATCATTTTTTATATGTTTGACTATCTTGACTATTGTGCACTGTGAGCACCAGTGCACAGCAACAGGTGGGGAAGGGGCACAGTGCGTTGATGTGGCCTGACAAACTCAGTAAGAAAACTTTAGACTGTTACTGGTTTTGAAACTGCAACGTCCATCCATTTTCTTTACACCCTTGTCCCTTAGTGGGGTCAGGAGGTGCTGGTGCCTCTCCAGCTAATGCTCCTGGCGAGAGGCGGGGTCACCTGGACAGGTCGTCAGTCTGTTGCAGGGCAACATAGAGACACACAGGACATACAACCATGCACACACACACACCAAGGGACAATTTGGAGAGGCCAATTAACCTGACAGTCATGTTTTTGGACTGTCTGAGGAAACTGGAGTACCTGGAGAAAACCCACAATGCACAGGGAGAACATGCAAGCTCCATGCAGAAAGACTGGTGAAGGGAATCGAACCCAGAACCTTCTTCCTGCAAGGCAACAGCTCTACCAACTGCGGCCCGAAACTGCAACAAAAACACAAAATATTACCAAGTACAGTTTATAGTGCAAATATCTTAGTTCACTTGAAGGAAGACAAAACTATTTTACAAGAGTCTTTTTTAACAGGATATGGTAGCTTGTTTTGAGTCAATAATTTGTGAATATTGATTTAAAAAATGTACTGGTCCCACTGGCAGAATATTTTACTTATCATGAGATATTTTTCCTATTTCATAAGCAGCACTTATTCATCAATATTAATTAATTATTTACTTTCAACAAGCTTGTGTGTCTTTTTGTAAAGTTATTTGTTAAGATTTTCTTTTTGCAGTGTTGGAACACTGCAAACACTGCTGTAAACACGTATTCTCTAAGTGTTTACAGCAGTTTGGATTTTAAGTGATTGGTTTTGAAGTGTGAAGTTTGCGGCTCTCTGTGGAAGTAGACCTGAAAACTTGGGGATCCGGCTGGTCTGAGGACGTTGACTCAGCCGGCTGTTGACCGGGTGGGGCTTGTTCATGTTTTGACTCGTCAACAACAGAAATGTCAGCAGTTTAAATTAACCGTCTGCTAAGCAATAATGATCTGAAACCTAAAGCCTGACTGCAGCAGCAGCGAAGGGCAGAGTTCACTCATACCCAGACTTAGTTTCTAATTGAGTACACTGCAAAAACACAAGATCTTACTAGGCATTTTTAGTAGTATAAATAACTTAGCTTTGTCTTTTTTCTTAAAATAAACTTTTAAGCAAGCATTAGCTGCTTGTTTTATGTAAATATCTCCTTAATATTGATTAATTAGTATTTGTTCCATTGGCAGATTATTTATATTTTAACAAAATATTTTGTGAAATAATCTGTCAGTGGACCTACTATGTTTTCATTAATATTAAGGAATTATTGACTTGTAATTTATTTTTGTGTCATTTCAAGTGAACTAATATATTTTCACCAGAAACTAGACCAAAATTGCTTGGTAATGTTTTGTGTTTTTGCAGTGTAACGCTGGTTTATCTCACCAAATTGAACCTGAAACCAGTTTTGATGAGATTAAAATCACAGTGGACTTCTCTGCTGTTTAGTTTAAAGCAGCTCTGCTTTGAAATAAAATGCTACGGCAGCTTCTCAACTTGAATCCTTTCAGTTGAACTTTGTGCGTGTTCAACGTGGATGAATAATTTACACAAAGTGCAACAGATAAATATTTCAAAATGGGTTGTAAGCATAGAAGCTTAACTTCCTGGATTTAAGGTTCCTGTAAAACATAATTAGTATTGCTAATACTCAACATAGAGCACAGTCTGTTAAAATTAGCCTCTTTTTTATTTTAACTTTGAGTTCTGATCTGAAGCTTCAGGGCAAACTGCTGTCTAGTAGTCCTGTGTTTTCCTTATTGTGCTGCGTGTTTGACGTTATGTAATGTCCTCCACAGAGTTTGAAAGGACACATTACCCAGATGTTTTCGCAAGGGAGAGGCTGGCGAACAAGATCGATTTACCTGAGGCCCGGATACAGGTGAGCAAATCAGGACGGATTCCATCTGATGATCTGAAGAGCAGACTGGAGATTAAAGCCCAAAATTTAAGTTGGAGTTCTGAGATTAAAGTCAGAATTCTAAAAAAAAAATCAAATAAATCATAATTCTAAAATTAGTGTCAACCTTTTCTCATAATTTTGATATTTTTTTCTCAGTATTCTGACTTTAGTCTCCTGAAATTAAAGTCAGATTTCTGAGAAAAAAATTAATTTGTTTGGAGTCTGACTGGAGTCTGACTGTCAGGTGTGGTTCTCCAACCGGAGAGCCAAGTGGAGGAGGGAGGAGAAGCTGCGCAACCAGAGGAGGTCGGGCAGCGTCACCTCCTGCTCCCAGAGCCAGGCGCCGCTCAGCACCTCCTTCAACACGTCCGTCTACCATCAGCAGCACGGCAGCAGCTCAGGTAAAGCCCAGACCGTCGCACCGGAGCAGCCGTCTGCATCTGCTGCACATGATTTAAACATCCGAAGGCTGGAATATTTCAGTAGTTTGTAATTACAATCCTCACAGCGGCTCCTGCAAAGCATCAGGGTTTCTCCATTAGAGTGCAAACGTATTAAATATTCCCACCTAGAGATGGTTTCAGTGAGTCTAAGTGTGTGTGTGTGTGTGTGTGTGTGTGTGTGTGTGTGTGTGTGTGCGTGCGTGTGCGCTCACCACCATGTCTGTCTCTGCAGGGTCCATGTTGAGTCAGACGGAGCCGTCGCTGCCCAGCTACAGCTCGCTGTCTGTCTTCTCATCTGGAGTCCAGGTTGGACATTCAACACTCATCATTCATCAACACCTTCCAGACCACGTCACAGTCTGAGCCACGTCTCTGTCTACGGAAGAGGAATAGGGCCAAAACAAACAAGAATTATGAGATTAGAGTCAGAATTATGAGATTAACTAAATTTTGAAATTAACGTGAGAAATTCTGAGAAAAATGTCAGAAATTAAAGTTAAAATTGTGAGTAAAAAGTCCGAATTCTGAAAGCAAAGTCAGAATTATAATTTTTTTATTTTTGGTGACCCTAATCCTCTTCCGTACTCTCATTGTGGGGAAACCCTCATCTGAGCCATATTTTGTAATGCAGACATTGTTGACTTATTTTAAGCCAGTTCTTTATTTGGATATTAAATGTGTAGATCGTTCTCTTGCAGTGAGTGGAACGTTGTTCCAAATGTTCCTGAAGGAAATGTCTGCAAAATAGTATAAAAATAATGTTTGGTTCTGCTTAAATATGAAAAAAAGAAAGGTGAAAATCCTACTTTTCAATGTAACACAGTACATACATGTAGATTAGACATAAATGATAATTTCCATGCAATTATTTAAGTATTACTCTCCTGATTTAAGTTAGGGATGAATCAGACTCCAGCTGATCTACACGCTGTTTTACACACCTCTAGCTCCTCCTAGTGGTGAAACTCCAGCATAACTTTATCTGTTTGCAACCGTCTAGATCAGTGCTGCTGCTTTGGGGGCTAAAACTGACAAATCTAAACTATTGGTGTGTCACAAAATTTGTTGAATTAAAAATGCAAAATTAGTTTTCTGTGATTTTATTTACTATTTTTTGCCTTTTGGTTTTACCTTCAAAAGTAAACAAACATTTTTTAATGAAATCTGTGGGTAATTAAAACTGCTGTATGTAACTTTGATAAAACCAGATAATATGATAAAACTGCCAGTGATATTTAGAAACAACCAATCAGAGCCAGGAGGAGGGTCTTAGTGCTGTCAATCACCCTCCATGTAGCTACGTTGCAGCTAACACAGCATGTTGTGAATACTAAGGCTAGTTAGCAATGACAGAGCATAAATGGTTTTCGCGTAAAAGTAAGTTGTTTCACCAACATCCAGCACATTCAGCAGGGAGAACATAAGATTGATTGACAGCACTAAGCCCCGCCTCCTGGCTCTGATTGTTGCATTTCTTCAGCTGGTAATAGCAGCTCAGGAAGGAGGTGGAGGATGTGGATCTTTTCACAGATTATCTGTCAGATATTAAACTGTCCCAACATAAAGACAGTTTCAACAAAACATATATTTTTATCAAAGTTAAATGCTGCAGCTTTAAAAATCCAAAACATGAAAAGGGGCTTCGGACTTATTGAAAGAAAAACTGATAATTTCCAAATCGTTTGGGTCATCAATTGCTTTTTACTCTTCTTGACTTGAGGTCAGGTGCAAACAAAATCATTTCAAGGGCTACAAATGGCCCACGACCCCCACTTTGAGCCCCCCTGGTCTTGATGCTACGTTCTCTAAAGCTGATTTTATTTTCCCCTCTCTTTCGTCGCTCTCAGTCTATTCCTCCCCAGTCGGCCTCCTCGTACTCCTGCATGTTGCCTCCGTCGCCCTCTGCGCCGCGCAGCTTCGACTCGTCGGCGTACTCCTCCCCTCACCTGCAGACTCCGCCCTCAGCCAGCTCCAACACAGGTGGGTGTTTGGTGGAAATTTCTCATTTTTCTCTTCCAGTTCCCTCTGTGTTTGCTGAAATCAGAACCGTGGCGTTTCCCTCTCCCCTCCTGCTCAGGGCTCATATCACCCGGCGTTTCGGTGCCAGTCCAGGTCCCAGGAACCGAGCCGCAGAGCATGAGTCAGAACCTGGGGCAGTACTGGGCCAGATTACAGTGAGCTCCAGGCAAATGCTGATGGACAGAAGAAGAAGAAACGAGGAGGAAGAGGAAAAAGGGCATGTAAGGGTCGTGTCAACGTAGCAAGATTAGCATCCATGTTTAAAGGAAGCGCAGGTCTGAGCTGTAGAGGAGCCTTGGAGGGTTGAAGACCCCGAAATGCATTAAATGTTTACAGAATCAACCAAAAGCAGCTTTGGTTGCACTTCACAGTACTCTGCTGGGTCCGGTGTCGTTTCTGAACGGGTTCACCAATTTACTGGAGAGCTGAACAAACAGGACCAAAGACGTATTCACACCTTTTGAATTTTTCAGATCATTACTACAATGGAGCAACACGGCCACACTAAGGGGAAAAAAAAATACATCTATTATATTACAGTAGTAAATACGTACAAGAATAAAAATAGAGTTGAAATGATGCAAGAATAACGTCATATTTTGAGAATAGTTATAATTTTATAACTTTATTCTCATATGTTTTAATTCTCATAATTTTATCACTTTATTTCCATAATGTATTTATTTATGTATTTATTTATTTACATTTTATATAAATTATGGCCCTAATTCTTTGTCGTACATTTAGCCATAAAGTTTTTTGTGTTTTATTGGGATTTTATGTGATAAACCAAAACAGTTACTGCATGACTGTGAAGTTGAAGAATTCAGACCCCTTTTACTCTGATACCACTCAATGAAAACCAGAAAGCACAACTGCCTTCATCAAAGTAGTAAAAAGAGAAGATTTAAAATTAAAATGTTTTACATTTCAAAATCTGTAAAGTGTGGCTGGCATTTGTACTTAGTCTCTCTGAGTCGGGACTTTGTAGAACCTACGTTTATTTAAGTTAGGTTTTTGTGGTGCGTCTCTTCCAAGAAATAATTCAAGCAAGCGTTTATTAACTCTTATTTGGTAGTCTTGTTTGAAATTCTCTATTTTTTTGCATCTGGCCTTTCAGTAGGCCATTCCCATGCATGATGTTTATGGTTGTTTCAAGTCTTTTTCAGGTTGTTTTTTCTCCAACATTGCGCTCCACCCAACCCCCACAGCGTTATGCTGCCAACACCATGTTGTGCAGGGTTGATTCTTCTCCATGAATATGGGGAAATTCATAAAGCAGTGCCATTTCCTTCATTACAATTTTTTATTTTATTTTTTGCACTGTATACATGAACCAAATTGCGCTAAAGACAGTTGTATTGCAGATTGTGCATAGAAAAATGCTTTAATTTAAATGTTTTAATTATATGTCTCAAGGATAGTTGTTGATGGCCTGAATTTTCAGGATTTTATTTCTAAAACATTTTCAGCACCAGCACTGCAAAAACACAAAATTTTCTTTAAGTACTTTTTGTCCAGTTTCTAGAGCAAATATCTTAATATATTCCAAATAAGACAAACTCATAAGTAACTTTTCAGCAAAATATAAAGGCTCATTTTAAGCCAATAATTATTTGATATTGATGAAAATAGTTTTAGTTGCGCTGGCAGATTATTTCACTTATAAATGGAAAAAATGTGATGTTATAAGTTAAATGAGCTTTCAATCGAACTATTACTTTTTCATCAATATTAAGGAACCAATCAAGCTGGTATATCTCGCTGAAAAGTTACTTGCAAGTTAGTTTTGTCTTATTTCACTTAGACAAAAATTACTGGTTAAGATTTTATGTTTTTGCAGTGATTTTTGTTCCAAATCACAATTATGCAATACCTTGTATTGGTCTCCCACATAATCCATCCATGTATCATGTATAGCCACAAAGAACTGGAGAATTAAATAATTAAAATGTTCAAGAATGAATTCAAAACTCAAGGTTTAGATTTTTATTTTTAGAAAAACTGATTCTAATGTTGAAACATTTGAATCTGAGGAAAGTGCGAGGCTGTGCCGCACACAGATCATTCATCCCAGGTAAATACCAGCATATTTCAGGTGTATTGTGAAGTGTAACCACTGTCTCTTGTTACTTGAGCAGCTTAACCATATTGTGACAAACTAGCTTGTTCCCTAAGCTGTGAGACTACTGTGAAGATTTTAGACTCGCTTATGGCAATCACTTGTACTTAAAACTTTAAAAATCTACCATAAAAAGTGTAAATCCTGCCTATCCTGACTGCACTGAGGCTGCATATTTTTGTACAGACATCTGTGGGGGAAGAACGTAACTGTGGAAGACTACAAAGCGCCATTAGAGGAAAGAATGTAGCATGATCTGGGCTCCAATCATCCTTAAAGCACAAGACAATTTATCAGAAATAACAATAAAAATGAAATCTGCAGCAAATTTCTTCTATATTTGATATTAATTTGGGGAATATTTTTATCCAGTCAGTTAAAAGGGACAGTAGCAGCTTGTAAAGCGATTAAAAACTGATTCACAAAGTCTTTTAAACTGTTTTATACATCACTAATAACACTTTTTCTTCAGCAAAGGACAATCAGAAATTCTTGCATGTCAAACTAAAATGCAAGCACTTCAAAGAGACAATCGGAGGTGGAGGAGAAAATGTAAAACTACAGACTTGAACCAGCTGTGCATGACCAAAAGATGGCGCCATAGAGACAATCAGCTACTCAGAAACAAATCAAATATTGTACAGAAGCCTTTATTGTACTTTTACAGAGATTTAGGCTCTGCTCACATTTTTCCTCTGGTTCTGTTGATGCAACTCATATGAAATGTCCTTAAAATCTCCTATTTATTTGTGTTTTCACTTGTTCTCACGGGTCATTTGTGTTGAGGTTTCATTGTTGTCACGTGTTGTGTTAGTACTCTATAGCTACCAAGAGTCAACCCCTTTTTGTGAAGGCCTTGGATCCCTTTAATGAAAATAAAATGGTGTGCCATACACTTATGTGCGTTTGTGGTATATTTTACTCAGCACAGTCTTAACAGATGATTAAATATTAAATTTGTATCTAAGATAGAATAAAAAATCTGATCTTACCTGAATATGTGGTTTAATTAATGTTCATCCAGTTTATCCATTGCTCTTTTTTTTAAATCATCACCTCATAAAATAAGTTATACAAAAAAAACAGCTAAAACAATTGCAATCAAAACCAGTGAGCTCTCTCTGCAAAGACAAATTACATCGGCGCTCGTTCTAAGTTTATTATTCATGAATATTAATTTGAAAAAAATTCTATTTGCAGTGGCAGATTATATTATTTCACTTATAATATGGTAAAAACATTGTTAAAAGTGAAATTATCTTCCAGTGGAACAAGTATGTTTTAACAAAATTCAAGAAATATTAACTTAAAAGAAGCTTCTACGTCTTGCTGAAAAGTTACTTCTTAGTTTTGTCTTATTTCAAGTATGGGAGGTATATTTGCACTTGAAACTAGACCAAACATACTTTGTGAAGTTTGGTGTTCTTTCAGTGTATTCTGATAGAAACAAACAGCAATTTCAAAAATAGTAAAACTGAATTAATAATTCTATATGTTTTTGACCATTTTATGGTGGAGATTGATCATTTTTGTGTCTTAAATAAGGAACTCACGTCTCCAAAATCCAGTGTGTTCAATCTGGCAACCAAATGACAATTTAAAATCCAATATTTTCAGTCAGATCTTAAGAGCACAACACTTCAAAAAAACTAATAAATATTAGATTTTGGATGATGGAAGAAAAATCCCCTAATAAATCATGGCTGTATCTGCTGAATATGTAAATGACTAAGTGCTTAAAAACAGTTTCATTGAGTATGACATAAAGTGGTGGTGTCATGTTGCAGCTGCTGTCTGCTGCCTGAGCTTTGAAGAAATCAATAAGGTGGATTGAATATACATCTAACAGAAGAACAAAGATGGAGAACAAGCTAGGCTCACAGGCCTGTTGCTTTGTTGCCCAATTTGTTAACATCAATGTGACACTGAGCAGCTAAAAAAACGTGTTTATTTTACCACGGGGTAGAAATGAAAACTAGCCATGATGGAAACTGGGCAGCCATTAGCAGCTCTGCACTATGTGCTAATGGCATGACTCACGTTAGTCCTGGGGGATGAACAGAAATTAAAGACAAGAGGAGAGAGGAAGTGGAAGGGGGAGGAAGATGGGAAGATAATACTATGGATGGTTTGCAGTGAGTGAACATCAGAATAAAGACGTTGACCTGCAAACATAATGGGACTCTAAGAGGAGACAGGAAATGCCAGAGCACTTTGGCTCAATGCATCATCATCTGCATCTTTACAGAATAAAGGGAGAATTATCTCCTGCTAAAAAGTGAGGACAAACAAAATACATTTTTAATGCTAATTATGTTCTTTTCACTGAGCTAAAGTTGAGATTTTATGATCAGATTTTATCCAAGATCCAGTTTAACTTTATATAACTGGTAATACAGTATTTCGCAAATGTACAAATGAATTCATATGTGTTGGAATGATTGGTGGATGGTGAGACTATTAGTTTCCACCTGTGATTTTTTTTTTAAAAAATACATCTTTCTGGCACATTTTTTCCAAATTATGCTTACATTTTAAAAGGGACATTTTATGTAAAATTCACAGTTTTATATTTATATTTATATTTGAATTTTTACTGCTTCTAAAAAACAACGTTAATGTTTTGTGGTTTTGTGTTTTGTGAGCCGTTTCGAAAACCTCAAGTGTTGAGTCTCAATCAATGGTCACTGTGCCATTACTTAGCAACCTCAGCAAAGCTCCAGCATGTTTGGTCAGCTGGTTTTACTGCTGTATTTGCTGTGCAATGGCTGCTGGAAAAGACAAAGTGTTTTGTTATTGACTTACCATCCAGAAACCACTTTCTGGATTCTTGATGGCTTTGAAGGAGGCTCCACTTCTGCTTTTCAAAGAGATATGGTTGTATAATTGCACATCAGTTTGCAGACATTTTTACATGCGAGTGTAAGTGTTGAGTTGGGGTTGTGGCCAGCAGCCACTTATTAGGATTTAAAGTGACAAGGTCCTCTAAAACACAATAGGTAGAACTAAAGAAAAACATGGAATATGTTTTGTAAAGTCTACAGACCTATACTAACATGTTCAAGGAAGCATAGTACTGAGGTTTATAATGAACTTTTGACAGAATTTAATTTACACTTCTATGTCCTGAAACATCTCATCTTCAGAAAACGTTAAACTCTGTCAGAAAAGGACGTTTGTTCAGACTATTTTCTGCTGAGCATAATGATGTCACAGTGCAGTTGACCTCTGAACTTACTGAAATAAATTGTTACCACGTCATCTGAGAGACTTTTGTGTGAAAACTGTCGGAATTAGAGAATGGATTCCTTTGATTTCTCATCTGATGTCAGAACTGCTGAGACCTTTCACCTTTGACCCTCATCATGTAATCATGTCTTTGTTGAAGTCCGTGTGGACGGCGGTGCCGAACTGGAACTTCCTCAAAGCGTTCCTGAAGAGTCGCTCATGGGAACGGGACGAAGGAGAGCGGAGAACCAGACTGGAAGAGCCGCTTGACTCCAGAGGAAAAAGGAACGAGTCGGGATTTTGAGGCTAAATTTTGTTGTATTAACTTCTAAATAGGTTTCAGAGACTAAACCTGATCCAGTTGGAAAATAAGTTGAATTTTAATTTATTTATTTTTGAGTTAAATACATTTAAATAGAAAAGAATCAATGACGTTTTATTGAAGATAAATATTGATTGATGTGTATTGATTATTTTGATGACAAAACGAGACAAAATGTAAAATGTGACTGTATGATGTTTTTATGAACCTTGTTTCTGAAATGTGCTGTAAAAATAAACTTTAATTATTTAGCTTGATTGAATGATTTTAAAATATAACAGTTGTACTTATGATGTATATATAAAAAACTAAATATTTACAAAAACACAATGGACACTTACTCTGGGGAAGGGGCGGAGCTTAAAGTAATCAGAGATGATTATTGGCTCAGATGTATTTGCTGACAAACTGAAGCTCAAACAAAGACAAAGTTTAATTCCTGGCATCAGATAGTAACCATAGCAACACAGCAATCACACTAGAATATCATACTTTTAGAAAGTAATCTTTATAATTACTTTAAATGTTCAACTCTTTTAAAGTGTAAATGGCGAAACTATTAAATCAAACTTAATATTCTGTTTTTTTCTAAGCAGTTTACATCTGTGGTTTGTCTTTAAATACAAGAATTTATTGGCATCTTCAGTTGCGACTTGGTTCTCTTATTCCCTAGGCCGGCTCAGGAATGCATGTAATTAAATGCATCTGGACTTTTTATGAATCCTCTGAAAGCAACTCAACTGGATTTTCTGGATGGATTATACAAATTAAAGCTGAAATATGTAACTTTTATTTAAAAAGATATATATTTTTTACCTTTCTCGACGCTGTCACTATGTTGTAAGACAGATAATCTGTGAAAAAAAATCTGGCTTTTCTGTTTTCTCCCAGTATTAATTAGAAACAACCAATCAGAGTCAGGAGGCGGGTCTTAGCTCTGTCAGTCACCCCTCTTAAGCTGCAGTTAGCACTGCCATGAATGCTCAGGCTAGTTAGCGTAGCCACTGATGACGGCAGATAAACTTTTTTTTTCTGCTACAATATGTTGTTTCTCTACCACTAGCACATTTGCATGAGATTTATTGACAGCGCTAAGACCCTCCTCCTGACTCTGATTGGTTGTTTTTGGCCAGGATGACTTATGAGCGGTGCATTTCTTTAGCAGCAGCTGGAGGTTGAGGCGATTGACCTGTCCATACATTATCTGTCCAATAACATACAGTCAAGACATGACAGGACTAACAAATATGTAAACTATAGATGTTTACATAAAAGTTACGTATTTTACCTTTGAGATGGCAGAGTTAAAAGAAGAAAAAAAAAGCAAGCCACACCTTTCAGATTTTAGTAGCCATAAGAAATTGTAATATGTATAATTACTTTTTACTTAACAATTTCGCGCTGCTTTGTGTTGGACTTCTACAAAAAAAATAAATCCAAACAAAATCCAAACAGTTTTATTTGTATAGATATTATATTATGACGTAACTTCACCCTGCAGATCCGTGTGGCGACCCGGACTTTGAGTATTTTGTGGGCTGCAGGAATCAAAGTTTGGACGAGCCTTTTCACCTTAAAGGGAACTTATGAGCTCGACATCCGCTTGTGGGCAATAAAACAACAGAACCTTTTTACTCTGCAGCCACAAGGAGCGCAGGCGGTTCGGAGCGCCGGTCAGCCCAGCCTAGTCCCCAGAGACAGCGATGCTGCGGAGGAGACGACGCGGTGAGCCGAGGCTCTTCTTCGCTTTCAGACGGATTAATGTCGGATTTCCAAAGTTTCAGTGAATGACGCCGCGCTTTGTTTGCAGGGATGGAGCTTCTGCTGTGGATGATGATGATGATGATGATACTGAACTTCACGGGACGCGCAGCGGCGCAGTCCGACCAGTACAGCAGAGCGGTGGTGAGTGAGCCGCTTCTCCAGCTGCTTAGTGGTGCAAAAATGTTCTCATTTGACGCAGAGAACTGCGCTTACTGGATTTAATGTTTGCACCACATGTGAGGATTTTAGAGGGAAAATTGCCTTATTTGTATGTGTCGTTATATTGCAAAACCTTTAATATTTTAATAACATGAGGCCCCCAAAAAGCTGGAAACATGAGATGAAACGAAAGCCGAAGATTTTATTTATTCATCCATTTATTTCTTAAATTATAACCCTCTTTCTGTCGTACATTGTATATAAAACATGAATTGTATATTTTTAAATGTTACAAGGTCATACTTTATGAAGGATTAACAAAAAATTTCATTTTTTACAGTAAAGAGTTCAATCTGTCAAGAGTTACATGTATTTAAAAAAAACACCCACAGATTTATTATTTATTTTAAAATAAATACCATTTATTTTAAAATAAATATTAAGAGTGACATAATATTAACTGACAAGAACTTCTCTAACATTTCCTGAAATCTTACTTTTCAGTAACTTATTCTTGCGCACTTTCACTTTTCAAAGGCAGTTATGAGCCAAAACAGGTTTTTTCACTTCTGTCTTTGAAGGTAACATTTCTTTAGATGAAAAAGAAAAAGAAATCAATGTAGAATGTGTGTCCAACTCAAGGCCCGGGGGCCAAATCTGGCCCACCATATGATTTATGTGGCCCTCAGGGACACTGTTGTGTACTGAAATATTATTTACACAATCAAATCAAAGGAGTTTTTTTCTGCATTGTGCCAAACATAAACAAAGTGAAAATATGTTTAATATTAATATTAAGAAGTAGTTATCAAATGCAGAGAAAGCTTTTTATTAAAGTTTTAAAAAATACATTCAGCCACAATCGGCTCTTTGAAAACATCATCCAAAAAGACACACCTGGGATAAAACATCTTAAGTTTTGCAGTATAACAGAACAAAACGTTTCCTTTGAGTCAGGTATAAACCAAGGAAACCAGACCCACCCAGAAAAAAAACCACAAAGAAACCGTTTCCAACAGCTTTTTCTCTCGGCTGTAGCATCAAATGTTTCTGTCAGGGTGGAGTCTGACATGGTTTCAAAATCACATTTCTTAATTTCCGAAGACATTTCTGTCACATCTGGGCTTTTTTATTATGTAATTTAAAGTAGAACATTTGATCTGGTAACTACCCTGCATAATGAGGATGGAGGTTTTGCATCAATAAAGGCCGACATGCTGCTGGTCCAGACATCCTCTGGTGTGATATCAAATGATTCAGGTTTCTTTCCCTGTCATTGTTGCAACAGACAGTAATTTACTTTAAGCAATCAAAACAAGGCCGGTTCTTTTTCTTGTTCTTCTTCCAGCAAATTGCTCAATTTCCTTATTTCTCTTCCTGTTTAGGACTGGCTGAGCAGATATGGCTACCTTCCTCCTCCAGATCCACTCACCAGCAAATTGCAGACCAAAGAAGGGATTGAGCAAGCAATCCGTGTCATGCAGAGATTTGGAGGGATTCAGGAAACTGGATTAATTGGTAGAACACATACACACATCTGCCAAAAACATAATTTGGGAATGATGATTTTCATCTATTGCCTTGCAAAAGTATCCATTTTTAAAATTTTGACATGTTACAGTCAAACCTCCAGGGCCGGTCCAAGCCTTTTGGGGCCCCAAGCAGATCTTCATTTAAACCCCCCATCCCAACATGTCAACTCCAAATACTTTAGCATTCCTAAACTACTTAGTATGTGTAGCATACCTACTGTCATTAGCATAATTCATAATCAGTTTACGTCATAGCAGTGCTACTGTGGCTGTTGATTTTAGCTTTACAGGACCAGCAAAGTAAAACCAGAATATTTGGATTTTGAAATGCAGAGTAGTATTTAAGTGTGCCGTGTTATTTTTAACAATTTGAATGTAACAACGGCTGAAAAACACTAAATTTACAATACACAAGTTAATAAGTTTGATATCTGTCCCCAACAGGAAAATATTAACCTATTATTTGTGCAACAAATGTTGTTTTTACATGTGTAGTACAGTTTAGTTCATATTATTCAGTGTTATTTTAAATATAAATATATATTTTATCACACTTACTTGGTGCTCTTGGGGGCCCTCTGCTAGTGTTGGGGCTGTAAGTAGCTGCTTATCTTGCACATGCCTTAAAAGGCTGTTTGAAAAGACCAAGACTGAACTTTTTCAACTGCTGTTTTTACAAAAGGAAATAAAAGACTAAAACTCCACATAATCCTGAACACATCATTGCCGCCTTGTCACACAGCAGTGGCTGCATTATACTGTTGGAATGCTTTTGTTTCAATCAGAAAGAACAAGGAAGATGGTCAGAGTTGATGAGATGATGGATGGAGCTCAATACAGAGCAAAAGAATGGCTAAAGTGTTAGAATGGCCTAGTCAAAGCCCATACCTGAATATAATTGAAGATCTTTGACAACAGATGCTTTTGATAGAATCTGCCTAAAACTGTAAAGGTGAATTTATGTAATTTTCTGCAAGTGCAAGCTAAATTTTCCAGTCTTTTATTTTTAAAATAAAGATTTTTAAATTTAAATGACACAACACCCAAAATCCCATGAAAACTCATTGAGGTTTGTGGCTCTTACATCATATCGAGTGGGAAACCCAACGTTGTCCAAGTTCTCCTTTTGTCCAGTCAGTTTTAACACATGATATCGAACTTTTGCTCCAGACAGCGAAACGCTGAAGCTGATGTCCACGCCGCGATGTTCGCTCCCAGACATCGTTGGAGGCGAGGAGATGAGGAGGAGGAGGAGGAGGAAGAGATACGCTCTGTCAGGCCTGAAGTGGCACAAGACAGACCTCACATGGAGGTGGGTTTCCTGTCATGCTGGTTTTAGGTTTAACACACAGCTGCATGAATCATGGTCATTTCTTTAACCGCAGAGTTTCACAGCTTATCGTCAGTCATATTAATAGATCTTAATATCAGGTGAACCACATATTTATTTTTAACTCTTTGATGTTTCATATCGAACTCATTTTAGTATTAAAAGTAAATCCACAGTAAAAATGCCAGTGTTGAATTAACACCCAAAAGTGTCTATTATATGTGTCCACATCAGCTGGTGTTAAAGTAGCACTTTTAAAAGATTGACGCCCATTTTTTGGTTAAATCAACATTGGTCTATAATACTGAAATGGGTTTAAGAAAAGTTAAACTTTCCACTTCTGTGTATTGTTTTGAATATTTTCAACTGGATTTGATTGATATTGACATCTTGACGGTCAATTATTTACATTTTTAACACCACATTGTGTTTTGTGATCAACACTACACTAGTGTTACTTTTAATATATTTTAACACCAGCACCGTTGTAAATGTTAATGTGACACTCTGTGTTGTTGAATTTGACACCTGTTGACTTGGACACATATAGACACTTTTGGGTGTCTTTTGGCATTTTTACTGTGTACATTTGAAAACCCTACTCTATCTGAAAGCGTTCTTGTTAAATTATAAAGTAGTTTTGATTAATTGCAAATACTTTCCAATTTCCAGTTTCTCCATTTTCATTTATTACAGTCTAGTTTATAGAACCAAGAAACAACTTAAAATGCACTGCAAAAACAGAAAATCATACCAAGTATTTTAGTCTAGTCTCTAGTGTAAATATCTGTTTCATACTTGAAATGAGACAAAACTAACTTACCAGTAGCTTTTCAGCAAAGTATACAAGCTTATGTTAAATAAACAATATTGAAGAAAATGTATTGATTCCATTAGCAGACTATTTCCTTAAAAAAACATCTTTCAAATATTATTAAAGGAAGAAGTAGGAGTTAGTTTTAAGTCAATAATCCCTTAATATTGATGAAAAAATAGTTGTACGTGAAATATTCTGACAGTGGAACAATGCATTTTCCCATATTGGTAACTTCTAATACTATGAGAATCATTATAAGATATTATATTGGGAAAAATGTCTTGGTTCACTGGCAGATTACTTATAACTACACAGTAAAAATGACAGTGTTGAATTAACACCCCAAAGTGTCTACATGTGTCCAAGTCAGCTGGTGTTAAAGTAACAGTTTTGAAAGTGTTAAAAGATTGACACCCATTCTTTTGTTAAATTAACATTGGTCTATAATATTGAAATGGGTTTAAGAAAAGCTAAACTTTCCATTTCTGTGTATTGTTTTGAATATTTTCCACTGAATTTGATTGATATTGACACCTTGTGGGTCAATTATTTACTTTTTTAACACCACATTATGTTTAGTGATCAACACTACACTTGTGTTACTTTTAATATATTTTGACACTAACACCGTTGTAAATGTTAATGTGGCACTCTGTAGTGTTGAATTTAACACCAGCTGACTTGGACACATATCGACACTTTTGGGGTGTTAATTCAACACTGGCATTTTTACTGTGTAGTACATCTTCTATCAATATTTATGAATTATGGCCCTAAAACAAGCGCCGATATCTTACTGAAAAGTTACCTGTAAAATTATTTTGTCTTAATTCAAGTAATTAGGTCAAAAACACTTTTTTCTGGTTTTGAAGTGTAGTGTATATTTATTTTAATAAACTCCTTTTTTCTTATTTGCAGCGTCCACAGTTTCCCATCAAAGTCCTCCGTTAGGCCTGAAAATGTGAAAACTCTCCTGACTCTCGCCTTGAAGGCCTGGAGCGACGCCGCTCCGCTGAACTTCAGACAGCTACCGGGCGACGGCGACGCCGGAGGGGACATCAGAGTTTCTTTTGCCTCCCTGCTCCATAACGACGGGTATCCGTTCGACGGGCAGGGCGGCACCCTGGCCCACGCCTTCTTTCCTGGTTTGGACGAAGTCTGTGGCGACACACACTTTGATGACCATGAGACCTGGAGCTACGGAGGTACGAATTTACAAGAACAGGGACATAAATATGAAACAGCACTGTAAAAACACAAAATCTTACAAAGTATTTTTTTTGTCTAGTTTCCACTGCAAATATGTTAGTGCACTTGAAATAAGACAAAACTAACTTACAAGTGACTTTTCAGCAAGAGATAGGAGCTTGTTTTAAGTAAATAATTCCTTAGTATTGCTGAAAAAGTTCTAGTTCCACTGGCGCCGTCACCTAGCAACCCCAGCCAAGGTCAGTCCGTCACCTAGCAACCCCAGCCAAGGTCAGTCCGTCACCTAGCAACCCCAGCCAAGGTCAGTCCGTCACCTAGCAACCCCAGCCAAGGTCAGTCCGTCACCTAGCAACCCAGTTCTAGTTCCATTGGCAGTTTAATATGGGGAAAAGCTCTTATTACAAATGAAATAGTCTACCACTTATGAAATGAATGAGACTAGTATATTTTTAAATCAATTTTAAGGGATTAATTACTTGAAACATGCTCTTATATCTGACTAGAAAGTCCTTTCTAAGTTAGTTTTGTCTTATATCAACTGTACTGAGACAATTGCAGTGGAAAATAGACCAAATCCTTGGTAAGTTTTTGGGTCTTTGCAGTGCACAGCAGGTTTTTGCTGATGTTCCCTCTTCCACAGGTGGCGGCAGCACCACAGACCTGTTCACCGTGGCGGTGCACGAGTTCGGTCACGCTCTCGGCCTTTCCCATTCCTCCTCGGATCCGTCCATCATGAGGCCGTATTACCAGGGTCCGGTGGGAGACGTCTCCAAGTACAAGCTGGATCTGGACGACAGGCTGGCCATCCAGCAGCTGTACGGTCAGTGGCACTCACAGTCTCTTATGAGACTATCAAACTCTTTTACATTCACCCATGCTTCACCCAAGCGTGAGTGAATGCTTCTCTGTAAGCATTCGCTCACGCTTCCAGAGAAGAACGTCGCTTCCTACCCCACGTTTCTCATGCTGTCATCAGCTTTCAGTTCCTATTTATGATTTTGTTTCAGGCGTGAGAGACGACACACAACCAGGTGGAGCTAATCCTGACCCACCGTTCTTTCCGACTCCTCTTCCCCCGAGATCAACAAGGCTGTGAGTTCAAATGCGTAAGCGGGGGACTTCACGATTCATTGGAACTGTTCTATTTCAGCGAAAATACAGACTCAGTGACAGAAACTTTCTGAGGAACCACATGTTTATGGAAACAACCAACAAGGTCCTGACATCATACTGTACATTATACATTATACCTTGTTCACGCTCTCGGCCTTTTTTTTCCATTATTCTGATATTTGGCCACTCTTCTCTTTGTACAAGAATTGGTAGGTGATTTAAACTGATCGGTTTCCTGATTCAGGACCAGTGAAGGGTATTAACTAGAGATGCACGATGCATCAGCCTGTATTCGTCCTTTTTCACATATCCAATATTAATTTAAAAAATAAAATATCTCAGATATTTATTTCTGCCTTTTTGCGATTTGTTTCTGAAGGCAGAATATGATGCAGTGCAGGACTGTGGGGAATTCAACTGAAGCAGAAACGTTTTTCTTAAAGATGTCAAAAGATAGTGACATTTATATTACATATATATAGAGCTCTGAAAAAAAGAAGAGCCCACTGAACAGAAACCCATTGAAAACCTCCTGGTTATTCCACCAAATAGGTAAAACATTAGTATTGTTGTTTCTACATGAACATGAACTTGCTTTCTATGCATTATTTCAAGTCTGAAAGCTCTGCATCTTTTTCATTATTTTTACCACTTGTCTTTTTCTGGTAATACTGTAAATATAAAATTTTTGCTTTGAATTTTGGAGACATGTCTGTAGAATAAAAGAACAATGTTCATTATATCCATCCATCCATCCATCCATTTTCTTCCGCTTATCCGGGATCGGGTCGCGGGGGCAGCAGCTTCAGAAGGGAGGCCCAGACTTCCCTCTCCCCAGCCACTTCTTCCAGCTCCTCCGGGGGAACCCCAAGGCGTTCCCAGGCCAGCCGAGAGACGTAGTCCCTCCAGCGTGTCCTGGGTCTTCCTCGGGGCCTCCTCCCGGTGGGACGTGCCCGGAACACCTCACCAGGGAGGCGTCCAGGAGGCATCCTGACCAGATGCCCGAGCCTCAACTGGCTCCTCTCGACATGGAGGAGCAGCGGCTCTACTTTGAGTCCCTCCCGGATGACCGAGCTTCTCACCCTATCTCTAAGGGAGAGCCCGGCCACCCTGCGGAGGAAACCCATTTCGGCCGCTTGTATCCGTGATCTCGTTCTTTCGGTCATGACCCAAAGTTCATGACCATAGATGAGGGTGGGAACGTAGATCGACCGGTAAATCGAGAGCTTCGCCTTTTGACTCAGCTCTCTCTTCACCACGACGGACCGGTACAGCGCCCGCTTCACGGCAGACGCCGCCCCAATCCGCCTGTCGATCTCCCGCTCCCTTCTTCCCTCATTCGTGAACAAGATCCCCAGATACTTAAACTCCTCCACTTGAGGCAGAACGACCCCCCTGACCCGGAGAAGGCACTCTACCCTTTTCCGGCTCAAGACCATGGCCTCGGATTTGGAGGCACTGAGCCTCATCCCGGCCGCTTCACACTCGGCCGCGAACCGTTTCAGCGAGAGCCGCAGATCACGATCTGATGAAGCCATCAGGACCACATCATCCGCAAAA
Organism: Poecilia picta; assembly: GCA_033032245.1. NCBI lineage: Eukaryota > Metazoa > Chordata > Actinopteri > Cyprinodontiformes > Poeciliidae > Poecilia > Poecilia picta. The sequence goes on from CM065371.1 coordinate 23,135,168, forward strand.
AGCAGAGATGCGATCCTAAGGCCACCAAAACGGATCCCCTCAACACCTCGGCTGCGCCTAGAAATTCTGTCCATGAAAGTAATGAACAGAATCGGTGACAAAGGGCAGCCTTGGCGGAGTCCAACTCTCACCGGAAACGAGCCCGACTTACTGCCGGCAATGCGGACCAGACTCTGACACCGGTCATACAGGGACCTGACAGCCCGTATCAAAGGGCCCGGTACCCCATACTCCCGGAGAACCCCCCACAAGGCCCCCCGAGGGACACGGTCGAACGCCTTCTCCAAGTCCACAAAACACATGTAGACTGGTTGGGCGAACTCCCATGCACCCTCCAGGACCCTGCTGAGGGTGTAGAGCTGGTCCAGTGTTCCACGACCAGGACGAAAACCACACTGCTCTTCCTGAATCCGAGGTTCGACTATCCGACGGACCCTCCTCTCCAGGACCCCTGAATAGACCTTTCCAGGGAGGCTTAAGAGTGTGACCCCTCTGTAATTGGAGCACACCCTCTGGTCCCCCTTTTTAAACAGGGGGACCACCACCCCGGTCTGCCAATCCAGAGGAACTGCCCCCGATGTCCATGCGATATTGCAGAGTCGTGTGAGCCAACACAACCCTACAACATCCAGAGCCTTAAGGAACTCCGGGCGGATCTCATCCACCCCCGGGGCCCTGCCACCGAGTAGTTTTTTGACCACCTCGGAGACTTCGTCCCCAGAGATTGGAGAGCCCAACCCAGGGTCCACAGGCTCAGCTTCTTCAACAGAAGGCATGTTGGTGGGATTGAGGAGGTCTTCGAAGTATTCCGCCCACCTACCCACAACATCCCCAGTCGAGGTCAGCAGCACACCATCCCCACTGTAAACAGTGTTGGTGCTGCACTGCTTCCCCCTCCTGAGACGCCGGATGGTGGACCAGAATCGCCTCGAAGCCGTGCGGAAGTCTTTCTCCATGGCCTCGCCAAACTCCTCCCACGCCCGAGTTTTGGCCTCAGCGACCACCCGAGCCGCATGCCGCTTCGCCCGCCGGTACCCATCAGCTGCTTCTGGAGTCCCACAGGCCAAAAAGACCCCATAGGACTCCTTCTTCAGCTTGACAGCATCCCTCACCGAAGGTGTCCACCAACGGGTTCGGGGGTTGCCGCCACGACAGGCACCAACGACCTTGCAGCCACAGCTCCGATAAGCCGCCTCGGCCATGGAGGCACGGAACATGGTCCACTCAGACTCCATGTTCCCCACCTCCCCCGGAACGTGTTCGAAGTTCTGCCGGAGGTGGGAGTTGAAGCTCCGTCTCACAGGGGACTCCGCCAGACGTTCCCAGCAGACCCTCACTACACGTTTGGGCCTGCCAGGTCTGACCGGCTTCCTCCCCCACCACCGGAGCCAACTCACCACCAGGTAGTGGTCAGTGGACAGCTCCGCCCCTCTCTTCACCCGAGTGTCCAAGACATACGGCCGCAGATCCGATGAAACGACGACAAAATCGATCATCGAACTGCGGCCTAGGGTGTCCTGGTGCCAAGTGCACGTATGGACACCCTTATGCTTGAACATGGTGTTCGTGATGGACAGACCGTGACGAGCACAGAAGTCCAACAACAGAACACCACTCGAGTTCAGATCAGGGGGGCCGTTCCTCCCAACCACGCCCCTCCAGGTCTCACTGTCATTGCCCACGTGAGCGTTGAAGTCCCCCAGCAGAACAAGGGAGTCCCCAGGAGGGGCACTCTCCAGTACCCCCTCTAAGGACTCCAAGAAGGGTGGGTAATCTGAACTGTTGTTCGGCCCGTAAGCACAGACAACAGTCAGAACCCGTCCCCCCACCCGTAGGCGGAGGGAGGCTACCCTCTCGTTCACCGGGGTTCATTATACTCAAACATAAACCAATGAAGAGTAAAATCAGAGAAACTGACAATTTTGCAGTGTAAATTTTTTCCAGAGTTCTATGTAATATATCTGTAAATATCGGTTATCAGCAAAATGGCAAAAATATTACAGTTGCAAGTGAGCCCAAAATTCAAGCCTGCTAGCATGATGCTAATATGACTATGATTGTTCGTTTCAACAGGGTTGGTTTGTTGAAAACATTGTGTTGATTCCTCCAGACGTTTGTTTTGTCGTGGCCAAACTTCGTCTTCTCTGATCTTGAACTCTCCTTCAGAAGACATGAAGTTTGTAAATTTGGGTAGATGTTGGAGGAGGATTTTATTTTTTATTTGCTGGTTGATCCAGTCTGACTGTCAGGAATCAAAAGGATGAATCTGGAAACATTAAGAATAATCCAAATTGGTTTTGGAATAGATAAAGCATCCCGGCATTGGCCTCCTTTACCCTGTCACTATTAAAAATGCACATGGTGTTCTTAATCTGCAAAGTGTCAGTGTTAGGAAGATTGAAGATTTAAAAAGAGCAACCAAGACAGGAATCAGAAGAGTTATAGAGTCTCTGAGTGTTTTACTTGTTAACAAGGAAAATTACATCAAATATGCAAAATCTGAATGTCAGGTTGCTTCTAACAAATAGTTCAAAGCATTATTTTTATATTCATGTCTGAATCGGTGGTCATCTAGCTGCAAGTAGAAAGGAAATGAACTCATCCTGTTAGTCATCAAGGTGTTACAATGAGCAAAGGCAACTTTCCACGCAATAAAATGTCATACATGTACGTAGGATTGAATTTAAATTCTTTCTTTTTCTTTTTTTTTGGTTAAGAGCCTCAAGATGGCATTTGTGATGTATTGGCTCTATATAAGTACATGGAACTGAATTGAAATGAATGAAAATTAATAATAGGCCTCTACTTGTTCAGACACGTACACGCACAAACTTGTCGATGGCTGCAAAATGTATTAACACAAGTTTAATCAAACATTACTGTGTGTATATTTGTAAGCCTCGCTGTGGTCACATTTAGTCTTGTTCTGCCCTCTAGTGTTATTTTCCTGTAACTGCATTTGAAATCTCTCCTGTTCAGTCCTGAACCTTCATCCGATGAGCGATGCCAAGGAAGCTTTGACGCAGTAGCAAACATCAGAGGAGAGGTTTTCTTTTTTAGAGGTATGAAGAAACCCAGGAGTAAAAGTTTAACAATTAAAAATAAATATTGTTGTCATGATTTAACCCTGCCCTTTGTAAATAGGTGCACATTTCTGGAGAACTAAGCGAGACGGGTCTTTGGTGTCCTTAAGGCCGGCCGTGATCACCAACTTTTGGATTGGCCTTCCGACAGGAACAAACAAAGTCGACGCTGTTTATGAGAGAAAGAGCGACAGCAAAATCATCTTCTTCATCGGTAATACAAATTAACCAGTAGCTCTGTTTTACAGTAGAAAGTTTGATCCTGGCTAATTCAGCTCACATGTTTGCTCCTTTTTAAAACAGCATGCATCAGTTTGCTCAAACGTTTATTGAGGAAGCGATGAGAAACCAAACCAACACTGCAAAAACACAAAAACTAACAAAGTAGTTTTACCTGAATGTTAATAAAATATTCTTCACAGAAAGAAAACAAAATCTCATCAAGTATTTTTGGTCTACTTTCTATTGCAAATATCTTAGAATAAGACAAAACTACCATACAAGAGCTTGTTTTAAGTAAATGAAAAGAAACTTAATAAGGTATTTTTCCCATATTGTAAGTAAAATAATCTGCCAGTGGAATTAGTATTTTTTTGGGTCAATATTAAGACATTTTTTTTACTTAAAACAAGCTCTTATGTCCCATTAAAAAGCATTAAAGTTTGAGATTATGTTAGAGAATATGTAAAAAATCACGGGGCATGAATATTTTTTGCGAGGCATCATTTCAAAGCAGATATCCACCAAATATTTGGAACCACTTTGATGTGTTCAGGCTCGCAGTACTGGGTCTTCAGCGACACAAAGGTGGAGAGCGGTTACCCTCGGCCGCTGTCCGACTGGAGAATGACGACGCCGAGCGGCGCCGTGGTGGACCGGGTGGACGCCGCCTTCGTCTGGGCCCACAACGGGAAGACGTACCTGTTCAGTGGGGGGCAGTTTTGGAGGTTTGATGAAAGCCATAGAACAGGCAACCAGGAGCCAGACCCCGGCTACCCACGGAGCAACGACGTCTGGACGGGAATGCCGACCCACATGGATGATGTCATCACCTGGGGTGAAGGTAACAACGATCCCAGTCGCTGAATGAGTAACATAAGCTATAGGTAGACAAACCAAACTATGTGTTTTCTCATATGTAGAATGCAGTCAACACTGGACAGCAGACAGCTCTAGTTCTTTATAAAAACATAAGCAACTAACAAAAGACATTCAAAAATGGTTTAAGATATTTATGAGCTATGAAGGGAATCACAGTTTAAAATATGAAAATGCAGAACTACGATAAAACAAAAAACTTTGGTAAGACTTTATTTGACGTGGTGTGAATAAGACTGACACGACTGTCATAAACATAAAGGAGTCTTCATGAATGTTTATGATTATTTTCATGAAGTGTCATTCTGTAAATAATCATATTTTTAATGCAAGTTGACACTTAATGGATATTTAATGCAACTTTTAATAGAACTTTGCATTAAAGGTCTGATTATTGTCCAAATAATGCAAAGTTTACACTTTTAATTGACTTTTAATGCAACATTTAGTGCAACTTTGCATTAAAAGTGTCATTATTTACCAAATGACAAGTCATGACCACAGTTGTAAACATTCATGAAGACTCCTTCATGTTCATAACAGGTGTTTTATGTTTATGACGGCGTCATATCAGCCTTATGCACAGCCCTTCAAATAAAATGTTACCAAAACTTTTGGTAAGGTAATTTTATTTATAACAGCACATTTTCAGCAACAAAGCAATTCAAAATGCTTTACATGAATCAGAGTAAATACAAACAAAATAACAAAAGAAAGCAACATGTATAAACTAACAGGAGTTTTCCTGGATGAACTGATAGGAATCAGTAAATGGAATCAAACTACAGAACCATTCGACTTACACCATGTCCACACATAACACTGTTCAAATCACTGTATAAACATGTGATTATTATATAGTATTATTAACCAATTAGTGTTGGTGTTTTTATTAGTTTTTTGTGTATTAATAAAACAATTATTCATCATTTCAGTTCAAATTAAATTTTTGTGGAAATTCATGCAAAATTAACAAATCCTTGCACTTTTCTCTGCTAATGCATAATTATAAGTTTATTGTAGATTTTTGACAAAATGGTGAAAAACATCGAGTTTAAGTGATGCTGACTTTCTTACTGTCCGGTTATAGTCCATGACGGTGACTAATAAAACATTGCATTTACTGTTAATAAAATATGTGCAATTATTGCAAATGCTTCTAAATTAGTTCCACAAATGTTGAATTTTTATTGCAAATAGTCAAAAAGCCCTGGAGGGTCTAATTGATGTATAAAAAACAAATGTAATTTAAGAATTTATTAATATTTTAAAAGCTTGTTCCCAGGTTTTAGCATTACATTTTGGCACAACCGGCCCTTTAAGAGCCTTCATGGTCTTGATTTGGCCTAAAAATGACAAAGAGTTTGATGCTCCTGGTGCAGAGAATCATCACAGCTGCAGAGAAAACAGACCAGTGGAGACGAATCAGTGAAACGCAGCTGTTCTCTGGTTGTCGTTCTTCAGGAGACGCCTACTTCTTTAAGGGTGACTTCTATTGGGTGATGAAGGACGGAGGAATAAACCAGGAGTACGTCTCTCCCAAGGCCACCGGGATGGACTGGCTGCGGTGTCCGGCTCCTCCTCCGACGGCTGTGCCGCAGAATCCTGGGAAGCCAAAGGAATGCATCTGTGCCTTCAACAGATCGTCTCTGAGGAACGACTGTCTGCTGCTGATTGCCTTTATGCTGATAATTAATGGGTTGATTTCTGTAAATAATTAACTAATGTGGGCTGTTTTCTCTACACTGGAGCATAAACGGGACCCCTTCCCACCATCATACAGTTTTATTTCTTGAATTAAAAGGTTTACTTGCAGGATATGGCAACCCTCAGACAGTATTACTCTCCCATCCCGGTTGTGTTTCACATATTTGTGTTTGTAGGATAAAAAATGGACAAAAATGCTTAAATATCAGCCACTTTGGAGCTTTTCTTTCACATTATGACATCTGATCCAGACAAATTAATTTAGAAGGTTGGACGATTAAAACTGATTAAAACATCTTCTGATTTCCAAATCTAGTTCTTCCATGTAGATGTTTTAAAATGTATTCAACCAATTATGGATGAGTTTATTCTGTTTTTAAATTATTGCAATTTGAAATATGGTAGTTAGATTTTGTACGTCTTGCACAACTTCTGATTATATTTTCTTATCTCTGTTTCTTTACTAAGGTTTGCTGCTTAATAACCGTCTGAATTTACTTGTTTTTGTGTTAATAATATTTGGATGAAGGGCTGTTATGAATGAAATCCTCAGAGGAACTTGAAACGCTTGTTTTGATGGAGTTCTCAATGTAAAATGAACAATCAACATATTGCAAATATTCAAAAATTTAATCAGAACGCCTCGCTATCTGTCTGATTTTTTAAAGGTTTTTTGTACAATAAGAGCAGACAATTAATTTTGTGCGTATTGTTTTTGTCGGGTTTAAAGGTGATTTGACTGGGCCACCCTGAACTCTTTCCCAGGAACTTAATTTCCCAGAAGCTTTTATATTGCTTTGGTATCATGAGGGCTGTTGCTGCTTTGGAAACTTGGCAATTAAAGGAACCTCTGAGACACTGGATGGCCCACTGCCAATGCTGGACACTTTTTTACTTCCACATAGTCAAAATAAAATGAACAGTGAAAGGATAAAACCATTACGTTTTTAAATAGCAGTTATGGTTTAAGATTTAAGTAAAGTAGGCAACAGGAACCTGAAGAACATATTTAGGCTAAATTGCACCAATTGTAACTTCCTGTTGGGGTGAAATGAGAGTAAACAGGGTTTCTGTTACAGTGATTCTGACACTTGTATGTATGGAGAAAACCTGCAAGCTTCCTATTTAGCAACATGAATTGAATAAATTATCACAGCAATAAAACAAATCTGTGTATGTTTAAAGCAACATGCAGTGTTTGTGAACACATACATTATAACAGGTGGTATCAAGATTCACAGGCATTTTGGATTAATGAACTTGTGCAAAAGATTTTTTCAGATTTGTTTTTTTGTCAATGTTAAAGTTTTGTATTTTCCTTTTATTGTTGTTTTTTATTTTTTCAGTCTGAAATGAAGCTGATCTAAAACATTGCACTCCGGTGTGTTTCTTTCCTGTACTCTAACTGGGTCTGTGCTCCCTGCAGCGTTTGAATGTTGTATTTGCAAACAATAAGACAAATCACTTCTGTGTTTAACTTTAAATAACTGCTGTGGAAAAGTTGAAAGTGGTTCCCTATCAGGGTCCATTTGTGTAGTAAATTTCCATCCATTCAACCAACATCTGCTTATAGAGGTGGGTTACACCCTGGAGAGATTAGCAAACACAACACACACTCTCTTAAAGCGTGTGAAGACAATGCTGACACCTGCCCCACTGTTGCATCGCCACAGTAAATGTCCAACCTGTTAGTTCGATTTTTGCCCTGCGGTTCTGTTGATGGGGGTGAAAGAGAACTTCCCTGACTCATGGAAAAGCTTCCTGCTTTGAAAACTCACACTGTCAACGTACTACTGCAAGTTTATCTTTCACAAACACAAACACTTTGGTTCAAACTCTACAACTCACTAAATTTATTTGACTTAAAGAGTGGAAGACAGTAGACACAACTAAGTGTGGGTCAAATGTTTTACAGTGTAACTCAGGTTATTAAATAAAGTGAGATACATTTCCTTATTTATGCAGATGATGCACAAGTCTACATTACAATGTGACTATGAACCAATCAAAACATTGAACAGACGCTCAGAACAAATTGATGCCTGGATGCAGCATCAATTTAACCAAAGGAGGAGCGAATAAGAGTCTGTAGAGCTTCAGGTATGACAGCTACTGATTAAACCTGACAAACTCAGACCTGAACCTTCAGAGGCACATAAAGACGGTTAGAAAAGTCAGTCTTTTATCACCTGAGGAACATTTCCAGAATTGAAGGATGAATGTCTCAGCAAGATCTTTAGAAATTCAAACAATATCTTTGTTCACATTGATTACTGTAACACACAGGTCTAACTAATGAATCCTCCAGCTGCAGCTGATCCACAACGCTGCTGCTGGCTTTCTGACTAAAGCCAAGAAGTTAGAGAACATCACACCAGTTTTAGTGTCGTTACACCGGCTCCTCGTAGCTCAGCGAAAAGACTTTAAAATACATTTGTTAGTTTATAAATCACTGAATGTTTTAACACCAAAATACATTAAAAATCACTGAATCAACCTTCCAGACCCCGCAGGTCTTCTTGCTCTAATCTCTGCAACCCCAGAACCAGAACCAAACATGGGCAAGCAGCGAAACACCTGAAACACGAATTGTCTGTTCAGATTTGTATGTGATTGTTGCTGAAAAGTGCTTTTCAAACAAACTTGCCTTGCCTAACAGAGGAATCTAAATGAGAAACTAGACGCCGTGAAAGAAATTCGAAAGCATTTGGTGATGAACAAGAGCTGCAACTTTCTTTCATCTGTTGAGTAAACACAGATACAGGTGGAATGCACCTCAATTATCCGAACTACACTTTACACATTAGTACTTCATGAATACATTGCTAGGTCGAACTAGAACCTCATCTAATTGCCCTGAAGCAAATGTCTTAGTGAGTTTGTGGTGGAGAGGTGAAGGTTGTTGTGTTTGTCACGCCTGTCGCTGCACACAGGTAAATTCCGTTCATCCCTCAGTGACACTACAACAGATCATGTCAAAGATCATCAACGGCTGGTTCTAAGGAAATACCTCAACCGCACAGCGTGACCTATGTGTCTGAAAGACACTCGACACACTCAGGTGTTGTTAACCCTCTGTGTGATCAAATAAATCTGAATTTACTGTAACCAAACCTAAAAAAAACATATTCAAAGGAAGAATGATTGGTTTGTATTTTACAAAAGCTTTTCCATTCAGACTTTTGATCCATGTTTACTTAATGAATCAATTCAATCATTGTTTAGCTGTGACTCAGACCAGTTGTTCAAAGTCTCTGTAAAGTTATTTGTTCCATTCCTGAACTGAGGTTGAAATATGGCTGCTAGGATCATGCAAGTGTTATTGACACAAGACTCAGGTGTGCCACGGTATCCTTAAAGGGACAGATACACCTTTTATATTAGTATTAGCCAACCCACACTTTCATGCTTCATCCATACAATAAGGAAATCTTCTAGAAGAAAATGCATTTCTATATTATCTCTGAACATACAGAGATGCATATTTAGTTCAAGACACAGAAAACTTTATAAAACTATATAAACTTTTATAAAATTTTATGAAACTTTATAATACTAAGCTGAGCTTAATGCACTGTTTGATCATTTGGATTAGTTTCTATTTGTGTTCAATTTAATTTATGTATTTGGGGACAGAGAAGATGGTTAGGGACAATTCAATTCAAGTAAGTCACACAGCTTCAGCATATTTTTACTGAAGTACAGGTAAAAAAAATAAATTACTCCAGTAGGAGTAAAAACACATCTGGGAAAAACAGAAGAGTACTCAGGTACCAAATAACTGATCAAGACATTGATCGTTTAATATTTAAACCAAAATATAAAGTTATGAGAACAAGTCTGGCCTCTAATTGTAAGCAAAGAATTTTACACTAAATAAGTTTTGTTTTATACAAGCATGAAACCATCAAAGACAGGATCTCCTGTAAAAACAAAACTAACTCAAAACTATATTAAAAATTAAAACCCAAACACTCAGAAGTCATTGATAAATATTTTATTGAAAAGGTTTTTATCTTCACTGATAGTATACAATGTGCGGATCACGCCAGAGAACAAACAAGTTCTTCATAAACTGAAGTTAAACCTTAAACCTTCATCACAAACTAAAAACTGTTTCCGGTTCCATTTCAGTGCAATTTAAACACGCAGGCATTTCTGCAAAGTGCAAGAAGAACAACAACAAGAATAAACAAGTAAAAAAGAAAAAACAGATGCATTTGTGTTGCATGGTTAGTTCAAGACAGGCAAGTCTTTTCATTCTACACACATACAAAATGGCAACATGAGGTTTGGCACTTTATGCATGTTTTATCCAAAAGTTGACCTTACCACCTCAGCTTTTGCTTTAATATCTTGCCATTATGAGGGCAAAGGTCATCAGAGCCAGAGAGTAGCCAGATCTGGTGGAGGAGCTTGCCTTGGGCTGCGTTGAGACGGGCTGTGACGGCTGGGTGCTTCGATACACATTAACTATCAGTTGAGAAGTGGAGTTTTTGATGTACATGCTGGAGCTGAAGAGGTCGATCTGAAGGGAGGAACGATAACGCTTAGCCTCATGGGGAGAAACCACTCTGTACGATCCAAACCAGAACCTCCCTTACGGAGACACTCACCAGGTTTTTGCTGACTTTGATCGGTTCCTTGAACACGGTCCAAACTACGGCCTCGTTACAGAACGGAGTGGTCAGGGAGCCGAGGTAGCGGTAGTAATTGGTTCGGTTCACGCCAGAGAGGAGATCGTCTAGAGAAATATCACCTTGGATTGTGATGTTCTCACCTGAGGAGAGGAAGGAGCATCAAAGTGAGGAGATTCAACTTAAAAACACATAAGCTGAACCACAGGGTCCCCTAGTGGTCTGGGAGGTACTGCATGTAAACGACCGTTTAATGTCAAAGTGCGACGTCTGCAGTTCGCTTAGCAAAAGATTATGTTTAAAGTAATAATGATGGATAAGTGGCTTAAAACGCAAAAGAAAAACTGAAGACACCGGCAAGTCACACCTGCTGAGACTATTAATGTGTCGTTCAGGAGCGACTCAGTTCTTCTGAACGTGAACGAGTCTCACTTGGAGAAAACTGTTACAACTTTACTTGCTAATTCTCATCTCCCACGTCAACAGCTGTTGTTAATTTTATTTAATACAACTGATGGAACTAAGTGGTTAATTTTTATATTTAATGGTGCAGAAGAAGATTTTTGTTTCTGCCAAAGCAGCTCAATTCTATTTTTCTTTTATTGCGTGTCTAAATTACAAAAAGGCCTAAAATATTATTAATGGACACAACACGACTTCTTTTTAATTTCCATGTAAGCTTATAATTAATGCTTTCAGATTCTGTAAATAACTCAAAACGCCATGAGTATACTCTATGTGGTCAGTTACATTTACAAAACAACCTCACCCTTCTCATTAATGAACAAAGAAAACAACAGACAAATATTTTAATTTCGGCTTTTATATATTAAGATGTGTTGTTGTGTAATTTCAAGTTAGGTGGTTTGTTAACTAGGTTAAGTCTCATCCTGAAGAAGTTTGAGAAACACGGCCACAGCTTACCAGCATTTGAGATATTTGACAAGTAGGAAGTCAAGGACTTCCAGCTGGCTGGCTGATCATCTACACCTGTCAGCTCCTTTAAAAGTGAAGAGAAACGCTGATAAAGCAGCTGCAGAAAATGATAAAAAGCTCTCAAACGTGACATCATCTCTGCTCACCTCAATCAAGAAACTGAGAGCAGCGAGTCCTTGAGAATCCTCCACAGCGAGGGTGATGTTCCGGTTGTAGGTCGACTTGCTGTTTACAATGTGAAGCTGAAGGAGGAATGAAAACAAAATGGGTTTTTAAAGAAAGTGAACACACACGAGGCTAAAAGGTTTGCATGAAGATTAGAAATACCTCCATGGGGAAGCGCTTGCCATCCACAGTATGCTCCGACCCGGGTTCGGCCGTCCCGTTTCCCCAGTGAAGGTGGAACTGCAGGCTGTCGTAGCTCTCAGACAGGCCTCCTCCTGAGATCTTGACCCCAGTATTTAAGGTCACTTTGACTGGAAGAATAAAAGGAAACGAAGACAAACTGAAGATCTAGGTGACTACATATTTCCTCAAACACCACAAACCAAATTTCCGACAAACCACAACACACCAGATTTATTACTGTTTGGTGTCGAGCCGATCAACATTTAAACTCATTTAAATTTACAACATTTAAATGAATTTAATATCTGGGATATTAAACTCATTTTCCACTTTTGCCAAATCAAGATCATGAATGCTCTTAAAAGGCCATTTGTGCCTGAATGTATTGATATAAAGTACAACATCATTGAATTCTTAAAGTTAAATAATATTATTTAACATCTTTATATTTCAAAACAGAATCGCAAAAAGTGCATTTAGCATCCCCACATCGGACTGTTCCAGCTGTATTTCCTTCTCGCTCTGACAAGGCCGCCATCTTTAACCCTGTACCAACGGCTGGATGACCAGCGGCTCCCTCTGCTGGATGGAGGTCAAACTACAACACTAAATGAGGGTCTAAGCGGCATTTATTAGTTAATCGATTGGGACTCATTTTAATTTTAATAAAGAACTAATCATCCCAAAAACTAAATGTTTCTATTAAGGTCAAAGTTGACATATGATCTGTTATGAATTTTATATCTGCTATCTGACTCACCAATCACAAACATCACCATACTTCACTGGTTATAATGCCAAACAAATTAATTTATGCAGCATTGAGTTGAGTTCTAAATGAAGTCAGAGCCTCACAGTTGAAGTCCAGTTCATTGAAACAAGTTAAATTAACTTTATTAAACTAAATGTACTTGGTTTAAATTGACAACTTTTAAACTTGATAAATTAACTTAATTCAGTTACTTATTTTTGACTAAATGAGGCAACTTATTAAAGTCAGATTAAAGAAAAAAGGCCTGAAAAATTTCGTTTTTGTGTTTTTCTTCAATTCAAAATATTGATAGATTATTCTCAATTGATCACGGAGTAAATTGTGAATAACTGCCACACACTGAAACATCCACATTGAAAAATGGCTTAAATCATTCCCAACTAGAGCATTTTCTGTCCTTTTTATTGGTTCAAGAAATAGATTCTTAGATTCAGTGGCGCAACTACACATTATTTAGGTGGATGCGAAAACATAAATCGGCGCCCCCCTCCCCCCGTAGCGAAGGAACGGACGTTCACTCGATGCACCCCCCCCCCCCCCTCCACCTCCCCCCGCCTCCCCCCGTAGCGAAGGAACGGACGCTCACTCGATGCACCCCCCCTGCGCCTGCCCCCCCCCCCCCACCTCCACCCCCCCCCCCCCCCCATCCCCTCCTCCGAGGCGACGTGAAGGTTAAAACTCGCTACATTTACCTCATTAAGTGCCCGAGGTGAAGGAGGGAAAGGCTCGCTGAAGTGTATGGAAAAACATCATCGGCGCGTCGCCCCCTCCAGACGGGGTTTTGGCGCCCCCTCTGGTGCTGCGCCCCTGTGCGTTGCATGCGCTGCATACCCACTTTTTGCGCCACTGCTTAGATTTATGCTACTTATGACTTAATGTTTATGTAAATCTGAGCACAATTACTCAGCATTTTCTACATATCACAGTTTGCGTTAACAAGTAAAATTAGTGTTTCATTTGAAAGCTATACGTTTTTTTTATATATTATATTAAACTAAATCCCCCTTGTCTGGATTGAAGATCTCAAATATTTTTTTTTTCTGGTTAAATAAATATTGATATTATTTTTCCATGCCGCCGTTCAGTTTAGAGCCAATAGTGATCCAGCCTCTGATTCATGCAAGTTATCTGGCCACAAAATAAATCCCGCGTCCGTCGGATGCCGTTTAATCTCAGTCCGGATGCGCGAAGAGACGCTGCGCCCTTGCAGTCTCCCTCCTCACCCGTCTCCCTCCTCACCCGTCTCCCTCCTCACCCGTCTCCCTCCTCACGTCCTCCCACGTCTCCCTCCTCACCCGTCTCCCTCCTCACCGGTCTCCCTCCTCACCCGTCTCCCTCCTCACCCGTCCTCCCTCCCTCACCGTCTCCCTCCTCCGTCTCTCCTACCCGTCTCCCTCCTCACCCGTCTCCCTCCTCACCGGTCTCCCTCCTCACCCGTTCCTCCCCTTCTCTCACCGGTCTCCTCCTCACCGTCTCCTCCCCACGTCTCCTCCTCACCGCTCCCGTCTCCCTCCTCACCGTTCCCCGTTCTATTATGCCCAAGCGGTTTGCTGTTAATCCTCAGATGAACTCCGTCAGGTTTCGTCCTCCGTCGCGTTGGCAGACACGATGTTGATGGGCGACTGACGCGTCCCGTTGCAGAACAGCGCAGCGATGGTCGGCCAGGTTCCGTCACCTGCGGCAGAGGGACGGAGCTGAGCGGCTGCAGAGAAATGATGTCGGAGCGCATGGAGGAAACCGGCGGATACTTACTGCAGGCTGGGTCATGGTAGCACCACTCTGGGAGAGAATAAACCGGTTAGTAGGTTCCGTTTATGTTGAAGTAGTGGTGAAAATGTATGTGCATATTATTTTATTATTATTTTTTTTATTTTTTTCCCTTACCGACTGCGGATGACTCACAATAAGCACTTGGTGCAAAGACGCACACAGCAACAGCAATTACTGTTAGAAAATTCATCTGAGGAAGAAAAGCACATGAAAAATACGAATAAAACTCGGAAAAAAATATTTGCATTTAATGATTAATTAAATGCAAATAAATTGAAAATTAAAACTCAAATTTGCTGATTAGAAAGGGAGGGAAAGTGCAAAGATTTAAAAAGTCAGTCCAGCTGCTCCTACCTTTGGGTTCAGGTGTTTCCACGCAGGTGTCTGCTGCTCTGCCTCATCCTAAACTTTTATAGCTCCTGATATCTGCAGGAATTCAGCAGATGAATGACGTCAATACCTGATCGCATCAACATACCTAAAATACTTTACATTGGTAATGTAAGCTGAGGAGATTTAAACAATTTAAAGGGGAAATGCTTGGCTCTTGTTATAAACGAAGTTTTTTCCTGTATATAATCCAGAAATATCTCTTTGGTCATTTATTTATTTTATCAGTGGAATCGAAGTTTAATCGTAATCGGAATGTAAACTATTCTAAACATTTGCTCACTGTTAATTTGATGCTTAATTGCAGAGTAAGCACGCTAACAGTTTGTAATCTGTAAATAGATCAACTAAACATCGGTGGGTCTGAGCTGCATTGATGAATTTTAGAACTTGGTTGATTCTTTGTGCTTTTATGTTAGTGACTGTAAGACACATTAGCTGGATATTGTATTTGTTTTATATTGTTAAAATAAGGGACTAGCGACCAAAGACCCTCACAACTAGAAATAGACTTTATTGTCTCACAAAATGGAAATTCAGCAGAATCAAGATAGAGAATCACATAAAAGGTTTCCCTTCTCCGTTACATTTCTTTGGTGTTAAAGAAACGTGTGGCACTCAAAGCAGAAAAAAACTTTTCACATAAAACCTGAAACCTGAACCAGCAAAAATATAACAATGATCACTTTTTACAATCTGGAAAAGCAGTTAATTTGAGATTGCTTTTATTAGTTTTGAATAAATTAATAATGATCATTGTCCATTTTGCACCCAGAGCTGACCACTTTGACATCTTATGCATTTACACCTTTACTGACCTTAATTATCGGAATAGAAAAGAAAAGTACTGAATAGAAAATTCTTGATAATTAATATATGACATTTGAGGAAATAAAATGCAGAGGAAGAAAAGTGGAGCAAATGTGGACAATGTGGACGATGACATCACTGAGGATTATAACATTTCACACAGTAAGAAAAGACACACAAACAGCGCTTGCAACATTGCACCATGTCAATCTATTCACAGGTGTCTGGTTGCAAATTAGAAAAGCACAAAAAAATTTTCACATGTGTGAATTATTGAAGGTGTACACTCTAAAAAAACATCTCCAGTTTTCGGTAAAATACTAGCAGTTGTGGTTTGCTATGAGCGAGGATCTGATGAATTATTTTACCGTGCAAATACAGTAAAATTTTACCATATAAATGCAGTAACCCTGAGTTGGCATTTACAGCATATGGTAAACTTTTACCAAATTTTACCATAAATAGGGTAAAATGTGGGCTACCACAGAGTTTTACCGTATAAATACGGATTTTACCAAATAAATATGGTAAAATATAGTAAAATTCTGGCAACCATTAACTTTTAAGTATCAGTCATGCAAGTCCTGCATGCAAGTCATGCAGGACTTGCATGACTGATGCAAGTCCTGCCAGTAACGTGTTCATTAAAAACTTTTTATGAGTTCATTAAAAGTCTCAGCTTAAAGCCTCCAATTCTTGGTATCAGTCAAGTAGATTAGTCTTTGTCTTGGCATAAAATGTTTCTCCAGAAGGGACTTGACTTGTTGGTAACACCTAGAGGATTTCACTGTCATAAGACTCCATGAAGACTCCTTCATGTTCAGAAAGTTGCATTTTATACTGTTGGTTTATAAACCACTGAATGGCTTAAAGATCTGATGTTGTATCAAACTTCCACACCTCTCAGCTCTTCTGGTTCTGGTTCTGCTCTGCATCTCCAGAACCAGAACCAGAACCAAACGTGGAGCAGCAGCATTCAGTTCCTATGCAGCACAAATCTGGAACAAACGTCCAGAAAACTGCAAAACAGCTGAAACACTGAGTTCCTTTACTAAAGGTCCAGTTGGTTTTGTCTCATAATAAATGGAACACGGTCCAACATTTCGATGTGAATTGAAGGAACTTGACAAAATTTATTGTTTCAGTTGTTGGCTGTGTTATTTTTTATGTTTTTATGATGTAAAGCACTTTGAACTGCTGAAAAGTGCTGCACAGGTAAACTTGATGATTGATATGGTGTCATAAAACCTAAAACTGTAGCTGTCATTTTAAAAACACTGTCTTCAGTCGAGCTACTTTCACCTTATTACATCCTTAGTTTATGTCCATAGCTGTGCAATCAGCAGCTAGAATTTGAAATTCACGCCTTTGTAAAATAATAAAAACAAAAATGGAAAACTCTCCTTCAGACAGATCTTTTCTCCAAATGTTTTTCTGTTCCTTGGGTTTTTCATTAAGTTCATAATAGGCTCGTCTTTGGTGAGTAAAAAAAAAAAAAGCGCTTTGTTCGTGCTAAACAAGAACCGGATCAAACACTTAGTGTGTTAAAATACAACAGAGATGATGGTGCCAAAAACATAAATGCCACTTCGAACATGTGTCTTCATGTTTGAAAGGTTTGACTAACCTGCCAAACCTTCTGAAGTGATCATTTACAGAATAACAAATGATCTCCTGCCCAACAGCAACACATTTCTGTGAAACCTGTTTTACTAGATGACAGCCGGGTCCGTTTTCATATGATGGACTGAACAAAGATGTTTCCCATAACCTGATCCTTTAGCTTCTCTACATCAAACTTCGTTTTCAAACTTGATGCAAACTTCATTCTTAGAACATCTGGCTAAACAACATGCTGGTGTGCTCTGTTTGTTAAAGAAGACAATCCTTTTATTGAGGAGTCTCAAAGCAGAGATATTTAAAATACCAAATTTTCACTTTATTTTACAATTATGAACAACTTTGTGTTTGTCTGTTGCATAAAATCTCAGTAAATTAAGACTTTGTTGCCAAAAGTATTCGCTCACCCATCCAAATGATCAGAACCAAGTGCTCCAATCCCTTTGTTGGCCTCAGGTGTACAAAATGAAGCACCTCCTCGGTATGCAGACTGTTTCCACAAACAGGAATGGGTCGCTCTCAGCAGCTCAGTGAATTTCAGAGTAGAACTGTGACAGGATGCAACAAATGCAGTCGTGACATTTCCTGGTTTTCTAAATATTCCGCAGTCGGCTGTATTATAAGAAAGTGGAAGAGTTTGGGAACGACAGCAACTCATCCACCAAGTGGCAGGTCACATAAACCGACGTAGCGAGGACAGCTGATGCTGAAGTGCGTGCATTGTGCTAAGTGTAAAGTTTGGTGGAGGGAGGATTATGGTGTGGGGTTGTTTTTTACTTAGTTCCAGTGAAAGAAATTGAATGCTTCAGCAAACCAAGACATTTTGGACAATTCAGTTTGGATCTTCCTCTTCCGACATGACTGAGCACCAGAGGACAGAGCAAAGTCCATGAAGACCTGGATGGAGAGCCTGGTGTGGATGAAATAGACTGGCCTGCTCAGAGTCCTGACCTCAACCCGACAGGACACATGTGGGTGGAAACTGATGCTGTGTTCACACCGAACGTGTTTCACACGTCAAAAACACTTTTGATGCACTTTGAAGTCAGACGTTGACATTTTGCTCCAGGTGCATCAACATCGTTCCAGGTGGGCGGTGAAAGGAAATTCTTTGGCAAATGTATTCTTCAAACTCCTCCACCATCTCCTGGGTATTTCATTTAAATAAATGTCTATTTAACGTTTATTTAGCATCACTCAATGTTTTTAGTGGATGAATTTGGATAGCTCAATGTGGGGAAATATTTTCAAATAGTAAAAGTTATAACTTACCTGACATTCCAATTTCCTCACTGATGTTTCTGTAGTCATAACTTGATTGGTCATAGATTAAAGGACGAGAGCAAACAGCGACTTTTAGTTAATCCTCCATAGTTTCTGGTTGACGCAGCAAAAGTTCAGGTTTTTCAACTCCTGTGTTGGATGTGTCAAAACGCTCAAAACTATATGAGAAAAAATATAAAACATGTTAAAACAATTGTATATTTAAAGATGGGAATGGGTAAACCGGACTGCCCTGATGCTCAAAACGTGTTTAGTGTGAACGCGCCATGAGAGCCAGGCCTTCTCGTCCAACATCAGTAGGTGACCTCACAAATGTGCTTCTAGAAGAATGGCAAAAATTCCCCATAAACACTAATACACCTTGAGGACAATATATTGGCCCATTTTGCTGTGATGCATAATTTTTTCATTACAGCCAACCAGCCGAACAGGAAATGTTTCCACAAAGTGAGTCATTAGTGAAAAGATATTTCACACAGTAGTACCTAGGATCTAGTAAAGGAGAAACTGATTCATAGGCTGCCCAACCAGCTCCAGGAAGTATTATTCCATCCAATAACACACCCATTTGTGGTCTAAAGTTGCTTAGCAGGGGAGTTTTAGAGAAACCAATTAACCCAAAGGTTGTGTTTCTAGAATTTGGGAAGAAATTAGAGCAGCCTGGGAGAACATGCATGCAGAAAGTATGGTTCTGTATTTCCTTTTGCAGTGACATCTGAGAAAGCTAAGCATAAAATAGTTGAATGCTGGAGACATTCTAACATTTACATGCTATTTGGTTTTTTCCGCAAACAGGCATCGGATCAGATTCCACCAAACACCAAATGAGCCTACTGCACACTGTAAAACATGTGAAGTTGGTTTAACTTGAAAATGAAAGTCCTGCTGCCTTCAAAATGCAACTTAAGTCAACATTTTTTTTAAAAATTAAAGTTCATGAAGTTGATTTAACAAGAGACAGGTTGTCTAAACATTTGCCTTAATAACACCAGAGTCAGGTCAATGTAATGCACTTCCATCTCAGGACACAAAAACACGCCGCTAAGCATTCTGGGAAATAGTTCCCACTCCTGTCTTTTTTCTTTCAGTTTTTTAAGTGCTAATTTATTCAACTCTTAATAAAAAGTTGACACAACTTACTACTGTAAGTTTATCTTTCACAAACTCACATTTAGGTTCAAAATCTAAAACTCAGTAAATTTAATTGGTTTAAACAGTAGAAGACAGTAGACACAACTCCAATGTTTAACAGTGTATATTTTTTATTTATTGGTTTATGAGGTTTTTTTGTCTTAGATTTCAAAATATTACCATCTAGTTTGTAATTAAAATAAATCCAAAGTCATGAAAGATGTTAAAGGTACGGACATTTCACTCTGGTGTGTTTTATGTTCTTAAATATTCTGTTCTTACGTCAAAGTACCTTTATGTTAATTGTTATAATACATCCTACTATCTTAAAAAGTAACAGAGAAATGAGCAAAACCCCCGGTTTTAACAAAAACATCAAAAATCGCAAAACAGTATATTTCTTTTACATCTATTTTGTTTATTTTATAATATTTATCAATAATAATATTTGTATAACATCATTTCAAACAACAATAAACAAGGCAGAATCTGTATCACATACTTAAGAAACGTTAAACGACGGCTACTTTAAAATCTTTACATTAACTTCTATTTTCATTTATTGTGCAAATGGCAAAATCATAAATATGAATTGTAGACATGCAGACATAAAACAGATTTAAAATCACGCTCCACCTCTCTGGCTCTAACAACGTCATGACCACGGATGAAATGTTACATTTGGTTTTGCAAGCAGATAATCTTTCAGGAATAGTCGTTTTAATTCACATTTTTAGCTCTGGTTTTCACAAAGGGATCTCAGCAGAAGAGAGCGCAGAGACACAGCAGCAGCAGGTAAACCCAGGCGGGTCCAGGTCCGGCAGCTGCAGCCGTGGTGAAGATCTTTCTGGAATTAAGAGCCTGAGTGGGTCGGAAGACATTGCGATATCCTGCATTCTCTGGGAACATCGCCATCTGATGGAGTCAAACGTAACGTTAGTGGGGATGTTCAGTCAGAGACTAAACTCACACAACCTGACATAATGACTGAAGGAAGAGACGAGTACAGGAAGAAAGGTTTCATTCTAATTGATGATTTTTTTACATGTTTCTCATGACGAGCAAAAGCAAGGACATTCAAGTCTATGTTGTTCCAGAATATAGTAAAGGAACTGGATATTATAGAGGAAAAAACACATTTTTATCATAAAGCAACCAGGATCGGGTGTTTCTACGGAATCCCGTACACAGTAAAAATGCCAGGGTTGAATTAACACCCCAAAGTGTCGATATGTGTCCAAGTCAGCAGGTGTTAAAGTAACACTTTTGAAAATGTTAAAAGATTGACACCCATTTTATTTATTAAATTAACATTGGTCTATAATACTGAAATGGGTTTAAGAAATGTTAAACTTTACATTTCTGCATATTGTTTTGAATATTTTCCACAGGATTTGATTGATATTGACACCTTGTGGTTCAATTATTTACTTTTTTAACACCACATTATGTTTTGTGATCAACACTACACTGGTGTTACTTTAATACATTTTAACACTAACACCATTGTAAATGTTAATGTGACATTCTGTAGTGTTGAATTTAACACCAGCTAACTTGGACACATACAGACACTTTTGGGTGTTAATTCAACACTGGCAGTTTTACTGTGTATAGGACATTGGGAAAAACGTTCTTTGGCCTTCTCTTGCAATAATGTACTTGTAAGTGAGTTTGCTCTAAAGTTGAAGGACTGTTAGGCACTGTTCAGGTTTGTCACCACTCTCAACCTGGAGTGTCGGCCAGAACACGACTCAGGCCAGGATTCAGCTCAGGACCAGATGCTAGGATGAGGTGCACCAGATGTTAATGAAGACATGAGGCAGGATCCCTTTAACTGTTCTGTATTCCAAACTGTATCACAGATATTGATCCAAGGAACATGGATGAGCATAAATGTGTGTTTACATGAAGGGGTGTGTGTGGTTTCCTGGAATAAACAAAATACAAAAAATAAGTTCCAGGTGTCCTATCATTACACATTACACCATGCAATTATACCTTAGATAAACTAAAAAGGAAACTTCTAAATCAATATTACTAGCAAACTAAGGCAAGTTAACTCCACAGTTAACTAATAATCATGCCTGTGCTCCACTGAGAGTAGATATGCATGTTCGGCACAAAGCTCTACAATACACACGTAGCAGTTAGCTCGGACTTAGCAACAGGTGAAATAATAACAAACAAATAAACTTCAAATCCCTCATTTAGCGGCAGTAAACACTCAAATATAGCAACTTACTTCTCAATGACGCACACTTATAAGGAGAACACACATATCTCATAAGTCTTTCCCACGTGTTCGCACAGCGGTTTGGTTACCCAACTTCCCCACCAGATATCAGCCACGTTGGTTACAGCAAGGCGATGACGTCATCACTGCCCTGACTACGGTATCCCTTAAGGGACAAAAGTAACGCAAAGAGTAATACTCAACACCAACTTAAACTATTTAAGGGTCTTTTGAACAGTACTGTTCAGTTCATGTGGTATAATTTAATACTGAGTCTTTCCTAAGGTGGCCACCATACTTTCAGCTGGAACATGAGGTTTTCATAAGGTTTGTGAGATTTTTGAAATCTTACATATTTTTTCTTTAGGATAGAAATTCACCACAAACCTGTATGCAAAAGTAAAGCAGGCCAAACATGGGATTTCCGTCCCTTCTAAGATATAAACAGAAACTTTCCGTAAGAAGGAAAGAAAGAAAAAATGAATCCAAACTATTTCTGAGTTATTTTGACGAGGTAATAAAATCATCTGACAGGTTTGAGTTTTTTTGAGTTGACAATCTGAATAATTTTCATGCAGCTCCACCTAAACTTTCCACAAACAGACAAAAACATGCAGGGAAGAAATCGAGTTAAGAATATATGAACATGATTTCACTGAGGCTCTTTAAATGTGCATATATTAACATTTTTAACTTTTAATTTGTAACTGCATACAAAATAGACCAGGGTGTATCTGCTTATTGTGAGGAATATGGGATATGTGGAAACTTTTCTTTTGTCTTCCCTGATATAAGTTTTAAAAATACATTTCACCTCTTTATCTATTAGCGAACGTCTATCCAAATATGAAAATCATCAAAGAAGAGATGTAAGGTGTTTTTGTGCAGGTTTGATGGCAAAAATGCAACAAAGGACATGAAGCGTCATCACTTATAGATTAGAAAAGAGACTGCGTCGTCCTCAGTCACATGGTTTTCATCACATGATGATGATGATGATGATAACATCTGTCCTGATAGGAGCTGACTACACTGATTACCGCAATTTCAACTAAACCAAGTAGACACAGATTTCACTTCTTGAATGTATTTATGCTCATTATTACCGCCATTTAAAGGACTGAATTTTAGGTTGTTGTTTTTTTAAGTTTCTAAATACTGACACGAAGATTTAAAGCCGATAAATAAACACATGGATTTTAAAACAGGATGTGCTTCTTATGTAATTTGTGACATTTTGATAGTGATCAGTTTTCTCGTTGCCTTTTGAGAATGCGCCACGTGCCATCAGAACACCACCACCATCCTTCACTGACGCCGTCAGTTTGCAGGTGATAAACGGCCTTTTGTCTGAGCAGTTAGTCATCAAATCACATTACCTGCTGCATCTGCTCATTCCTTTAGAGTTCGACATACATCAGGCTGGCAGTTTCACATAGTTTTCACCTTTCGGTTCCTTAATCTTGCAGAGTTTCTTCAACGCTCCAATGTGACCATGTATAAACTTCTATTTACATACAGTCACCTGTTTTTGTTCATCTCACTTTGCAGCTTTTTCAATGGGATTTATAAATTATTTCCTAGGATGTAATTAAATCAGGCCTACCTGTTCCATGAACACACTAAGTATTTAAAACTACTCGTACAACTCAAGGTAATGCTACAGTAAACACTGAGATACAGTAAAGAGTAACAGGAAATGTCCTTCTTAAATCCTTGATCATTCACCAGTGGTTTGAATCCATGTGTGAATAATGAAGACACCAAACAAACTGTTTTAAATACTTTAAAAGTGCAGCGCTGTGCTTCAGTCCTGCCTGCACTTTACTGCAAACAGACAATCCAACTGACCCAGCCACTTTCTGAGCTACTTTAAACTAAATTTAGGAAACGCTCACAACTGTTGCAACTCAACTTTCAATCCAGGTCAGAAGTTTTGGGATTGCAACAGATGCCAAAGTTTTTATGTTTTTGATAGATTTTAGGTGTTTTATATCACAAAGTCTTGCTGAGATATTCAAACAACTAGAGTTTTTGTACAAAAACTCAACTACAACCACAAACTTTAAAGTCTTTTATGCAGAATTTAAGTAACAGAACAACATGAAGAACAAAATCATAAAGTGGATTTAAAAAGATGCAATGCTTCAGATAAAATTATAAAACGGCTTTAGGGCCGGTTGGTATGTTTTCTTTTTTTTTTAGCTTCTTATTTAATTATGTTGGTCTGACAGACAAAAACTTAATAAAATTCAATAAACTTTGTGTTTGTAACGTGACAAAATGTGAAAAGCATTTATGACTTTAAAACAAAAAATGTAAATCTGTATCATAAAGTTTAAGCTGCGACCAAATCCATTGAATTCTCCTTTATCTTATGAACAGACTAAATGAGCATAGAAGTCATCTTTGTTGAATGAATAACTGTTTTGTTTTTGACAGAAAAACTGCACCTCCTTGTTTTAAGTCTAATGACAATGCTTGTGATATTTCTGAATCCTGTTATTTTGCGATTTATAGTTGTGGTTGACGGTGAAAATATGTTCTTCCCACCAGCTTCCAGAGCATCAAAAGGGATAAAAAATGTATCTATTCCTGAATAATGCTTTGTTTAAACCAAAAGATTTAGTCGTATTTTCAGTATTTGATGCGTCAGATGTTGGAGACGATGAGTGAAACATACCAGGTCTTGGTCCACTTTGACTGGTTCTTTAAAGACGGTCCAAACCACGGCTTCGTTGCAGGAAGGCGTGGTGAGGGAGCCGCTGTAGCGGAAATATGATTCACGGTTCACGTTGCCAAGCAAGTCGTCGATAGAAATCTCATCCGTGACGTTGACTTCTGACTCTGTATCAGAGCGAAAGATGCAACAGATGAGCGGATGAAGCCACATCCTGCATTTATTCTGGTTTTATTATGCAACAAGGTGAAACCGCGCTCACCGACATCTCTGATATTCGACAGGTAATGGGTCAGAGTTTTCCAGGCATTAGAGGCAGAACTCGACGTGGGCGACGTCTAAACAGAAAAATCAGACAAATAATTCGACTTATAACGGAGCGACTGAAATACAGACTAAAAAATAATAATTTGCCTCACTGTTTCTGCTGGAGCTGAGGAAGACGTGCTTTTAGTAGAGGAAGGAGCCTGAAAATGGATGTGGAGAAAGTTTATTTAACAAATTTGCATGAAGCAGAAAACATATAAGTCAACTGAACTGGCCTATTAGTTTTTATTTCTTCTAACTATATTAGAGACTTTATATCTCATAAAGAAATCTAATAAAGTCAGACTTGGCTTTAACAAAATATTCCCTAAAATGATTATTTAATTTCTCTACAATAAATATGTCGTTTCCTCTTTCCTGCTCTGCGGTCTTCATCAGGCGTGAGTCATACTGGACATCAGATAACTGACAGAATGCTATGTACCGTACACAATGGGGGAAAGATGAGCTGCTCTTGCTCTGTGCACGGATCTTTGTCTAAAGTATCGCATGATTTACGTTTACAGTTGACAGTCATGCCGTTTTGTCTCAGTATACAGGCATTCCTGAGAGGACACACCCACCGAGTTATGGAGGTCAGTCTGACATGTTTTTAGCTACTTTGGAAACTTGATTAAGTCATTTCTTACTGCATGTATGTTCGGCCCCAAACGGGTTTTGGTGAGTTTGGATAGCTTATTAGAGCTGGATCTCAATGTGATTCTTATATGGGACCCAAAACATACACTGTAAAACATTAGAAGATGGTTTAACTTGAAAATGAAATTTAAGTCAACAAAAAAATAGTTTTGGTTTTAATTTAGAAATTAAAGTTCATGAAGTTGATTTAACAACAAGAGACAAATTGTCTAAACATTGTTTTTTTAAGTTCATCAGTCTTGAATTGTGAGTTTTAACTTAATGTTGAAATTTAAACCAAATAATTATTTTACAATATGCCAGAAAAAACAAACTGTCCTCACCTAGTTAAAGAGCCACATTTCTCTGTTATTTTACTCACAATATCAAGTTAAAATAACGACTTATTTTACTGTAGAATAATTTTAATTATTGTTTCAAATTGCAGGAACCAAATTTCTGATCTGATGATGAATTTTATGAAACATCTGAATGAATTCAGCTCAGAAACATTTAGTGTGATCAGGACAAGAGTCAGATCAACTTAACACGACAAAAACACGCCGCTAAGCATTCTGGGAAATAGTTCCCACTCCTTTCTTTTTCTTCTTTCAGTTTTTAAAGTGTTAACTTAAAAACTCTAGTTTATTCAACTCTTAATAAAAAGTTAATAAAACTTACTGCTGTAAGTTTGTCTTTCACAAACTGACTAATTTAGGTTCAAAATCTAAAACTTACCAAATTTACTTGACTTGAAGAGTAAAAGATAGTAGACATGACTAAATGTGGCTTAAATGTTTTACAGTGTATGTCAGTCTTTACCTCAATTAAAAACCCCAGCACTGCCAGGCCATCAGGAGTCTTTAGTGCCTCATCCAATGTTAAATCCTTCCTCTTGCTCACAATGTGCATCTGCACAAAACAAACCATTTATTGGATAAAACAGTCATAAAACAAACTCTTGTCTGAGTAACATGCTGGTGAATTGCTACCTCCATAGGGTATCGTTTCTGGTCCACGGTGTGCTCTGAGCCCACAGAGTCGGCTGATTTGGTTCCCCAGTGGAAGTGGAACTGAAGAGTTGAGTAGATGTGACTCAGTCCACCTCCTGTCACCTCCACCAATCCATCCTCCAACACGCACTGCACTGAAAGATTTAAAACAAATGGTAACGTTTTCATCCAAAATGAAGGAAAAACTCAGTATTTTTAAGATCATTTCTTCCAAAAGGGTCTAAAAACACAATGTCTTACCTCCAGTAGATAACCCTATTGATATGCTGATTTACACTGCAAAAACACAAACTCCTACCAAGTATTTTTGTTTTCAAATGCAGATATATTAGTAAGCTTGAAATAAGACAAAACCAACTTACAAGTAACTTTTAGCAAGCCATAAGAGCTTGTTTTTAAATAATTCCTTAATGTTGTAATGAAAAAGTTGAAGATCTACTGGCACCGTTACCTAGCAACACCTGCCAAGTCCAGCCTTCAAGTTCAAGTTTCACTGGCAGATTATTTCACTTGTAAAAAGCCAATTTTTACAATAAGTGAAATAATCTGCCTATAGAACTAGTACTTTAGTTTTGTCTTATCTCAAGTGTACTGAGATATTTGTAGAAATTAGACAAGAACACTTGGTAAGATTTGTGTTTTTGCAGTGTAGCATAAATCTGAACCAGTCGTACTTAAAGGCTAAAACATACACCAAGTATGAGAGAAGGCTGGACCGAAGCTGATTTTTACCAACTCAAAAACATCATAACTGTTAATGCAAATGCTATTTTAGGAACCTTAAAACTGTTGTCATGTTTCAAAGTCACGTAAAGCTTTTCTGGTCACAATAACTGAAAAATATAGTAAAAAATAATATTACAGTTCGACTTTTTTTTTTCTTACAACACTGTGACTGACCTTCAGATTTGTCATGTGAATATTTTTTAGCATCTACATTTGATCATCTTTCCCAAAGGTCTCCAGTCCTCATCCTCAAATCCACAGTCCTGCAGGTCTGAGAAGCAAACCTGAATCACCTGAGTGGCTTGTTACCTGGCCTTTTGCCAAACTTGAAAGCATGCTGAAGAGGAGATTCAACCATCTGTTGCAGATGTTTTGCAGCAGGGATGCATCTAAAACTTGCAGGGCAGTACAACTCGAGGACAGTAACTACATTTAAAAAACTAAACAATCCAAACCTGTGTGGCCTGTATTGGTGATGGACTTTATGGCTTGTTTGTTGTCAAAATTAGTAAAGATGAAAGAATTAAGAGTCCCATTCTCCACAACAGTATCAGTGCTGATGTCGATGGGTGACTGGCTTTCACCGCCACAGTGGGAGCCAGACAGCTCAGACCAATGAGACGGTGTGAAATCTGGAGTTAGAAAGCATTTAAAACAATCGGAATGTCAGTAAATTCAGGAATATAATATTAAACTATAGTTCACAAGGTTGATACATACCACAGTGGTCCTCATAGCACCACAGATGAGCTAAAGATAGAAAAAAACAGACATATTTAATCAGAACAATAATAACAATCAAATTTCAGATTTTCAGCTCAATTTAGAAGATAAAAATTAGCTTGTAATAGAGATTAAGATGCTGGCAGAAGTTTTTCTGAGCATTAACAAGACTTTGGAAGTGATCCTGTTAAATATTTAACCACTATTTTAGATCAAAATGGTACAATGTAGAGAAATCAGACGTCTTCTGTCACAGACATCCTTGATTTAAATTTAATTTGAAAGAACTATTAATTTTCATCTTCTTTGCGCCAGTTGTGTTGTTGACATATTTTGTTGTGAACTAAACTACTTGCTAATTTGCTAGCACCGTATAGCTAAGTACTGTAGGAGGTTTTGCTATGGTGGCTAATTCCTCAAAAATTAACTAAAACTATAAATGTCTTCATAAATGTTTGCCAAATGTTTTTACAAGCAAATTCTGACAGGTTGTTAACCACTGCTTTTCTAACTTAAAGGCCCAGCTAGCTAGGCTGTATGACAAGCAAGTTGCCATCCGTCTTATTTCTTTTTTTTACCTGAACACAGCTAAAGTTTCTATGTTTTTAGCCATAATAAAGGACTGCAGCCCTCTAAGCATCTTACTTCCTGCAGAAATGCCCTCCTTCATTATTTTTCTGTTTAGGTCTTTTATCCTCGCTATTAGCGACACAAATTAGCATCGCTAAATTTTCAGCAATGTTGCTTTGCCTGAGGCCTCTGATTTCACCTTCCAGAACATTTTACCCTCATCCATCAGTTTGAATTAATCACACTGAATGTATTCCTTTCACTTAGTGTTGTTTTGTATAATACAGCTGTCTAATGTTGACACTGAAACTGTCCTGATCCCAAACCACACGCTAACTGCCCTTGACAAGCTAAAACAAACAGTTTGACTTGCCTGGCTTAGTTGCTGGGGAGGCGGTGATATTTCGTCCATTAAGAGGTTGTAAAGGTCGGTAGTTTGGTGCAATGCTATTATCAGCAGAAAAACGCAGAAGCTGCGAACACAATATGTTACTTTTTCACAGGTTCAACTGTAATTTAATGGGAAAAAAAGGAAAAATCAACAATTGCATATGCCTATATTTACAGTATTAAGCATTTCAGCACTGAAAATAACATCTCTGAGATACTTCTAGATTCTCAGGACAGGTTTTGCATTTATTTGGTCTTAATTTATGATCATTTAGAAGTATTGCAATAAACTGTCGGTTTTATCTTAAGTGGAGCGAATCCAAACTCAAAATATAGTACACTGGTCAAATCAAGTTTCTATTTTCACACAATTCAGAAACAATGCAATTCAAAGGGCAATTCAAAAAACAACCAACTGCAATTTATGTTTGAAATAAACTGCTGAATTTCTCCAACATCAGGCTGCGGAAAATGTGCTTTTACCTCCCCTATTTTGTACCCAATTGTGTGTGGCGGCAAAATAAACATAGGTGCTCATCCTACTTTGCTTCTCACTGTACATAAGGTACATAAGGGCTTTTTCTGCAACGTACTGACCCAAACCATGTATGTATACCTATGTGGCATGTTTGCTTAATGTCATATTTATGGACATAACAGGATTAGATTAGCCCTTTCATGCATAGTGGCCACTACAGTGGACAGCTATCTAAAATACATTTTCTTCTGCTTCTTGTGGATTTTTTTTGTTATAAATGCACACAGACCACTGAAGTGGACACTAACGCATCATAAAATACACTATCAACTGCTGGCAATCAGCTGCAAATGCAAGAAATTATTTTTGCTAAATCCAATATGGCCGACAGCCAAAAAAGCATGCCAACCGACTCGGACCCTCCTTCTACCATAGACGACTCTTGCAGGTAAAAAAAATATTGTGGCATCAGTTAACCCCTAAAGAACAATACTACTGATGTATTTTTCAACTAACAACTTTGTATTTAGAGAAAATTACAATTGATCACCAAAAAAATCTTTTTAAAAATGTACAAAGTTTTTTTCCTGCCATTTTTTATGCCTTAAGAAAATGTAAAAAAAAAAATTGGAAAAAAATCCTGACACAAAGGATCATAATTCATGCATGAAATGGTTAGAAGTAATAATTTTAAAAGGTGTTGATAATTGGGTAAAATTAGTTACTTCTTGAGTTTTCTGTCCACTACACAGATGTAGTCAAATAAAATTATAGATTTTTTTCTCAGTCGTGAAGTGCAGAGATTGCTGTTTAAAATCTTTAAAGATGCTACGCCTAACCCTAACTACAGTGAGCTTTGTGCGCTCTTCCAATGCTCTAACTTGTTTTTTTTTATCTTCCCAGTTTAATATATTCAGCCAAGCACCTGCTACACAACGAGAAGTGAAAATCACAGACTAAAGTATGAGCACCTCATAAATCAAAGTGTTATCACCTGACAGTTGGATCAGATAAAGAACTTCATCAACCTCCAGCTAACATGCAGACACTTCTGTATTTGTTTGGAGTCACATGTGGCGTGCTCAATATGTTTGCTTGTTGATACAGTCAACAGAAGAAAAGAAGAGACTGAACCTGATTGTGAAACGGAAATTTCACAGCAGACGCCAGCAGGTACCAGTATGTCTGCCGGTGCCTGCCTGTACATCACTGTATTACATGACACTTGCTTGAACGCATCAGTGGATGCTTGTATAACAGATATTGCCACCATGGGTCGCAGTGGTTCAGCTGTTTGGAATGACTAAGCCCTGAATGAAATGTTACATATATGCAAAACCTGCCGTTCAGCACAATGTCTCCAACCTTAAACGACTGCAGGTTCATATAAAATAAACCATTTTGCTCTCTTTGTTGGCTCAACATAACCTCACTTGTTCTGGAAAGTAGACTTACCAAATCTTTGTGAACTTTTATCGGCTCTTGAAAGACCGTCCACACGACAGCTTCGTTGCAGGAGGGTGTAGTCAGAGAGCCCATGTATCGATAAAACTTTGTGCGATCCACATTACCAATCAGATCATCGATAGCGATGTTGTCCACTTTCACACTAAAGCCCTCCTCTGTGAAATATATGGAAGAAATAAGAAGAAAGTTCAACATCTAATTTTGATCATATTTAAGAATAATATACAGTATAAAGTACAACAAAAATTCAGTCGGCACTGAATTAAAAGCAACAACAAATGTATTTTAAACCCATCTGAGCTCAAAGTGAAACAATTTTTGAAACTGTGTCATTGTGTAATTTGCTGCATCATGTTTTGAAGAAAGTGTTGACACTAAACACTGAAACCATGCAGGTTATTTGCTGTTGTTTCTCCCTGTGATAATTGCTGCTGGTTTTACTTGTGTTGTGTCTATCATGCTTCCTGTAGACGAAAGTACAGTAAGCTTGATGTTTATCCTGAACCGTCGAGACAACACTGTCCACTTCAGACTCTCCCAGATTGGTAACAATATTTAAATAGAAAACAGAGGAATTTAAGTGAAATGAAAAACTTACCTGGGATGTCTTTCAGGCAGGATGTAAACGATTCCCACGGCACAGACATGTTTCCATCTTCTGTTGCCTTTAGGAATAAATCATTCAGTGTCAACTGTATACAATAAAATAAATGCTATTTTTACATCCTGACAGCATTGTTTTCACATTAGCTGTTTGACTGAAATTCACATTTAGACATGGGATAGCTAGATTTATTTGATCGGAGAAGACCCCTCTGAAACGTTGGTAAGCCCCACCGCAGTTCTTGTGACAATATATATTTTATAAAAGAATTCAGAGAATTTAAAAAAAATGAGGGGCTTACATATTGATCTTATATAGATCTATAAATCCAGATTACCAGTACTGTTTTTTTTGCATGATGAACTTGAAGGGAATCCAGCTCATTCTGACTGTGGGGAAAACTTTGGAAATATCTAGAAAGTGTGCTTAATAAACCAGGCTGCACAAAGCGTGATTTCATTGGATTTGACCTAAGTTTGACTGAAATATATGACGCACAGGTTTCAAACTAGCATGAACCAAATTTCTTAGAAAATTGGAGGCAATTTGTGCCTCTGCTAAGGTATAAACCACCAGTGGACAGGAAGGTTTGCTACATCAGAACTTGGGCTGCGTAGCCTGAAGTGACCCAATTCTGATTTTTTTTGTCGTAATGCAACCTATATCTGATCTTTTCATGACAGTCTCAACAACACAGGTTGGATTTATTTTGAATTTGACCCAGACCACTTTGATATCCGGCCTGTATCTGACTCAAATGTCACAAAGCGCCAAATGGCATCCAACCGATCTGAAAGACACTGATACTCGACAAACATCACTATTCTACGATCTGATACATGCAAGCGGGAAGAAAAACAACAACGATGAGGATTAAGTTGTCAATATGCTGCTCCGGTTGGACAACAACTTCAAAATCGTAAGTTACGCTCCACCGTTAGCATCTATATTTACTTCCACAAACAGAGTGAGCTCTTCTTCCTTACGGCGGTTGGCAAAACACTGAGCATGCGCTCTATGTGTGACCTTACTGCGCCCTCTACTGCGCATGCGGGACACTTTCAGGTCGTTTTCCGTTCACACTGGAGATCACATAAAGGTTGCTTAGTGTGAAGCGTGAACAACCGCGGCAAAAAAATCCGATATGAAAAAGAATCGGAACTGGGTCAATAAAGACTGCAGTGTGAACATAGGCTTATTTGGGAAACGTGTTTCCATCTCTGCTCTAACGCTTTCAGAAAAAAATTAATGATTAAAAAAACAATGGAACTAGCAGCTAAAGCCCTCCAAGTAAGTTTTGCGTGGAATAACTTGGACATCCAACAGAACTCTGAGCTCAACCCAACAGATCTTTGAGAGGAATTAAAGCTCCAACATCACTTTCTGATTTTACACCTGCACACTTTGGAAGAATGGTGACACATTCCCATTGCCAAACTATTACACCTTGTGAAAAAAGCCTTTCCAGAAAAGGGGGAACTGCTACAGCAGCAAAATATGAGTCATGTCCTAGTTAACCTTCAGTTTGGGATGCAGCTCAAGTTCCTGTGTGGTACGGAGGCAGAAACCTTGTTCAGCATGTTTCTCAAGTTAGATAAGGGAAATTTGTCAGAGGAGTAAACTGGAGAAAGTTTATAACTCACGTCAATAAAAAACCCAAGAACAGCAAGTCCATCTTTATGATAAAGAGTCTCATTCGGGAGAATTCCTTTTTTTGCAGTGACTATGTGCATCTACAGAAAAAAGACAAAAACGCTTTGGTAAGCAAATGAATCATTAGAAAACTAGAGGGGATGTTTAAAAACTTTACCTCCATTGGGTATTGATGGCCGTCTAAACTGTGCTCTGAACCTGAATTGTTTGCTACATCCCAGTGGAAATGAAACTGCAGTACAGAATATTCACCATCAAGTCCACCTCCACTCACTTCAACCATATCCGCTTCAATGTCGCATTGCACTGAGGACAAGATCCAGGAAAACGAAAGTGGTTAAAATCAAGCTAAGCATGTTTTGAATACTGCCAAGAATGTCCAGCTCTGTACCTGAATGTCCATTATTTGTGATATTCTTGATGGCGGATTGAGAGGAGAAATTAACAAATGTGAAATTACCCAGATTTGGGTCAATGGTAGCGATGTTGGTGACGATATCAATTGGAGATTGTTTTTGTCCTCCACAGTGAGATCCATCTAAGGCTTCCCAATGCTGTGGAGTGTGACCTGTAAAAGATCCAGATGCCGTTAATCCTGAGAGAGCATCCTGGAAACCAGCATGTGTCACAGACAGAGTGCTGAGTGCAGAGTGCACAAAATTATACCCAAGTCAGAGGACTTCAACATAAGTTCAGTGGAAATGTTGGTATTTTAAGGATAAAAATGACAATAATTAATACTGTATAAGTAAGGAAAAATAACAAAATCAGGAAAAAGGACATTTTTCTGAATCAGTTTCTTTCAATAAAAAACATATGAAACTTTTATAAAAACTGCAGGTGCGTGTCTGTGCCTGGTGAAGTTTTGGTTAAAACAGGTTTGTTTCTCATTAAGTGGGTAGAAAATCCAGGAATTTTAAAAAGTAATTTTTTTCCAAAAAAGTTCCAACTCTCAATATATGTTAGTTAAAATATTAGATTTTTCTATTTTTCTTGACAGTTATTTGTTGTTTCATTTTTTTCTAATATTCCTAACATAATGTCAAACAAAAATACTCCAACAATTAAATACAAATAAACATCTGTTTATCTGTTTTCTGTAGGTATTATGTTGATTGTTTAGACATCAACATTTTGGTTAAAACAAATCCAGAATTTTTAGTCAAGTAAGAGCAGAAATATTTCATAGTAAGATTACTCAAGTAAAAGTAAAAAGTACAGAGTTTTTTTCTTCAAAAAAGTTACTTATGTAAATGTAATTGTTAAAATTACATTACAATAAAACTAGTTACTATCCAACTCTGACCATAAAATATAGCAGAAATAATAGTTTACTTACCACAACCAATGTAGCACCAATTATTGGCTGAAGCAGGGGAAGAGAAACATGAATGACGGAGTTTGTGTAGTTAAATGCTAAATGAAATGGATCTGACTTTGAAATTGAAATCAGTTTCAATTAAAGAACTTTATATTTTGCCAATTCATGCTACATTTACCCACAGCCAAGTGGAAACAATCAAAAATACTCACATTTCACCAGAGCCACCAGGGTCAGACCTAGTACCAACTTTAGGAGACACATCTTCAAATGAAGAAGAAATGTTTTCATTAATCATTATGCAGCCACTCCATCGATTCTACCCAAAATAAGCCAAACACCTTAAAGTCCTGTAGGTTTTTCTGCATTTTTAGACTCAGGTATTTACTAACCTTACTTTGTATGGCTTCAAATCATATAATATTCTCAAATGTTGTATGAAATGAATGATTCAGCTCATATATGAGCATCTATCCAACAAAGACTTGATGAAAAAGAAAGGAGAAACGTTACACCAGAATGAGTTGAGATGAATATATATGCTCGCTCTGGGAGGGCCCCCTGCTGTGTATACAACACTGAGCCATGTTGGAGACACAAACAGCTGTTTTATAAATAGGCCTGATTATAAAAAACAATCAACCTAATTTGCATTTTGTGTCAAAACAACAGAGCGTGTTCTGAAGGAATCTGAAGCTCTGATTGTCTTTACTTCTTCGCTGATCCGCATCCAAAATTTAAAATTACTTGTCTTTTTACATAAACCAGAGCTTAACTGATGTACAACGTCTTTATCTCTCACCTGACAAGAAGTTATTTCACTCCAATTGTTTCTCATTCTTAAACAGCTGCATAAAAAGACACAATCCGCTGTCGTGAAAAAGATGTTTATTGAAATTATCAAAGGAAATTGTTTAAAATACTAAAGCTGGTTTAAGAACTTTTTATTGTTAATGAAAACTGTAGGGAAAGTAGGAAACCATTGCATTCAAAAAAGAAATGTAGTTAGAAACTAGTCTATAATAATAGTGATCAACAAACATTTAAACGTTTCATGAAATCAAATAGAAGATAAACGACATAATTAAGAGTTTTGTTTAGTAATGAAAGTATTTCTACAGCACAAATCAAAGACAATAACTAGAGAAAGAGGCTTCAGTATAAAGATGAGAATGGAAGAAGGAGATGTGATGATGAGTTCAGATTCAGCCTGATGGCTTCATTAACCCCTTCATGCACAGTCGTCACTGCAGTGCACAGATACCTGAAAGCCATTTCCTTCTGTTTCTTGTGGATTTTTATGTTATAAATGCACACAGACCACAAGTGGACACTAGTGCATCTTACAATAATCAACTACTCGGCGTCTGCTGCAAGTGCAAGAAGATTTCTGCTAAATCCAACATGGCGGACTGATGAAAACTGCAGACCAGCCCAGTCTGTCCTTCTGCTGTGAAGGACTCTGGCAGGTAAACAAAACATTGTGATGTCAAATAACCGCTAAAGACTAAAACTGCTGATGTAGTTTCCAAATAACAATTTTGTATTTGGAGAAAATGACAACTGGTCACCTAGAAAATAAATCCTAGAAAAAAAGTTTTTGTATTCTTTTTAATGCCTTATGAAAATCAAAAACACTTTGAAAAAAAATCCTGACATAAAGGATCATAATTCTGTAGAGGGAGATAAAAGGATGAACCTATCATGCATAGAGCCTGTTGTACAAACATTATGATTTGGGGTTAACTGCAGCTGGTCAGGTCAAAGGTCAGCAACATTATGGCCCAAAGAATCAGATCAGCTCAGGTCTGATGAAAAACGATGAAGATCTTCTTCTTTTCATCCTCTAAACTGAAAACTCAGTGAAAACTCACAGAAAGTTTCAAAAGTCCTCAGACCTCTTAGTCTGACGCCAACAGTTACTCTGCCTTTACGGTCGTCTAGGTTATTTTCATCTTGATCACGTTGACCTCTGGTTTACTGTCAAGTCATGTTGCAACCTTGGGTTTTGCTAATTCATTTGCGGTAACAAGCAGTTGCAGAAGTGGCCGGTAAGAGGATGAGCACACAGACATGGATGTTTGTTTGTGTTTAGTTTTCCATTTTGCCCGGATGATTGACATAAATAGAATGACAGACTAATTTCTACAGGTACCAGCAGACCATCAGTGTGACATAACTAATTCAAGTTCAGTGTTTTCACACGCAGCACTAAAGTTATTATGTCAGATTTAGGCCAAATGTTCTTGCAATCTTACGAAGTGGTCTTGCTCAACAGCTCTCCATCTTTTCTGTTTGTTCATGTTCAGTTTTTCTTTGGATTTTGGTGAATTTTCCCGTTGTGTCTAACTGACCATGTTCACAAAATGATTAGCCACTTCTCTGGTCCCTGAATGTTTTAGGTTAGAAAATAGAGGAACTGGTTTTTCTCTCCACACACAAGTTTATTAAGTGAAATTTACAGCTATCAGCTTCATGAAAATACTAAGTGATGTTATCCAGCCTCATCTCACTGGATATTTTGAAAAAGAATCGTACTTCTTTCTGGTTTTGGGTCTGGACTGTGCTGGATGTTTCCGTTTCTTTAAGATTCTGTTGATCGGCTGAAGGTGTCATTTTTCTACAAAAAAAACACGAGAACTAGAGGAAAAATAGATGAAAAATCAGAGTCCTAAGAAAATTATGTGAAAAATTGAAGACCAACATAGGAGAAAGTACAATAATATACGAAACTGGCTGCATAGCAGAAGACCAAGAGTCTGATCCTTCCTTTCCTGTTGGCCTGTGGAAAAAATAGTTTTTACATAAGAACAAAAGGCAAAATAGAAGAATACCTTGACATCTGGTCTCAGTACAGTTTGCTGGTAAGTTTGCAAACTGATAGTACAGCAGATTACAGAAGTGACTGAAAAAGTGCGGAATGCAGCTTGTGCATAAAATCACAGTTTAGAAACGCTGATAGAAATTTCTTTAAAGAGAACTTTATACGCTTTATATTTATGAGAAAGGAACGATGTAAACTCACTGCTTCCTTTGTCAGGGCCTCAAATGTCTGACCTTCTGGAAAAGTCCGGCCTCCATTATCCACACTCTGTCTTTTGGTCGCACTTTGTGTTTTGTATTTATTAAACTCGTGGCATTAGATGTTAATAATTGAGCTTCAGAATTGCTTGCAGGTAAATTTATTTCTAGCATTAAGCTCAGCAACTGCCATCTACTTTAATATATAACAGAATTATCATTTATGTATGGTTAATACCAGTTCTCTGCAGATTTTACTCACTCTCCTGGCTGTTTACAGGAACATGTAAGCACTGAGACATGAGGTAACAGCAGACGCTGCCTTGCAACAGAACCTTGTGTCACAGTGGCCACTTCTGTTTACTGTCATTTTTCCTGTTTGTACCAACGTCATGGCACTTAATGAACCGGTTGTTTGACCTTTACCCGGGTTGTTTCACCTTTACCCGGTGTTCTCACTCGCTTCACCATACATCATTAGTCTGCTTTTTGTTTGTCCTTTTAAAGCACATCGAGCAAGCAAGAGAGAGCCGAGTCAAAAAGCGAAACTCTCGATTTACCGGTCGATCTACGTTCCCACCCTCATCTATGGTCATGAGCTTTGGGTCATGAGCGAAAGAACGAGATCACGGATACAAGCGGCCAAAATGGGTTTCCTCCGCAGGGTGGCTGGGCTCCCTTAGAGAGAGAAGCTCGGTCATCAGGGAGGGACTCAGAGTAGAGCCGCTGCTCCTCCACGTCGAGAGGAGCCAGTTGAGGCTCGGGCATCTGGTCAGGATGCCTCCTGGACGTCTCCCTGGTGAGGTGTTCCGGGCACGTCCCACCGGGAGGAGAGGAAGACCCAGGACACGGGTGGAGGGACTATGTCTCTCGGCTGGCCTGGGAACGCCTTGGGGTTCCTGGAGGAGCTGGAAGACGTGGCTGGGGAGAGGGAAGTCTGGGCCTCCCTTCTGAAGCTGCTGCCCCCGCGACCCAACCCCGGATAAGAGGAAGAAAATGGATAGATGGAAGGAAGCAAATGTCAAACTCAAGGCTCGGGGGCCAAATCTGGTCCGCTGTAGCTTATTATGAGGCCCTCTAGACTCTAAGTTTCATCAATAAGTCTCTCCAGTTTTTCACAAATCTGCAAAATTCATGCAAAAACAAACTTTTCTGATTTTACTGCAAATTTTTCTCAAAATTGGCCAAAAACATTGTTTGCTGCCTCAGATACTTGATGTCAAGTTGTAGTCAGTGATCATGATCAATGCATTATTTTTCTTTCTTTAAAAAAAAGGTAATTTTTAACGTCAGATATTAGTGCAAATATGGTAAAAATTCCTTTAAAATATTTCTAAATTAGCTCCACAATTTTTGATTTTGATAGCACAAAAAAAAAAATACAAAAACAATCAAGAAATCCTTGATTGTTGGATGGACTGAAAATGTGTTCAATATTATTTCATTTTAAGGAACATTTACAAAAACCAACAGCTGTTTTTTTAACAGTTTAATAGTTTCTATCGGTACATAAACCGGCCCTTTAAGAACCTTCAGATTTTTGATATGAACCAAAATGAAAATGAGTTTTTATTGTTTTAAAGAAAAAAACACAGCAAGGATTTACAGTTATGAAATTTAGATCAATATGGAAGGAGGCTGTTTTTCCCTCAATGTTTTAATTATAATTATAAACTCTGAGATCATTCAGTGTGTCAATACTAAAGATATTTTTCCTCCTTTGTTTCTGCTGATTCACAGACCAACTTATTTTACCGAATGGCTGAAGAATGTTTGTCATCGACACGACGACTTCCAAGAGCCGAGCTTTGCTGTGCTTCCTGTTAAAGGTGTTTTCCCTGCCACTCCCATTAATGACAACCACAAACTGTGTTACATAAATATTTTTCTTCGCTTTTCTTCAGTCTGCTGCAAAGCTGAAAGACCGACGCCTCGATTTATCACCCCTGCATGCAAAAATCTCCCCAAATAATTCAGAGAGATGCTGGAGTATGTGAGTAAATTAGAACAGCTGTAACGCTCCACATGGGAATGTGAATTTGTTGGCATTCAGACAGTAACACTGATGGCTGCGTTTCTGCTCAGGAAACATTAAACAAGTAAACAGAGATGTGACAACCTGTCATTACCTTCACACGCCTCGTCTGTTTGTTTCCCTCTCCGCCTGCTCATCATTAGTATTTTCATTTTGTAAGATTTCCTGCTTCACCTTAAAATGTACTTCACTGTAACATAACCTGAGCTGCATTTAGTTGTTCTTCTCTTTAAGTCTTCTCTTCTTTAGTTGTTCTTCTCTTTAAGTCAAATAAATATAGTGAGTTTTAAATTTTGAACCTAAATGTGAGTTTGAGAAAAATAAACTGACAGCAGTAATTTGTGTTAACTTTTTATTAATTGAGTTTTTAGTTTAACACTTAAAAATACTGAAAGACGAAAAAGTCAGGAGTGGGAACTATTTCCCAGAATGCTTAGCAGCATGTTTTTGTCTCCTGAGATGGAAGTGTGTTACACTGATCTGACTTTTGTGTTAAGGCAAATGTTTAGGCAGTTTGCAGATCTTCAGGTTAATATTCTGTTACATTAATAAAGGATTCTACACAAAAAATAAGCTTCCAGAGGTTCCTGAGAAAACTGTCACTTTAACTTGATCATTAATCCCATGACAGGCTTGGTGGGAAAAATGCATCTCTGATGGAGGTCAAAATCATTGAGCTGAGCCAGACCAAGACAGAATCAAACCAATTCAAGACATTTAAAAAATCCATTACTGTAAAAATTAGCATCCTCAAAGTTCCAGACTAACTGTTGCACTGGTGCACTTTGCTATTTCCATTTAACTTAAACTGGTATGCAAGTAAAACTGAAAGTGAACACCACTTGTCTCATAAATCTGGTTAGAAGTAAAACAGAAAACTAGACATCCAACCTGTCAGCTGCCTCAGCTGCAGGCGGTTGATTCTTTGATGCACATGTTGCTTTCCAGGTTATGAGGAAACCTGAATGTTGAAAGCATGTGGATAAGTCTGGGCTAGGTGATGATGGAGTTTGTGTTTACATTGCATTTGAGTTTTTATAAATTTATTGAATTCAGAGAGATGCTGGAGTATGTGAGTAAATTAGAACAGCTGTAACGCTCCACATGGGAATGTGAATTTGTTGCATTCAGACAGTAACACTGATGGCTGCGTTTCTGCTCAGGAAACATTAAACAAGTAAACAGAGATGTGACAACCTGTCATTACCTTCACACGCCTCGTCTGTTTGTTTCCCTCTCCGCCTGCTCATCATTAGTATTTTCATTTTGTAAGATTTCCTGCTTCACCTTAAAATGTACTTCACTGTAACATAACCTGAGCTGCATTTAGTTGTTCTTCTCTTTAAGTCTTCTCTTCTTTAGTTGTTCTTCTCTTTAAGTCAAATAAATAAGTGAGTTTTAAATTTTGAACCTAAATGTGAGTTTGAGAAAAATAAACTGACAGCAGTAATTTGTGTTAACTTTTATTAATTGAGTTTTTAGTTTAACACTTAAAAATACTGAAAGACGAAAAAGTCAGGAGTGGGAACTATTTCCCAGAATGCTTAGCAGCATGTTTTTGTCTCCTGAGATGGAAGTGTGTTACACTGATCTGACTTTTGTGTTAAGGCAAATGTTTAGGCAGTTTGCAGATCTTCAGGTTAATATTCTGTTACATTAATAAAGGATTCTACACAAAAAATAAGCTTCCAGAGGTTCCTGAGAAAACTGTCACTTTAACTTGATCATTAATCCCATGACAGGCTTGGTGGGAAAAATGCATCTCTGATGGAGGTCAAAATCATTGAGAACGAAGCAATCAAACACTTTAAAAAATCATTACTGTAAAAAAGCTCCCAAGTTCCAGATAATGGTGCAATGGTGCATGCTTTTCATTAATAAAGGTATCAAGTAAAATACTGAAGACAAAATTAAGTCCCAAGTTCCAGAAACTGTTCACTGTGCTTAGCACTTGTTTCATTTAATCTCTGAAATGGTATGAGTATGAGTTGAACACTTGTCTATTCTGTGTTAGGTAAATGATACATTGTCAGATCTATGCAGGTTATTTGTCATGTTACATTTATAGAGGATCTACTGAAATAAGCTTCAAAGTTCCTAGAGAAGACTGTTTCACTTGCACTTGATATTTCCATACACTTTATGTCACTGATGAGTAAACTGAGTGAGCCAGAAGCTTTCTAAAAATCAGACTGTTAAAAAACCCTACTGTAAAACTTAGCTCCTCAGTTCAGCTACTTGCATGTATTGTTTATTATATATACGAAATAGAAATTTTAGGAAGTCCCCAATGATTATTTGATTTCCCTGTAAAGTTGCCAATCAACTTTTTTATATATATAAAAAAAAACAAAAAAATTATTTCCTCATCAGTATATTTGTGGAAAAATGTCGTGATAGTTTGGTCTCCATGTCGTGATAGTTTGGTCTAAAATAGATAATCTCATCTGTCAAAAATAAAACAAAACAGAAATCAAGTTCCTCTGTTTGCTCCCAGTGCAAGAAACAACCAATCAGAGCTCTGCTACTCATAACTTCCTGTCATGTGACTGCAGCTTTTCCCGTCAGCAGATCCTACTCTGAATGCTAAGGCTAGTTAGCACAACCACTGATAACTGAGGGTTAACGGGTTTCCTGTAACGGCAAGTTGTTTCTCAACCATTAGCACATTTAGCAGGGCGTTCTCAAGGTTGATTGACAGCTTTAAGACCCTCCTCCTGACTCTGATAGGTTGTTTTTGGTAGCAGAATGGTTTTATTTATTTAGCCACACTAGAGCATAAAAAGCCTGTTTACGTTTATCAACACTGATGCTAACTGAAAGGTGAGGCCTGCAGGGCTTCAGATGCTTTTGGCTGTTTAGTGATGCAGGGTTAGAGTTGGGCACTTTGGGTGCAAACATCATTCTTTCCTCCTCATAACGGCTCCAACCAGTGGGAGGCGGGATGAGAACCCTGCCTCACCCTCAGTCCTTAAACTTTACAATTTAGCAAATTGCCAATATTGAGTGCATTCTTAGTTTGTCATTTACACCATGTCAGTATAGCAGTCTAATTTCTTATATATTCAGTGTTTGAATATATAAAAGCTGATATTAACTCTCTATTGGGGAGAGTGTGGTGCCGCTGGAAGGGTGGTTCGCCCAGGGCGCCACACAGGCTGGGGCCGCCTCTGGCTCCACTTCAGACCAGAAGTCTTTAAAAAAAATTCTAAACTGACATTTCATGACCGTTTCTCAACCATTCAAGAATTTCTTTGGGTTTCAGCTCCTTTTCTCTTACATCATGCTGCCTGTCATGAGAAGTGGATGGCGTTTTATAATGTTTTCCTTCTGCATTTCTCAAAATGAAAAATGTGTTTATTTCCATTTAATTCATGATTTAAGAAGAGGGGGATGTTACATTTCTACATTTTCTGGGTATTTAAGTGGCAATAAACATT
Source organism: Poecilia picta (assembly GCA_033032245.1). Classification (NCBI taxonomy): domain Eukaryota; kingdom Metazoa; phylum Chordata; class Actinopteri; order Cyprinodontiformes; family Poeciliidae; genus Poecilia; species Poecilia picta. The sequence continues at coordinate 23,178,056 of CM065371.1, forward strand.
ACATTTTCCCCCAATTTTTATTTATATTCTTGCCCCAATATGAAATGAGTGACTGTAGCTTTTATTTTTTTAACAATAAAATTCATACAAAAATGTAATAAACCTCACAGCCTGTCCTCCCAGCTCTTAATAACATTAAAGCTTTAATTAGGACATAAACAATGACTGCAGACTAACTCATGGTGGATGTCAAGTCCTTGTTGTGCTGCTGAGCTAACAGTTTTAGCCCGATCATCTTCATGGAAGAAGCTTCTGTGCATTTTGCTCAAAGTAGAGAAGAAACAGACCTGAAAAGCATCAGAAACAGAAATCTATTAAAGCCACACTAGCTTTTCTTCTGTCCAGACATCCAAGAAGGAATAAAACTCACTGAAAGATGGATCCGGTCAGTTCATCGACAAAACCACCTGAGCAAAATCAAACACAGTAAAACGTTACATCAGATTAAATAAAGAAAAGAAAACAGCAGCAGAAGTGAGATGCTTCACCTGGAGTGCAAACGGTGTCACACAGGATGGGACAGATGTAGCAGGACGAACAATCCTGGACAGAAACACAGCAGAACGCCGTCAAACAGAAATAATCTGCAGAATAAGAAAATCTTTTTTCTGCTCAGGACTTTCTGAAGGTTCTCACTTCGCAGCGCTCACAGTGATCCGACTCGTCTCCCTCGGCACACGGACACTTATCACAGAGCTCAGAGCAACGCTGGAAGAAACAGTTTTACAGTGCAGAGTGAGAAATGGATGGACGACGCTGTGTATCCGGTACCAAGTAAATACCGGACCCGGATCGCAGATACCGATACTTTTTATCTAAGTTTTATTCATCATCAAACTTCTGACTTTTAAGAAATTTTCTGCTTTTTTCTTTGATTTTATTCAATCTTAGGACAAAATTAGGACAAGATTTAGGGGTGTCAACAAAATACTTTAAAATAATGTATGTGTATTTTTTCTAAAAGTTTAAAAAAAAAAATTTTGGGTGTAGAGAAATTAAAAAAACTTTTTTTAAAAAATGAAAGAAAAATTTCAAGAGAAAATCAGATAAGATTCAACAGAAACAGCAAAAAAAAAGAAAAGTTAATTGAGACGTTAATAAAAATGTAAAAAGTAAAAAATGCTCTTTTATACCTCGCAGATGGAGCAAACGCTGCACAGCGATCCAGAGTGGAACTGCTGCTTGCCTGAAGTTTCCTCCTCTTCGTTTGTCTCATCTGCTGTGTTTTCCTCTTCATCTAAAACCAACAGAATAAAGAAACAAAAGGTTTATTCATTTGCCTTACAGAGTAGAAGACAGTAGACACAACTAAATGAGGCTCAAATGTTTTACAGTTTAGTTAATGCAAAGAAACAAACACAATTAGTCCAAGTTAAGACACATGAACACAAAGTCAAAGAAAGGCTAGAAACGAAAGCTGTGTTGCGTAATATTGGCTGATTTGGTCTCAGTTTTAGTTTCAGCTCAAACTCTTTTCTCTATTCTTTCGTTTTGCCTTTTATTTGGTTTCCTATGTGCCTGTAGTTTATTCCTCTTGGGTTCAACATTTTCCCCTTTCTGTGCTGGTTCAGCTCCCTCTGTGCTAATTAGCCTCTTTCCTTCAGGAACCTCCACTCAGCAAACCCGCAGCTGTTCAGCGTTCCCCTAATTAGACTCACTTGGTTTCCATGTCATGGATTAAATCTCCTCTGTACCGAAGCTCCCTGGTTTCCATTGTTCTCAGCTCATTTCTTTCATTGTTTGTGGTCCTGAAAGTTTTATTTTCTGTTATTATTAAAACCCTTCAGCTCACCATGTTGCGCCCAAACTCCTGTGTATGTTTTGGTCCATAACATTTTCACCATAAACCGACCACAAATAAATCACAAAATAACTCAGAAATGTTAGAATAATTGTTGTTGTTAGACTTAAAACAAGCAGATGTAGTTTTTTCTGTCAAAACTAAAGAAGTTATTTGTTCCAACAAAGATGGCTTCAATGCTCACTCACTGCACAAGACTCCACTCCTGAAGAAAAAGCATGATGAAAATCGTTTACACTGCAAAAACACAAAGTCTATATAGAAGCTTAAATAATTCCTTTAGAAAGAGTTATTGTTCTATTGGCAGATAAATTAACTTATAACATGGGAAAATGTCTTATTATGAGTTAAATAATCAGCCAATGGAACCATTATTTACTAAAAAAAGCATCTATATCTTATTAAAAAGTTACAATGATTTTGTTTTATTTCATACAGCCCTGGAAAATCTGGTTATTCCAAGGAATACTGATTTCTGAACTGAGTTAAAACATTGATATAGTTGTTTCTAAATGAATATGAATTTGTTTTCTTTGAATTATTTGAGGTTTGAAAGAGTTGCATTTCTGCATTTCTCATTTTCTGCAAATAAATACTAAATTTCTGACACATGTTTTCAGTAGTTCATAGAATAAAAGAATAATGTTCATTTTATTAAGTGGTCTTTTTTTCTAGTGTATCTGCACTAGAAACTAGACAAAAATACTTGATAAGATTTTATGTTTTTGCAGTGAATATTTAACTGAAACAATAAAAATTTAAAACAATGGATGCCACAACATAAATGATGCTCAGAGGAGAAAACGGTTCTGGATGTCATCCCTAAAACAGAGACGATAAAACTTGGAAATTGGAAAATTTAAGTATTTATTGTTTTAGCATTTAATTCTGCCAGACTTTATGAAACTCCAGGAAGGACTTCTGATGAAGAAATTAAGGTTTGAAAGTTTTAAAACAACATCTTCCAACAAAAATCATTAAAAAAAAAAAACTTGTTCAACTTGAAATAATTTATAAATCTTCAGAATAAATCAGAGTATAAAGAAGACACCAAACAAAACCTTCCGATTTAGATGTTTTTGTTGATTAATGCATTAAATTTATAGCTCAGGAGGTCAAAACTGGTTTCTCCATAATGGCGGGTTTATAATATCTTCTGATTTTTGATAATTATTCAGTCAAGTTGCACATATGATTAAACTGAGATAAGATGTAGGATTTAATAAGTGTTCACTTCTTTCTGCTGCTTTTTCAACCAGAAAAGTTTGAATTTCAGCATTTCAGTCAGCATTTTTATTACCCATTTACTGTTATTCCACTTTATTCCCAATAACTCAGTTCAGAGGCTAATTTGGTTTGATTTATTTTGTGTTTCTGGATTATAAACATCTGGTTTAAATGTCATATAAAAGGAAAAACATACTGACAGACAAACATGTTGAATAGTTTGGATCTTACTCAGCAGTTTATGTTTAATAATCAGAGGCAGACATGAGTAGTGACTGTTTATCACTCATTTTTTTAAATTTGGCAAACAGGAAGCAGATTAAAACCGTTTTAATCTAAGTGAGACGTTTTATTTTAGACTCACTGGAGCCTTTTGGAGGCTCAGAAATAAACAGAACAAAGACGGGAGCAGCTTGATAAGCGTCTCTATTTCTGGACTGAAATGTGTGACGGCGGCTGGAAAGCAGCTGGAGGGACTTCAGCAGCGCCAGATTAAATATCCGCTCACATGACTGTAGATTAAGAGTTTATGCTCAGAGTTTATGATAAGAGGAGAAGTTAGAGTCCTGAAGATGTTTGTGATCTGTTAAGGTGGGATGAAAAGCAGCCGTACCTTCTTCGTCTTCAGCAGGAGGATCCTCTGCTTCCTCTTCCTCATCTTCATCGTCTGAAGCTTTATCATCCTCCTCTTCCTCATCATTAGCTACTTCATCATCTGCAGCCTCATCGTCTTCTTCATCATCCTCTTCCTCTTCACTTCCGTCATCTGACTCTGATGCCTCATCTTCTTCCTCATCGTCATCTTCCTCCTCTTCTCCATCGCTTTCATCATCTACCTCTGCAGCCTCTTCCTCTTCCTCTCCTTCCTCCTCTTCCTCTTCCTCTTTCTCTCCTTCCTCCTCGTCCTGTTCTTCTTCAGCTTCCTCCTCGTCAGTTTCTTCTTCATCCGCCGCTCCTACCTCTTCGTCTTCCTCAGCACCTTCCCCATCTTCAACCTCAGCTTCCTCTGCATGTCTGGTGTCCTCCTCCTCTTCCTCCTCTTCCTCCTCAGCCACATCCTGGGCTAAACCAGAGTGTGGAAGCTGCAGCGGCGACAGGAGCACCAGCAGGAGGGTGACTACCCAGCTTCGTACGAAGGCCATGATGGAGCAAAAGCAAACGACGTCCAACTGTCTTTGCTCAGATCTTCCAAAACTTCCTGTTTTGAGCCGCAGTTTAAATGAGGAAAGTAAGAAAAGTTTAGTCAGGCTGCAGAGGGGCAGCGAGGGGCAGCGAGGGGCAGCGAGGGCAGAGCGCCGGCCGTGTGCTGGGAACACAGAGGGACAGCAACGTGCAGCTGCAGGCCGGTGAGTGACAGAGGCACATGCCTGGGAAGAATGATCCTGATGTCCTTAGTGGTGCATCATGGGAACGCCTGCTCAGGCTATGTCCTGCATGAGGCAAAGGAGGACAAAAAAAGCACAAGCTGGAAAAAGACTAAATAATTATAGATATGAGGTAATATGAGATGCACTTTGATCTATTCTACTTTTTGTCTAACAAAAATTTAGCTTAAAATTTTTGAAAACACAGGCCAGAGTTATATAGCAGCTAGATATATTTAATAATATTTTGGTGAAAATGTATTTGAAAGAGTATTTTTACTACACTGTACTTTGTACTTTTACTTGAGTAATTTTATTATGAAGTATTTCTGCTGGTACCTGAGTAAAATTTCTGGATCTTTTACTGACTGAATGAAAAACAAATATGTTTCAACCAGAAATTAACCACACACACACACACACACACACACACACACACACACACACACACACATATACACACACACACACACACACACACACACACACACACCTGCTGTTACTGTTAAAGATTCATAATTTTTTTTATTGCCAGGAAGTGATTTGGAAAGAAAATGTTTTTGTTAACTGTATTAATTATTGTCATGTTTGTCCTTAAAATACCAACATTTCCATCTGATGATGTCATTTTTAAATAATCAATGATTAATGTTTTCGATCAGTTACTTTCTACCAAAATACTTCTCGATTCTTACTTGAGTAATTTCCTTGGATGGCTACTTTTTACTAAAAATAAGCTTTAGTGCTACTTGTAATTTCTGGACTCTCTCTACCCTTCCTTCTCAAACCTCTCAATAATATAACTGAAAATTAGTTTTCGTTGATTTCTTTGATTATGGGTTACAGCTGATGAAGAAAGAGCAGAGCTGCTGTCGCATACATGACTAAACAGATGCAGTGCAGCGTTAATAGCAGCCCATCCTGTTAAAACTGTAGGTATTCCTGTTTGATAGAACTTCCATCAAACCTTTTCCTTCCACTCAACTTTCCAACCAACTTGTTCAACAATGACCTTTTGTGACTTACCCTCTCTTTGGACTTTGTGAAGCCAGTTTGTTGAATAATTGTTGAATCTCAGTTTCCACAGTAAATCCTTGATGGTAGGCTGAATATGTTTTAAATGTTTCCCTGTTTTATCAATTCTGTATTAAGTGAATGTGTGGCTCACATGTTCCTACAGAACTATTTAAGCCAGGAAAATGCCTAAAGCAGGACCCTGGACCTTAGGAGTGACACTTCTGTTTTGAAAATTATTTCTATCCATCTCACGTAATAAAAGTAAATTTAAAAAATAATTTGGCCGTAGCTGTGAGGGATAGTTATCTAAATAATCAGAGTAAACACTTGAACTAGCTCTCTGTGTTAATAAGATTCACTTTTTGGATTAATATGAAACAAATGATGTTTTTTAGTCCACAAAAGCCACTTTTGAAAATATTTATCATTAAAATCACTGGTTTGGAATTAAAAATATAAAAATGAACAATAAAAAAGAATGTGGCAGCTGATTAAAAGTCCAATAAGCTGCGCAGATGAAGTTGTGTTCATCTTTATTTACAACCAAACTGTTGCTTCTTGCTGTGTTTGGATCCTCTGCAGTGTGAGGAAATGAAATATAATCTAAATAAATATGCCATATATTATGAGGTGCCAGTGATAAAAAGCAAAGTGAAATATCTTTAAATGCCAGTTTGTAAACTGATCTCGGGCTCAGAGGAGGACGGCGTGCCAGCATGATTCATGGCCTGGATGTAAATAGAAATGAAGAAGATTGTTGTGTGCACATTCCAGGGTCGCTTTTCAACCGTGTAATGCTTTCACTTTCAGGTTTCGTCAGTGAAAACAGGTCACAGGACAAATGTATTTGCTTTATATTTTTAAAGAACCTTAAACAGTCCTTGCTGTAAAGCTGCACAGTCAGAAGAAACGTAGGCAGAAAGTGATGACAGCGTTTCGTTTCTCAGTGATCTGATTGACAGGTGGCCCAGCCAACTATTTAGAGTAAAGGCTCCTTCAGTAGTTTGCTCCACTATGTGACCTTCAGTGGAGTCATGTCATGCTGAAACCGGGCACCAGGCCCTGTTTGCTCCCCGTTGTAAATCCTCCATGAGCTTTACAATCAACCGAATGAGAAAAGTCAAACCCACCACTGAAGATTACGCTTGAAATTAAGACAACTGGCTTCTAGATTTGGACAAAATCCATCTAATAAATATGAAACTTATAAAACGTTTCCCAAATTTATGAACACAAGTGTGAGGGAACAAAAGGTTAAGACTCTCAATAACTCAACAAGCATTAAATCAACATCATATAATGAATTTATTAGACAGGAGGTATGATGAGAGAGCAGTTTCTCTAGCTAATTTTGAGCAACTGCTGACTGTAAATAAACACAATAAAGTTAAACACTCATTATTTCCCCAAGTAAACATACATGCACTGCAAAAACACAAAATTGTACCAAGTTGCTTTGGTCTAGTTTCTAGTGCCAATCTCTAACTACACTTGAAATGAGGTGAAACTAACTCACAAAAAACTTTCCATCAAGATTTATGAGCTTGTTTTAAGCTAATTCCTTAAAATGGATGATAAAGTTCTTGTTCCATTGGCAGATTATTTTCACTAATAAGACATTTTTCCCCATGTTATCAGTGAAATAATCTGCCAACAGAAATATAAACAAGCTGAAAAGTTACTTATAGGTCAGTTTTGCCTTATTTTAAGTTTAGTTAGGATTGTGTTTTTGCAGTGCAGTTTTAGACCAGATGTTAAAACTACAGCATAGATCATGTTAAATTGACTTTAATGCAAACATGGTAAACAAACAATCAGCATTTCAATATTAGTTCATAAATACTGTTCCACGTTTAGGTGCGTCTGACAATGACGGGTGGGAACCAAATGTATGAGCCTCAACAAGCTGCCAGTGTGTCATGTTCCCTTTCAGTCGTTCCCTCCTGGTTCACATGTGTCTTTACGGTCCAGCTACAATGAACCGGAAGAACTGGCAACGCCATCTGTGTGGGAAACCGCAGCAAAGACATGAGACTGTAGAAGTGAGGATAATAACTCAGTAGTTTTGAATAACTAGTTAAACAGGTTTAAAGTCTGTGTCACAATAAATCCCTGCAATATTCCCAAAGACGCCTGTGAAGCTTTTTGCAGAATTCTGGAAATTACCTCTGAACGTGGGCGGCGGTCTGGGCGGCTTAAACGCGCCGCCTTGTGCTAAAGTATCAACAATCCATCTCAGAGCATTTGAGCAGTTCTCCATCTGAGGAGAAGAAGGAAAAACTGGTAAATTTATCAAGTTACTTTCCCCTAACAGAAGGAAATGATGCCAAGCAACCAAAGAATCATTTAGATTTTGCATTTTTGACTTTAATTCAACAATTATCAAATACGAGTCCAGCTCCAGGCCCTATTTTTAGAATTCATACAGCAGCTTTGTTGGAAAAAATACTAGCATGCTGGTGTAACTCCAGTTATTTAAAACATAACAGTTTAAGAAGAAAGAGAAAAATTATCTGCAATTTTTGTAATTAAAGAGAACAAAAACAAAGGCTAAGCTAGCTTTAATTAGCGTTACTGAAGGTCAAACTCTGATGTGACTTTCACTTTTTTGTTTACTGTTCCATGTTCCCTGCCTGCCTCATTACTTATGGTTTTGTTTTGTTTGTTTCATTTAGAAAATTACAAGAGAAAAGTCTTGTTGTTTTCTGCATTTTAGCAAGGATAAAGGAACAAAATCATGACAGCAGAACATATTTCAAATGAGTGAGGTGATTCGGGTATTTATTTCCTAAATTCACATGCATTTATGTGTATTTGGCTCATAAATACTTTTTGAGGTAGGAAATAATCACCTTACCCATCAAGCCTTCCAGCTTTGGCCATGAGAGTCACTGGATGCTACTTTTTTCAGCGTTTTCAGGCTTTCCAACAGTGATGCATTCAAAGACATGATGTAACTTTGGAATATTTAAGACTCAATATTTCTGTAATTTTTCTGTCTTTTGTCTTTTATCAAATTCATGAAACCCAGCAGCAGTCTGACTGTCGGAACAAAGGCAGCGTTAAGTTCATTCTCACCTCGTTCTCGAGAGCTCGAAGTCTCTGGTCAAGGTCTCTGTTTTCAGTCATGTGTTTAGCAACACTGTCCATCCTAGAGAGAAAAACAGAGATTCAAATGATAGCAATAATAATAAATCATCATCATCAGTAGTAACCTATAGACTCACTTGACAGACATCCGTTTCAGTCTCTCTGAGTCGCTGCTTTTCTGGATTTTGTTTTGGGCCATCAAGAAGTCTTCCTTCTGGATCGTTTCCCATGTCATCAGTCTGTTGGCAGCCTTCTGACTTAACTGAAGAACTACAAAAAGGCAAAGGAGGGCAGATGGCGACGTAAACGTAAAGTTGATCCTCATATAATCTTCATTAAAAAGGTTACAGTAAGCAAAAAATAATAAAAACGAGATGCTTGACTTTACACCCTCATGACTTTCACTGTCTGAGGGATGTGTTTTGGAAATACTGAACCATCCAGGAGAGCATTAGTAAGGTCATACACTAATGCTGGACGACTGCTGACTCACAGTCTCTGCTCTAATTCACTCTAAATGCTGTCTACTAGACTTGAAGTCAATTCTTTGCTTGAATCAGTTAAATTTCTTACAACTACATAATTTAGCATGAAACAGTGTTTGTCTGAAATAAAGCTGCAAAATTTGGTCTCCAAAAAATAACTTGATGTATATTTTAGTTTATACTCTAACTTTTAATCCCAGATAAAGAATCTGAAACACCCAACTTTGCTAATGCAATCAAAATACTGACCAAACTGATGAACCTTGACAGAGGGAACTTTACGGATCTTCCTCTTGATGAAAAGATTGATGTGGGAGAAGATAATTAACGGAGGAGCCAGTGACGGCCTGGAGTGATACTGGACAATCAGGTTGTAGCGTTGGAACTTCCAGTAGAACTCACTGTTGGCCTGGACCTCATTGAACGTGTTGCTGCGAGGACAAGAGTAGAGGAAACCCAGAATCATTTAGTTAAACCCAGAATCAGAGGCGTCTGATTGTCCGTTCCTGGTCCACCGACCTGAACATGGCGATGAGCAGGTTGATGAGCAGGATGTTGGTCACCAGGAGATAAACCATCAGCAAGATGACCACCAACCAGTTACCGGAGGGATTTCTGCACTGCTCAGCGCCTCCATCAACCAACGTCTGGTTATCTGTACATTCCACGTCCCAGACCATTTTAACTGAAGGTCAAAAACAAAACAAACAAAAAAAACACAGAGATCAGGAGAAAAAGTACAGTACAAACCCAGATAAACCAATAGGAGAACAGACAGACAGGATGGATGGATGGATGAACAGATTGACGGATAGACGGATGAACGGAATGATGGATGGATGGATGAACAGCTGGATGGATGGAGGATGAACGGAATGATGGATGGATGGACAGATTGACGGATGGATGAACGGATTGATGGGTGGAATGGATAGATTGATGGGTGGATGGACGGATGGATGGATGAACAGATTGACGAATGGATGGTTGAACGAATTGACGGATGGATGGATGGATGAACAGATTGACAGATGGATGGATGGATGGATGAACAGATTGACGGATGGATGGATGAACAGATTGACGGATGGATGGATGAATGAACAGATTGACAGATGGACAAACAGAAAAAAGGAAAGATGCCTAGCTGCGTAAAGGGTTTAGTGATTATGGGACAAATCAGAGGAAGAATGAAGCCAACATTCTGCATTAGTACCTGGTGGAAAATTTGATTTATTTTTCTGTGTCAGTTCTTTTCCAGACATACGTAAAATATAAAAATTAAATTCCAAAATGCTATAAAATCCATGAAACACTCATCTTACCGTCGACCTGCTCCACAGGAATCTGACCATAGATGTGCAGGTACGGCCTGTAGAAAACTCTGCGAAAGATGCGATCAAAGTTTGGATCGTGGCGGTAAAGCAGAGCCTGATTCGCCACTCCGTACGCCATGATCCAAATTCCCAGGAAGAAGAGGAAGAAGAAGACGTCTTTCACCTTAAAAGAAGAGAAATGCGCTTTTTGTTGCACTGTAAAAAATTAAGTGCAGTCATAATAATAATTTTTAAACTTTTCTCACCATTTTGCCAACAATGATAATTTTTGGTCCCATCTGTTTGTGAATGGCAAAAATGTGAATGAGACGAAGGGTGAAGACCATGAAGTCCACACACAGGAGTTCCCTTCCATACTCATAAGTCCATTCAAACATCCTGAAATAAATGTTATGCAAACATAATTAGTGTGGCAACAGTGCCATCTGGTGGTCAAACTTTAAACTACACTTAAGGATTACCTATTATGCTTTCTAGAACCGGTTAGAATGGATTTATGGGCGACACAAAGCATGGTCATTACATTTTTTTGCGCTAAATCATTCTTACATGACTAGATTTTAGTCTGGTCAGTTCTGAATGTTTTGAGCACATTGAGCGGTAAAACCAGCTGACAAAATGTGCTGGAGATCTGCTTGGTTGCTAGGAAACGTGGCTGGGCTTGGCTAGGGTTGCTAGGTAACGGCGCAATGCCTGCTGAATGTGACTTACATATTGGACAGTTTTTCAGACATCAAAATAAATTAACTAAAAACTGACCGGGTGGGCAATTTTAAGCAGTGAGAAATATAAAAATGTTCAAAATGTGATTTTTTTGGATAATAGGTCCTCTTAACACAAAATAAATACTGTGGCAACAGCACCATCTAGTGGTTAACCTTTAAAACAACAACTTTTAAATGTAAAACCAACAGAACAGAGAAAATAATTTGACACGTTCTATGTCAGCAATAATAAAATTGACTTTAGAAACGTCTGTTGTGAAATGGGAGAATATAAATAAGTTGAAATTAATTCAAAGTTCATACCTGCAGATTAATCCCGAGATGAAAAGAGTTATAGCAAGAAGGTCAAATTTATTCCACACATCCTGAATGTAAACTCTGAGTGTTTGACGCCAAGTCATCACCCCTGAAAAGAAAGTCTGGAAGAGCAAAAAAAAAAAAAAAAAAATTACATATTGCCTTATTAGAAATGCAACAGAAAAATCTGTTTATGAATAATTTCTCACCTCTCTTATCTCCTCACACACCATGGTGAAAACCCAGAAGTAGAGCACACACTCTGAAGTGGCCAGACCTGAAGGGGGCGGGCCTTTGAAGTCCAACAGCAGCACATACGCATACAGGATGAGAAACAGGAAGTACATCAAGACGTTCCCCAAAAACGCCGTGACGGGAGCGAACCAGAACTGGCGCCAGCGGGACACGATGAACGGGCGCCGCGGCGGTCTGTAGGGTTCAGGATCGCCTGCGTCGAAGCAAAAACAGATCCTGGAAATGAACATTAACGATGTTTGAAGTGTTTTCCAGTGATGGTGTCGTCAGAAGAGCCTCACCTCTGATGCCGGGGCTCCTGGGGCTGGAGAGCTGGCCGTCAACTTCACTAATGAAATGAGAGGTTTTCAGTTCAGAAAACAGCAAAAATGTGTGATAATAAAACCTCTGAGGATTGAAACAATTAATCCGATTGATCGTAATGAATCAATTATTGTATCCAATGATAATTACTTGTTAATTGGAGTACATAGACTCAAGAGAACATTTACAGAAACAACACACACAAAGCAGAAATTAAGAAAGCAAAAGTGTTCCAAGACTGTCTTGCATCATATAATATGTAAAAACATTCTTCTGTAAATAAGTTCTACACAAAAATCAAGTGGAATAGTTTTAGCTTCACCAGGTTAAAATGTTGCAAAAACTAAAATAAAAGAATCTTTACTAATTAGTTAATGTAAAATATAATCAACAAACTGATGAACTGATGTTAAGTCGAGCAGAAAGGACTGAACTTTTCACACGTTAGAAGGATTTGTTTTACAGATGATGCATCAAAAAGGTCAAGTGTTCACTCAAGGAATGTAGATAAGCAGTAACATTTTTAGCTTTCAAAAAAGGACTGCATGAAAAATCTGCACAAAGTGCCAATATTTTTACTCGATTAACCATCAGAATAACATATAGTTTAAATGATTACTAAATGAATCATTAGTTGCAGGCGTATAGATGTAACATCATTTACAAAGAGAGAACCACAAACTTCCATTTATGTTACTGACATTAAAGAGGCATGCAGTGTTGACAATGAAGAAAGAAAAATTACATGAGATTTTCAAGCTTTTTGGAAATTAAACTATGAAAAAGTGTGGCATGCATTCAACCAGCTGAATCAAAACTCATTTTATCAATATTAATCAATATTAGGGAATTATACTGTGGTATAAGAGGTCAGATTTGAGCTCTGTAACTCTGTAGCTCCTCCAAAGTTCCCTCTTATCTGTTTTACAAACTCTTATACACATAAGGACTATATCCACTAAGTAGATGGCACCTGATTGCACTGGATTTGTATGTGGAAAAAAAATTTTTTGGTGAAAAGGCCAAAAAGCAAATATAGAATAATAATTAAGCTTTACATGTGTTTGATGTCGGAGAAAGAGAAGATGGTTGTCCCGTAGTGATTGTCCGCATCCGGACTCAGGTTTTCATCGCTGCTCCTTCTTTCCTCTTCCTGTTGGTTTCCATCTTCCCTGTGTTGGAAATATTACATGCAGATCTAGGTTACAGTGACTCCAACCCATTTGGAAACCCAATATCAACCGTGATTCTGCAGATTTCACCTGAAAGAAATGAAGTTTGTGTAGCAGAGGAAAGGGCAGAAAAAGGTCAGCAGCAGCTTCCAGACGGCCGTGTCTCTCTGCATGTCGCCCCACCAGATCTGGGACAGAAAGGACTGGAAGGGAAAAGAGACGAGGTCCAGTGGGATAATCATGAAGAGATGCAGAAAGAGGCTGAGCTGCTGAGGTTCAGGGGCCATTTGTGGCCTTTGGACTAATATTTGAAATATTTTTTGCAACAGGAAATTGTAAGTCTTTTATTAACCAATTCTACCAGAAGCCAACATTGGTGCCCACAAATCTATTGTGTTAAATTTAGTTAAATCTTTTTTATGTTTTGGATACACAACAACAATTTACACATCTCCTTTCTATAAAAAAAATCTGTGACTCTTTATTCATTTAAAATATTCAAAGTTTAGTTTATTTCATTGGTTATTTGGTCAACAAGTACCAAATCATAATTCAATGTACATCATTTACAAATAGAAATATTTATGTTTGAAACATTTTCTTGTTCCATTGGTTGTTGACAAAATGAAGATGATAAAGATGCTCATGTTTTTTCATTTACTGATAACATTTTTAAGCACAATTGAAAACTGACAGCTAAATTCACACATTTAAATCGCTGTGGCTTTTCCCCCTCAAAATATTCAAACAGAAAAATTCTGAATGAAAAGAACAGAACAGACATTAAAGAATTGCTTTGGACAGACAGCAAGATTTTTCCCCCAAACTACCGTTTTGCTGTGAACGCAGATAAATAACCAGAGTGCAGAAACGATGACGCACCTGCACGCCGTCGTGGCTGAAGAAGAGGCGCGCGTCGGCGCCCATGCCCATCTGCAGGCAGGTGGTGCTTCCCCAAACGGGAGATTTCCTGATCAGCAGATCGAAGGAGCGACTTTCATCGCTGCGATAGCAAGAGCTGAAGATATCTTAGACAAAGAGAGATTAGTTTGCCTGAAACAGATTTATTGATGGCACGAAGGCATCACAGTAAACCAAAGATCAGAATAAGCTACACAATAATCTGAACAAACCACAACTGACGTGTTAAAATTCATGCTAATTTTATGAATAAATAATCTAGGAATGTTCTGATAAAATCCCAAGCATCAATTTTAAATAATCAGTATCAGAAACCCTGACTAAATAACATTTCTTCCATAAAAACAGCTTGCAAACCTGCTCTAAAGAAGGATTTTCCACAAAATAAAAATGCAGTTTTATGGAGTCAATCAACCTTCATCACTGCCATTAAGATTTTGAGACAAATACCTTTTGAAGTTTGGAGTCGTTTCTAAATTTAGCAGACTACAAAATATTATTTCTCAACATGCATCTTAGTGTGTGGCTGAATTAAAGTGGAACTTGTCGGTATCTGTCTCACCGTGTGCCATGTTCTCAAACGTCTGGGCCAGATCTTTCATGGACAGTTTGATTTCGGTTTCAGACTCCAGCTTGGACAGCTCTCTGAGCATCTTACAGCCACTGAGAGCCGTCAGCACCGACTCTCCGGCCTGCAAAGACGGCAAAGACGTGAAACAGTTTTAGAGATTATTACTTTCTCAGGTCAACACGGTCGTTTATTTTCAATGTAACGCTCCCGACATTAAACATGGAAAATCTGACAATGTAAGAAATGTTTCTGATACACCAAACTGACAAAAACTAATGTTTATGTAAATAATTTGGTTGTCCTTAAAAACAATTTATTTCTCATTTATAAATGTCTAGTAGCAACATAAAATGTCAAAAGCTGAAAGAATGAAAAAAAAACTAAAAGCTGCAGAAGTTTGTGTACAAATCATAATATATTGGGTATAATAATACACCTAAATATAGTTTCACAGTTTTGTGTGAAGTAAACAAGCTGAATGAGACAAAGACAAATGCTATTTTATTTTTAATCTTTTAAACAGAAAATTAAATAAAAATGGGACAGAAACCACTATTCTTAGCAAGCAGGCTCTCAGCTAGCATGTTAGATCTGAAACATTTAAAATTAGGATCCACATTTTAGCTTTTTGTCTAACAGAAAAAGGTTGTTACACATTCTTGTTGTGTGTCAGATATTTTACCATCTCCCAGAAGAAAGTGGCCATCTCAGTGCGGTTCTGCAGAACGGCCCAGATGAAGAGCGAAGCCCAGGGGTAGCGGCAGCGCTGGTTCTGATAGGAGCGATTTTCACACAGCAGCCTGCTGACACGCTGAGGAAAAAACACAACGAGATCCAAATACATCCGTTCACAACAGCTGAGATCTAAAAAAGAAACAAAGAGGTTCTTATCCAAACACCTGACAAAAACAAACAGAAAAATCAAACGTACCTTGACAGCTTTCCTTTTAGAGCCGATTTCTGAAATGCCCAAAACGTCGTAGTAGAACGGCTGGCAGATATCACCCAACAACAAATCCAGGACTCCTGAAATCTAAGAATATGGAATATAAAGTTTCATCAGCTGGTGTTTTATTCCCACATGATTTTTGTAATAGCAATAGAGTGATAGAAAGAGAGTGATGGAGTAATGTAGGCAGAGATTCAGACAAAAATATAGAGATGTAGATAGATAGATAGAAAAAACCACCATGGGGATCTTCATCTGTCACAGCAGCATAAACAACTCACAATGACTCAAATCACAATGAAAAACAATCTAAAATACAACAATATTTAGAACAATGTATAAAAATTCTTTAAAAAAGACACTGTAATGTCACATCTAGTAAAATAATGTTTAACATCTTATGAAACTATGGCACTGCACAATGTCGGTATAGTAGAAGTAGTTGCACAGAGGAGCGATAACAGAGGCAGTGGTGTTGGAAGCTGTAGAGATATTTCATCAATTTATTAATGGTCCATTACTGGTTGCATGCAGTCAGAAAGCAGTTGGTAAGAATGACCTGCTGTACCTTTCAGTCGGCTGCTGAAGGAGTTTTTTTAAGAGTCCCACAGTCTCATAAGATTCAACATCGATGAAGGAGGCGGAAACTCACCTCGAAAAGGGTGATGTCTGTCATTGGATCGCTCTGAAATTCCTCTTCTGTCATTTTGAAAGGGCCTTTTGGCTCACTAGTTGCTGCAGGCAAAGTTGTTGCAGTTCCAAGTCTGACCACTAAGTGGCGCTGAAGCAGATGATATAACAGCATCGAATTGGGAACAGAGCGGTAGAGATGCTCCAGTCTGCCGTAGGTCAGGTAGTCGACGATGTTTAGACCGTTCTCAGTGAAAAGCTGCACAAACTGGGGCTTATCATTGATCAGGACGTCCGTCATGGATTCCTTCAGATCATCGTACTGTTTGGACGAGAATTACATTTGTATAACCAAGAAAAAGGTAAAACGATTGAAAGAAAATGTAAAAATTTTTACCCTCCACTGAATGTCTCCATTGAAAAGTTCGCTCTTGGCAATGTCAACCCTGTTCCATGCAACAGCGAGTTTCAGCTCTTCGTTGTACGGACTGGCCTCGACCGACGCACGCTGCTTACTGGCTGCAAGACAAACGGAAAACAATCATGTCTGACCACATAAAAACATCTGCAGGTTTTAGTTTTAAAGGTTCCGCCCCACCTCCAACCAATGCCTTGAGAAGGACTGTGTCAAAGTCTGTGGGACTCTCCTGCTCTCCGTAGTGGATCGAAATCAAGTCTCTGCATTGGTAGATGCTCAGAGCCTGCAGACACAGACGTCAATGAAAAGAAAACTGGCCTTCATCAGGACTGAAGAATCAAAGAGGGACATAAGAACTAAACAAGAACTAAAGTTCAGCCACCTTCTGTCCCGAACTGTTTGGGCAGCTGGACCAAAACTCTCACCACAAGCACTTGGGTAAATAATTTATTGGCATTTCTTAAATGTGACCCATTATGTTTCATGTTCGACATGAAAGCAGAAAGAACCACTTCCTCTTTCAGTACAGAGAAATCAAGCAGAACTCACACGCTCAACAAGTTTGTCAGACTCCGATTCTGCAGGGAAGTGCTTCTTGACTCGCTCTGCCACTTTTTCTTTCAGATCCACACTGGGACCAGGTTCGCCGTTACCTTCACTGCTGGACTGGAAGCTTGGGGCAGCAGACACGTTTTCCAGGACGTCGGTGAGGAAGTCTGCCAGGCCTCCGGAACCGGCCAGCACTAGCCAGGGCATGGAGTTCTTCAGCGACAGATCCATTCGCTGGCAGAGACCAGAAAATCCATAATTACCACATAAACCAAGGCAAAACAACAGTAATCAAGTTGAGAATTCACCTCTAAGCTGCTTGTGTCTCCTGATATCAACATACAAAGAACAGGGATGTCAATTGTTCCACTACCTGTTAAGAAAAATATTCATTTTACCTTCATGCTTACCAGATTACCCAAAAACATCAGAATAGTTCAAATTACAGGTTACGAGAAACCCTTAGATTATTTGTCATCCATTTCATCAACATTAAGTAAATACATGTATTTCTTACCCCATATTCCTGTGCGCTGATGGGAAATGTGGTCCTCCAGCTTGGCTCTGAAGACGGCGTCTCCTCCTCTGCGGCCCACACTCCCATCATCCACCAGCAGGAAGGACTGGAAGTTGTGGTCCAGAGAGCAGGAATCCCGAACCGGGTTCCGGACGTAGTACTTTGCAGGAAAGCTGCCCTGCTCAAGAAAGCATCTGTGATCATTTATTTCAGATGAGAAACCTGCAAAAAATTTATGTACCTTTTTATCTGAACAAATGGCAGCTTCTAGTGATGCACAAATTGGAGACAAAGACATTACAGAACCTTTTCTACTATTAAATAGGATCCATTATATTTTCTTGAACAGATTAGGACAGAGCTATTGGTGATTAAAAACATCTTCATACATTCTTTCCATAAAATCCTCCTTCAGAAATGATATTCCAGTCTACTCGGTTCTACGTATTTTCAACTGTTTTACAGCGTCTTGTCACTTTAAATCCAAATAATCAGCTGCTGGCCACGCCCCCAAAACCCAATGTTTACACTCGTACATGAAAACGGCTAAACAGATGCGCACTTAAACAACCGTACAATCTTTGAAAAGCAGAAGTGGAGCCTCCTGCACAATCAACAAAATTTCAGTAAGCGGTTTATAGATGGGAAGTCAACAAAAAAACACTTTTCCAGCAGCCATTGTACAGCGGTGAAACGAGCTGACCAAAAGTGCTGGACCTCCTTGCGTTGCTAGGTGACACGCTGGATTTCATTGGGGTTGCTAGGTAACAGGCAGCCACTGTGCCTCAGTGTGGTTGTGATGTTCTGTTAGCGATGAGTAGGGTTGAGTTTTTTCAAGAATTTGTGTCTATTTTCTGTTCGTGTTTCGCCGCTTTGTGTAGCTAAAGTGACGTAAACGCCACGACAAAAGTTCATACAACATGATTGATTTCAAGTGCTCTGCTTTCTCTTTTCAATATCGTTCCTTTTTTTTTCTCAAATAATTAATCATATTTGAACTTCCAGCTTCTGAAAGCTTGGAAAACAGTTATTACAAACTGACCTAATCTTGAGCCGATGGTCAAGGTGGTATGTTCACTTTACGTTTTGTATTGTATACTTTGTACATCATCTGTGTTTTTTTATTGGTTCTGCAGCGTACCTGTGGTGTAAAACAGACACTGAAGATATACTCGTGTTTGTGAACAAGCCTAAATGCCTTTTACAAATGAAGGTGAAAATGTTCAGTAAACATCAGACCTTCCTGCAGAGCATAGACACCTCCAGGGTAAGATCTTAAAACAACAACCTTGGGATTGACGAGCTGCTCCTTGTTGTGCACCATTCCCCACGGAGCGACGCCCACGGCCACCACCTTGTTGAGGGAGTCGGAGGAGGCTGCAGTGGCGTGATCTCTCACCGCCTCGCCAACACACCTGCCGACGCCTTCACGCAGTCCTGTTGTAAAGATCCACGCTCCTGGGCAAGGACAGTTCAACATTACGTGTTCAATAGAAAGTCTAACCAGGAGTCCATGACAAATCAATGTCTCTAAACTTGGTCCTTAAAGTATGTCTGAGCCTATTGGAGATTTACTGAAATTTAATCAGCCTAATTCTGCAGTTTTGTCAGATTTTTGTCTTCCATTTGTTTGCAGCCGTGTGTGAAAAAAGCGTTGTGATCACCTGATTTGACTGTGCACTGTAAAATCACAAAATATTACCAAGTATTATTGCTATAGATTTTAGTGCAAATATCTGAGCACACTTGAAATAAGACCAAACCTTAGAAGTAGCTTTTCATCAAATATAGGAGCTTATTTAGAGTCAATAATTTATTAATATTGATGAAGCAGTGCTTGTTCTACAGGCAGATTATTTCACTTATAACAAGACATTTTTCCCATGTTATAAATGAAATAATAATAGTACATTTTAATCAATATTAAGGAATTATTGACTTAAAATAAGCTCATAGATCTTGCCAAAATGCTCCTTGTAAGTTAGCTTTGTCTTCTTTCAAGTGGACCAAGATATTTGCACTAGAAACTAGACCAAAGATACTTGGTGAGTTTTTGTGTCTTTGCAGTGTGTAAGCAGTTAATTAACAAGCAGATCATTGCTTTGATCTATACGATATAAAATCGAAGGAGAATACACAAAAGTTAGTGCTTGTAATGTTGGACAGTTGGACAATGTTGGAAAATGTGGTACAAATGCTTTTAACGCTGCACAAAGTGATACGATTAGGCCTGTCGCAATAAACGATAAATCGATTAATCGTGCGATAAAAAAACTTATCACGATAATTTTAATTATTGCGGTAAGTGCTGAAATGCGCCGTTTCAGCTGTTTGGGAAAGCAGGAGGAGAAATAGCATTTTTGTGAGTTTTCAAGCTGATTGTGTGTGAACAAAATGAGTAAATAAATGCAAATATGCAAAAAGTTCCTTCTCTAAAAGGACATTCTGTTCTGGATTATAATTGACTTTTTCATTTTGGAGAAAAATGACTCGCTGCCCCTTTTCCATCTTTTGTGCTCTGGTTTTTAAAGACTTCCGTTTACATTCACCTGCTCTTTGTGCTGCTTTCACCAGTCCCTGCCTGAGGACTTCTCGGACCCAGGTCTTCACCTTTAATTTGCCCTCTCCACCCACAATGGAGACCACCAGGTTTGGTACGGGAAGATGCCAATGGGTCGTCATCAAGTTGTACACCATAGATGGCTGGGTGTCGCATGACAGGCGTATGAACTGACAGAAAGAAAAAAAAAATCAAAGAAACCAGCACACACAGGATCAGACATGAGGTCAATTACAGGTTTACGCAAATTTCTTACAGACCTGTGATTGTTTGATACACTGCAGAAACATGAAATCTTACCAAGTAATTTTTTGTCTAGTTTGTAGTGCAAATATTTTTATATTGTTGAAATATGACAAATCAAACTTTCCTGCAAGAAATATGATCTAGTTTTAAGTCAATAATTGATTAATATTAATGAAAAAGGTCTAGATTCTTTGGCAGAAAAATTGACTTAAATATGCAAAAACTGTCTTATCGTAAGTGAAATAATATGCCAGTGGAACTAGAATTGGGTTGCTAGGTAACGGCTGGGTTTGGCTGGGGTTGCTAGGTAACGGCTGGGCTTGGCTGGGGTCGCTAGGCAACAGCTGGGCTTGCTAGGCAATGGCTGGCTTGGCTGGGGTTGCTAGGCAACGGCTGGGCTTGGCTGGGGTCGCTAGGCAACGGCTGGGGTTGCTAGGTAATGGCGCCAGTGGAACTAGCTTTGTTTAGTTAAAACAGTAGTTTTAAGTCAATAAAACTTAAAACTATTGGAAAGTTTTTCTGGAAAGTTATTTTTAAGTTAAATTTGTCTTATTTCAAATGCGTTAAGATATTTACACTAAAAACTAGACAAAACTACGTGGTAGGATTTTGTGGTTTTTGCAGTGTAGTAGGCTTTTTCACATGGAGCCAAGTTGCTTTGGATCACTTTTACAAATAAAACCATAATTTAACAACTGGATTTTGTATTTACTCAGCTCTTTCTTTGATAGTAAAAGTAGTCCGATTGTCTAAAACAGAATAAATCCACAATGAGACCATTTATTTACTTGAGTGCAGCCACAGGTCAGAGGTCAAGAATCTCCAATGTGTTGACAAATACTACAATCTTCCTTGATAATTAGGTCGTAAGATTAAGACAAACATTTATTAACCAACTCAGATCAGATCTCTTAAAGCCAAACAGAAGGGACCCACCTGGCTGTGTCTCTTGCTGGCTCCTGCGAACTGAACCTCTCCAAAAGCGTCGGTCGGGTATTCAGACGAGTGCTGGGCGCTGTCCCAGCGGTTCACAATGGCCGTGCTGAAGCAGTCCCCGAGCGCCACGGAGGAGTGGGCGTCTCTCGCTCCTCCACACTGACACAGCGCTCCATTACTGACACAGAGAGACCAGATGAGGGTCCGACATCCACACCGTGGCACGTAATCGTCACGCTGCACTTACCTGAAAGAGTCCTCCACAAAGGTGGTGCAAACTCTCTTCTTGTAGATCTTGGCAATCCAAGTCTGCAAAGATTTCAAACAGTTTAGGGAGCTGAAGTGAAGCGTTTGCCAAGTCCGGTTAAACCCACTCTTACCCTTTTGTGCATGTTGCCTGCAGGGAGTTGAAAATGCAGCAGAGAATGTCTCAAGCTGCAGAGTCGGGCTCGACCTGAACACCTGAATGTGACTTTTGACGGGGTGCTGCTGATTCTATGCACAGCCGACATAAATCTATGTAGCAGAGCAGCAGCAGGACGTCCCCGACTTACAGGCATATTTTCTCACATCTTAGAAATTAGAAATATTTTTGGAAAAACTGCAAAAAACCTCCCCACTAATATTAACAAGTATTTTTTATCTAATTTCAAGTGCAAATATTTTAATACACGTGAAATAAGACAAAACGAACAAATTTTTTATCAACATATGGGAGTTTGTTTAAAGTCAATAATAGTTTAACCCTCTCATGCATGGCGGTCCTGCAGTGAACAGACACTAAAAGACATTTCTTTTGTGTTTCTTGTAGATTTCTATGTGATAAATGCACACAGACCACCGGTCAGTCCCACAGGATGACCAAAGATATCCTCTGTGTGATTTGGGGGAAATTGAGAGTGAAGAACACTTTTTGTTTTACTACCCTCAGTTTTACTGAGAAATTATTTATTTACTAAAATACTTGAGGTTTATCCAGATTTCTCTTATTTAATGGATGAGGACAAAATGCGTAATTTAAGTATTTTGTGTTTCGGTTAGCACAGTTATTAAGCGGGACACTTTTTGTTTAAAGAATATTTCCATCTATCTATCCATCCATCCATGAGGACACTGGTGCATCTTACTGCAGACTACTGGTCATCCACTGCAAGTGCAACAAATGTTTTTGTTAAAAAACTTGACAAATTTCACAAACTGATGAAAAATGCTGACCAACTCAGGAATATACAGTCCCTCCTTCTACTGTAAAAAAATCTGGCAAGTAAAATATATATATATATTGTGACACAAAGTGGCATAAACAAAGTACTGCGCAGGTATGTGCAGAACACATTTCTGACAGGAGCTGACATGTTAAACATGTTGGGTCTGCTCCGTTTAGTTCTGCACATGACGCGGAACATGCAGAAGCCATGCCAACTGGCACCGCTGAAAGAAATGGAACGCGGCCCTCAGTCTGGCGAAATAGCTGCTGTGAGGAGTCAAGTTTCTCAGAAAAATTAACTCTGCATTGCACTTCTATCCAGTGTTTTACGGTGAGAACAATAAACTTAATGTTCAAGTACACCTTGTACACTAGATTATTTATTTTTTGTGATAAATGCCAATAAAAGCAACTTAAACTGGTGATTCAATAATATATTTTTTTAGTAAAATATATGCCAACTCAAATTATTAGAAATTCTGCACACAATCATTATGTTAAACTGAAGAAAGCCAATGTTTTCTATGGAAGCATCTTTTTAAATTGATGGAGTCAAATGAGATTAAATGACAGATGTCAGGGTTTCAATATTGGAAGAATATAAATGTGCAAAACAGAGGATTTGCTTGTCCTCGAAAACTGGAAAAATTAACCATCCCTTAAGTCTGAACAAGAAAATAGAGGAGCCAAAGGAAAACCTGAGTTTACCGATAATATTAATATCTCTGTGTATGTGAAGGCCGCAGGCGTAAACTATTTAACCAGAGAAACACCAACTTTACCGATTGGATGCAGATGACTGGTGTGACGTCATTCCCCAAAACCTCATAACCAACTAACCAAACCTGTCCTCTTTATTTGCATGCAGTTATTGAAACCACATGGTTTACAGGAAAAGCGGAAATAATAAAACAGTCAGAAGACCAGGGAAGACTGGGATGGTTCCATTATCAAAGATCTTTATCGAGCATTTCAAGTTGCAACAAAACTACAGTCTGGTTGATAACTTCGAATGAAAGGATATTCATGTCCAATTTTCTGCGAAATCACTACAAGTCAAGGCCGTTCCAGGGAGACAAACTTACAATTTGATTCATCAGAATGAAAAGTGAAGAAATAAAACACATAAATCCAACAACAAATTACTTCTCCTCCTGCACAACTCACATCTAATCTAAAACAAGATGGGCATTTCTTAATGCTTATCTGCATTAAAGTCTGAATTGTGGCATTCAGATTTGTTCGTTTTCTTTCTCTTTTTTGTGGCATTAATCTTCTTCCATACAAATGCAACTTCAATGCTTCTAGATCTATTCAAAAAATCTATAAGAATCGCTTGTTATATGTTTACTGATGTTAGGAAATTGATTCAAATACATCAGTGTAGATTCAGTTTTTTTAAAATAAACCGCTTGACAAAATCTTTCAGAGTATTACATTGTTAACAGATTAAATGCTAAGCAAATTCAAAGGACATTTTTTAATGTTTGTTTTCATAGTGCGCCTTTTAGTAACAAGTATCAAAATATTTCTTCTTATTTTTAAAATAGTTAAAATGTTATTTAGGACGTCCGAATAGGTCCGAGGTGAACAGTAACGCTTATAAATGTAGTGGTTTTATTGTACGGCTCGACTTAAACGCACCATTGGTTTAGACCGAAGCCGTAAATCACAAAGTAGAAGCGCAAACAGATCCCGGCACAACACCTGCAACTGATTACACTTAGTCTCTGAAGTGTAAAACCGTTTAATGTGTCGCTGGTCGGAGCTTTTATTCAGTTAACCGCCCAAGGCGATACGTCAGCTAACTTCCGGCAACTTGCTGGACAAGTGGTGTTGAAGTTTACGCTGGACTTTTACGTTCCCTCCGTAATGACGCCGCTACAGAGACGTGGGTCCAATAAACAGAACATTGTTATGACCGGTGTCGGCGACAGAAGCGAGGTCCCCACAAAGCTAATGTGTCTCTACTTTGGAGACTCTCAACAATGAGAGTCTGCTCTGAGGACACCTTTCTATTGTTCCCTTAACCGCTGTCATGACACACCTCGCTTTACTTGTTTAGTCGTTTCTCTTCTTAAAGGTTTACCCACCTTGTCTTTCTCAGATTTACTCAGCTTGTCTGTGCTTCCTCGCACTTCTCCGGTCGCTTTCATCTTCCCCTTTCTTTGCTTTCCGTCCTTGTCAGTGGGAAGTTTTGTAGAGGAAATCACTCGAGGTTATGGGTTTCTCTCTGGCCATTTCCCTCCTCTCTAGTATCAGTTCCTGTTTATATTGTCTCTGCAGCCAAAGAGGAAAAACGAGGTGCGCTGCAGGCCGGACACACCTAGCAGGTGAGGGTGTGGCTTCACAGTTCAGCTGTGTGGCTATGGAACTCCAGAAAAGCGGCGTGGCTTGTCAAAACCACAGGTATTTAAAAACTAATGACGTCAGCTGCTACCTTTTTGGGTCCACTTCCTGACGTAACTAAATACAGATGTATTAATTTCATAAATTTTTTTACTACTTTAGGTGGTTGTTGACACCAGGTGTATAGTATTTCATTATGGTTTTGAGGACAAAAGCTTCAAATAAAATGGTTGTTTTAATCTTTTTTTATTATTATTCTGATGATTAATCGAATATAAAAAATTTCACATTCTGCGGATTTTTCATTTGACCACTTAAGCCTTTAAACATTAGATCCAAATGAACAAATAATCCACTCCTGCACCTTTTAAAAAAAACAAAACAAGATAAACATTTTATTACCTAAAATGCAACAGCATTATTTTAATAATTTGTAGATAAACTGATTAATTTTTCAATAATTGGATTGCTAATGGTGCTTATTTTTCTATTTGTATATTTCTTGTATAGTTTTGGTTTAATCACTGCTCTGAGTTTATTTATCTTTTAGAAAATTATATTATTTCTGAGTCTGCATATTACTCAAATTAACCATTAATCGATTACTAAGTTAGTTGACGATTATTTGAATTAATCACATTTAATACAATTAATCGTTCCAGCTTTAAATATGTATTTTTTTAACTGTGTCGTAATTGGTGAGATTTTCCCCCTGAGATGATGAAAACTCTGGAGTAGAGAGGATGTAGCAGCTGACACGGCTCTGTGGAGCTAGGACTGTATAATAATATCGATATCACGATATATCGATATTTTCTTTCCTAGAAAAAAATCAATATTCATCAGCAAGTATCGTAACATCCAACTGTCACCTTGCTCACTCACTGCTTGCTTCACTGGGAGAGTAATTAGGTCATCAGTGATTCCTTCAGATGTTCAGGTTTAAAAGGTATCAAACTATTCAAAGCAGGTACTTGGTTAACTTTATTTACTTTACTAATGCATGTCAGCTACAGTTTGTACTGTTTCAATTAAAAGAAACATGTTTTCTCTCCACTTCTTTGATTCATTTTGTCCAGCTGTCCACTTTAAGTCCATGTCCAACCAGAGCCAGGTATTGTGTAGTTGGTGCTTTTAATCAGTTTTCAGTTAAATTAATTAAATCCAACTCTATAACAGTCACAAAATGTCACCAAAATCACTCTGTCCCTGTAAAATCTTTCAGAAAATTGCAAAAGTGTATTGAATTGTATCGCTTGCTGAATATCGCAATATATATTGTATCGTGGGAAGAATATCGTGTATCATATCGTGAGATTATTGAATCACTACAGCCCTATGTGGAGCCACGCTGAGGATGGTCGACCCCTCTGGACCGGCAGATCAGGGCAGCGGGCCAAGTTTCCAAAAAAGAGGGGACAGGACCGTGGCCTTCAACTAATCCTCTGATGGAAAGTTTATTCTTGGACGTTTCTTTTGCTGGTTTCCCTCAGTGAAATACTTCTTTGACGCCCACCAATTCACAACAGGTTATCGTGTACTTCTAAAAGTGAATTTGTCTCTTTTGTGAGGGAAAAAGGTAGGATTTTTTTTCCAGCCAGCTGATCCAGCAGTGCACAGCAGAAACTGGTTGCACCACTTCTGTGCTTCTCATTACAGGAGTTTCAAACCATAGAAATAATATGGTGGAAGTTATTGGGATGTTTGAACCCAGAACTTTTTAAAACCCTTTACAAACTGTGTATGGTACACAGTTGTATTTTTTATTTTTATAAATTAATAATTATATTTTCTAAGCTAAAAACATCCTACAACAGCTGACACACGTCACCCATTAATAGATCCAGAACAGCTGACATCCAAATAATATTAAGGAAATATTATAAATATTTTACCCCACATTATTTCTATATAATATAATGTGAATAAATAAGGTATAACTTAAATAAATACACGAAGAATCACCTCAAAAAGAGTGATTTGTTACTGGTCTGAATCTCGACCTTCACTTTGGACCATCATCGGCTGCAGGAACTGTTGTTGCAGTTCCAGGTCTCACCACTACGAGGCGCTGAAGAAGCGGAGCTGTAAAGGGTGTTCATGCTTTTCTCATTGAAAAGACGTAAAAACTGGTTTTCATCAATGTTGTTTCAAGTCATTTTATAAGTGAAATATTAATCTGTCGGTGGAACTAGAACTTTTTTTAATTAAGGAATTATTGACTCAAAACAATCTCCCATATCTTGCTGAAACGTTACTTGGAAGTTAGTTTTCTCTTATCAAGTTTAAGATAAATTTGCTAAAAGGGTTTTATGTTTTTTTTTTAAAGTTTGTGATGAATGTTTACTTGAAAGCTTATTATAAAAGTGGAGGACTTTAACTCGGGTCTTACGAGGAGAATATTAGATTTGCCCAACCTGTGAAAGTATTTTGAAGACATTTCTTACAGGGATGCACTATTTAAAAAAATCTAATTTTTATACTTTCATGTGGGTTTCAACCGTTTTTTGGAAATAAATGAATGTTCCTAAACCTGTTGAGTTTTACTCTAACTAGAGCTTTTGGATCGATCTGTTTTGGCTGGTGCCACTAAACCACCTAATCCAGGCGCCCCGCCCTTTTTCAGTTAATGAAGCAGATTAAGTGAGAAGCCCTGCAGCTGCATCAGAGCCACACCTGTTAACGCAAACTCTCTCTCTCCAACAATGAGCTCCTGATGTCCGGCTTGTAGCGGCTTCTGAGACTGAACCGTTTCAAACGGCTGCAATTTAATCTCAACCTTTCTTTCCATTGACACCGTGAAAACTGTAGTATAAAACAAAAGGATGCAGAACCGTTGGACATAGTCGGCTCTTGTATAAAATCAACATATCAATATCAGTTATACACACAAAAAAATACGTTATGTCCTTTAACTCGTTAATATACAGTTTCGTTTATAAACCACGACATTCTACTGTTTATTAGAGACAAAAAAAGCCTATAACATTTCTTATTACAAATCACAATTTATATTTGTTCCTCATTCTGCTTTCCGAGGCGCTATTTTAAAGATTTTCTCCGGGTTTCTTTATAATCTAACGTTGTCTCATTTCGCAGGGTGTTGCTAGGTAACCACAGAATAAACAAAGAGAAAATCTACCGTTCTTTAAAATGAATGCATAAATTGACCACTAGGAGTCACTGTTGGACCAATGAACAAGGAGAATTTTCCTATTAAGCAGTTATTTACAGGGCTAGGTTAATTTATTAGCTCAACATGAGCTCCAGGGGTGTTGTAACCATTAAAAACCTCTAGAACCGTGTGCCATTAGTTTTTACAATCACTAAAAGAACTATGAATTAAAAACAACAACATTCATTTGATTGTCCACACTTTATCTTATAATTTTTCATGATGCTTTATTTAGTTAATCAACAGCATAAACTCAATCAATAGTTTTAGATCCAAGTTAATTTCAAAGTCACATATATTCAATCTACTGCCTTTCCCTAATCCATGTTGCTAATTAATGAATGAGCAGTTGGACTCAGATGCCTCATGATCTCGGCGGCAGGTTTGCTTCTTCCCTGCTCTTCAGTCCTCCTCTGAATGGATGTGAGATGTTGTCCTCAGTGTGGCTCAGCTTGTCCTCAGCTGTGGAGTCTGTAGCCACAGTCTGTTGCAGCTGTTGGCGATCTCTTTGGGAGAGTCGAGGACAGCAGTCCAATCAGGAGCCAGGGCTGTAGGCCGCGTCTTTCCACGGCTCCATCCTCCATCCGTAGGTTTTCTGTCTGGACGTCTCCAGCCGGGGACTAAGCGCTTTGTTTCGTTATTTTGTTTCTATTTCCTTTTAACTCATGTAAAGCACTTTGAATTGCCTTGCTGCTGAAGATGTGCTATATAAATAAAATTACTTTACCTTACCTTCGTTCCCCTTTTCAGCTTTACAATCATTTTGCTTTGATTTTAATGATTACAAAAACCTCTATGCAATAAAACTGTCAGTTATTAGCAAATGGTTTTAATACATTACACTGCAAAAACACAAAATCTTACCAATTAAATTTGGTCTAGTGTAAATATCTTAGTGCTACTGAAATAAGACAAAATTAGTAATTTAAACATAACTTTTCAGTAAAATATAGGAGCTTGTTTTAAGTCAATCACTTCAATCAGGATTATTGATTATTTCACTAACTAGTTCTTTTTAAATAAATACTAAGGAATTATTTTTTTAAAACAAGTTCCCAAGTCCTTCTGAAAAGTTGTAAGTTAGTTTTGTCTTATTTTAGTGTAATAAGATATTTGTGCTAGAAGCTAAACCAAAACCAAAGATGCTTAGTGAAATTTTGTGTTTTTGCACAGTATTAATTTAACTGTGAAGACGATAAACTAATGATGAGCAGGTATAACCTTAAAATGAATATTTTTCAAAATAATCAGTATGTATTTTTAATAAAAGTGTCTTAAAACTTCTTGTTAATCATCTTTAAAGAGCTTATTGCTTCAATAGTAATGGTGTTTTTAGAATTATATTATATATTAATATTTTTATGGTAACGACATGCCTTATTACATTATATATTAGCAGGGAGTGAGATGTTGCTGACCTTTGACCTTCTTTCAGTGCCGGGGCGTGTCCATAAATGTCTTTTAAATGTTCGTTCATTACTGATGTAATGAATCAGTCACTCTGGCAACTTTACTCTCTGCTTACAGGAGCCATGAAGGCAACATAAACTATCCTTAAGCCAAAACATCCCACTTGTACTTCATGTGACCTTGTAGGTTCTGATGTTTACATTGATCCCCTACCACACACACACACACACACACACACACACACACACACACACACACACACACGCACACACACACATAGCTGCTCTCACGTTTTGCAGTGATCCCAAACAAACAGCAGCATCCAGAGTTGTTAACTGTCCAATTGATTTTTTTTTTCCTGTATTGAAATAAAAACAAAAGGTGGACAACACAAGTATGCAGAATGTCCATCCATATAACAGCCAGGAGCCGTCTGCATCAAATACAGTTTAAGCTGAGGTACACATTATGTTTTGGATGCCTGGAGGCAGTAAATTTTAGATCATGCAAGTTCTGTCATGCAGGATCTTGTCTTGCTCAATTATTTTTATTCTTAAATCTCCCAGAGAGAGATAAAAAAAAGAAGAGGAAAACATGTTGGAGGACAGAAGGTGATGATCTTCTAAAAATGGGACATTTTCCTGCACAAATTGCAATTTTGAAAAAGTAAGTTGTAAATGTTTCAGCAGAGAAGCTGTGTCTTTGGTGAGGACATACTGAAACAGTGCAGAGCCACCGGATAGGTGATAGAATCTAAACTGTCTTTCAGCGCTGCGTCATAGATTGTAGGACTCAGATAAAGTTCCAGGCATGACGCTGGAATTCAGAAATGTGTTGGAGAGGTCAGCTATAAAGAATATATTGTCATCAGGTGGAATAGTATTGGGGGTTTGGTACTGTTGGGGCTGGAGTCTAGAACCTCTGATGTTTTCATCAGGGATCAGAGGGACGTGTACAGCAGAAGGTTCAATGCTGGCAGCTTCAAGACTCTCAAAGTCAGGTGCAGCAATTTGTACCCCAAACTCTGGCTCTGGTTGAGCTGCCTGCTAATCATCACAGCAGGCAGTTCAATCAGACTTCTGCTGCATCCTGGGAAGAGCAAGGATGGAAGACGAGCTCCATGACTTTCATTAAACATCCCAGCAAATTCAGCTCAGAAACATTTAATGTGAACAGGACACAGTAAACTGTCAGCTGCAGTAAAATAAACATTTACCTTAATAACACAGTCAGATTAATGTAATGCACTTCTATCTCAGGAGACAAAAAGATGCTGCTAAGCATTCTGGGAAACAATTCCTACTCCTGTCTTTTTCTTATTTCAGTTTTTTAAAGTTGCATCTGACACGTAGATGTTTGTCCAGAAAAGCAGAAATAGTTTCGGTCTCTATTATTGTAGCAGGACGACGCAGCTCTTTACCGACACCTAGTGGCCATTCTGTGTCACTGCTTGAAGGACGAGCTGCAGGGCTGAGGAGAAAAATTATAAATAGAAAGCTAAATAACTAAATAAATGATTAAAAAATAAAATATGATGGACAGTACAGATATGAACAAGTTTGTTGAGGGGAATTTCATATAATATTCTGACACATGTTTTCTAAACAGTTAGCAATTATCAGGACTAGCATAGCACATTCATTATTAAAGAATAATATATTTTATTATTAATTTCAATGTTTACATTACTTGAAAGCTCCTTATAAATTCTCCCTGCAGATCGTGCAGGGAGAATATTAAATTCGCACAACCTGGAAATGTATTTTTATTCCATCCATCCATCCATCCATCCATCCATCCATCCATTTTCTTTACACCCTTGTCCCTTAGTGGGGTCGGGAGGGGTGCTGGTGCCTATCTTTTATTCCATTTTGTTTAAAGGGGACATATTATGCAAATTCACATTTTGCACATTTTTATACTTTCATTTGGGTTTCTACTGCTTCTAAAAAAATAGTTCAACTGCTCAAAAAAAAACACCCATCTGTTTGTTTTTTCAATAAATTAATGTTTTTTGGAGTCTGGAAAATGAGCCGTTTCAAAAACCTGCCACTCACCTAGCAACCTTCGCTTAGCTTGTTGCCTAGCAACACCAGACAAGCCCAGCCTCGTTACATAATAAACAAAAAATGTTTTTATGTTTTACTAAAGGTGGGTGACCTACAGGTTCTGTATGTGTAAATATTTAGTTCTTGTACTGAGCTGAATGTTTAGGCCATTTCTCACCCAGGATATTTTGGGTTTTAAGTTGTTGACAGAGGGAAACACACACACACACCCTAACACTATAAAATATCTCACACTCATTGTTTTTCAAGCGTTTGAATTCTGGATTAAATGCTCCAGAGGAATCCTTAAGAGTTTTATTCATTTTCCTCTTTTAGATGCAGCCGCTTGAGATTAATTTAAGACATTTTCTGCTTTCAAAAGCATTGATTTAAATACATAGAAACATTTAAATAAACTTTGAATAAATAATTGATCGAGCTACTGTTTGAAAACTAGGATCAATTGGAATGTATGTTGATGAAATTAATTTTTTTGTAAAGAGACTTGTAAATTGCTGTCATACAAATAAACTGAATTATTTCTTAAAATTAAAATGTTAAAACATGTTTGTTAAATGTAGGTAGAAATTAATCTGTCTGGATTTGAAAACCACATAAATTAAATATTTTTACTGTAAAAAGGGGACAAAAACTTTAATTTATGTTGTGAAGGATACAATATTTCTTTATGAAACACAAAAATGTGTGTTTTCTACAACAAAATACACAATAAATTCTGGTTTGACATTATCCTGCATAATACTGGTAAATAAACACAATGTAATGATTTTTGCTTTACAGAATTTTTCTCATGAGTTTACTGACTTTTTATACAGTTTAAATTACTAAAATAAATACACTTTTCAGTGATAACATAAGTAAATGTGATACATTTGAGTAGTACCAGGTAGTTGAGACATATATATTTAATTTTGAAACATTGAGACGCTGTGTCCGTCCTTGTGAGCTGCTGTTCTGTCGGCGCTATCGGCCGTATCCGTACGGGTCGTTGGCGTCCTTCGACCCCTCTTTCCCTTCCGTCTTGCTGAGTTGGTGCAAAGAGTTGCCCAGGTTGTGAAGGAGACACGTCCCCAGATGGCACACTGTCTTGTATGGGAGTCGACGAGGACGTAACCTCAGGTTGTCACTGGAGAAAAAAGAAGTTAAACAGTTAAATCACACATGAATCATCGGGTTGAGCTTATTTAACCCAAACAGGTAGGAAGGTTATGTTTCTACCTGTCTTTGAGATTGGACAGCTTCAACTGATTCACGTTTGAATTATACGGGATGATCTTTGGTTTGGGAGCGTATGTTCTCTCCTTGACCTCTGACCTCTGAGCCTGGTCTGCTCCCCCTGGGAGGTCGGTATCTATTCCATTCCTGCAGAAACGACACAGGGTGACGATGTGGCTCAGCAGTTACAACCATTCTGTTTGATTTTAATGATTACAGAAAGAACCTCTATCCAGTAAGACTGTCAGTTATTATCCAGTATTTTTTATACATTCCACTGCAAAAACACAAAATCCTACCAAGTATTTTTGGTCTAGTGTAAAATGTCTTAGTGCAACTGAAATAAGATAAAAGTAGATGTAATAGGAGTTTGTTATAAGTCAATAATTTTCATCAGAAATATTGATGTAGAACTTTTTAAAATCATTGAGGAATAATTTACTTAAAAGAAGCCCCTAAATCCTTCTCAACAGTTACTTGTAAGTTAGTTTTGTTTTATTTTACATGTAATAAAATATTTGCACTAGAAACTAGACCAAACTTCTTCAGTGTGATTTTGTGTGTTTGCAGTGAATTAATCTGTTAAAATAATAAGAAACATTAAAACTGATTCTTCTTCAAAATAATAAATATGCATTCTAATAAAAGTGCATTAAGACTGCTTATCAATAATGTATAAAGAGTTCAAAGCTTTATTAGTAATGGTGTTTCAGTGTTACATTAATATTTTTATGAGAAAGTCATGCCTTATTACAGGGAGTGAGGTAATGCTGACCTTTGACCTTGTCTCAACGAGGAGGCAGAAGACACAATCAGCAGCAGCAGAAAAATAATCCCCATTCTGTCCTCACCTGGAATAAATTAAAAAAAAATTATTAGTTATTATCTGGGAAGTATGGAAGACAATTAGTGCCACTAAAAAAAACAAAGAATTTTTCTTCTGACTTTTGACCTCAGAAAATTAAGGTCTGAGGAAAAAGAAAAAAAAAACAAACTTTTTTTAGTTATTTTTTTCCCAGTTTATCCCTAATCATCTTACACAGTAAAGAAATAAAGCTCACTTAAAAAAGAAAACTAATAACTTCATACTTACAGAGAAAATGTGACTGTTTTCCGTTGCTTCTTGCAGAAACTATTGGTGGCGTCTCTCTGGTTGTTGGCTTCCCCCCGGTCTGTCGCTGGTCCTTTTAAAGGCCGGCGGGGTGAGGGGGCGTGTCCATAAATGCCGTTTTAAATGTTCGTTCATTACTGGTGTAATGAATCAGTCACTCTGGCAGCTTTACTCTCTGCTTACAGGAGCCATGAAGGCAACATAAACTGTCCTTAAGCCAAAACATCCCAGCAAAACATCACACTTGTACTTCATGTGACCTTGTAGGTTCTGATGTTTACATTGATCCCCTACACACACACACACACACACACACACACACACACACACACACACACACACACACACACACACACACACACACACCTCCTCCATCCCTCTCCTCCCTCGCTTCACTTGCTGCTGAGCAATTGTTCCAGAAATCACTCATTCATTTCCATCACCTGCAGGAAGCCCACTGAGCCCAGAATAACCCGATTCTCCTCCAGGCCTTTCTTTATCGCCTCTTTGTTTTTTTTTTCCCTCAGCCTTTTCCCCCTTGAGTCATTTCTCCCTCATTGTGTTTATTCCTGAAATGTCCTTCACTCACATCCACCTCGCCTCCAACTTTGTTTGAGAGAAACGGGAGCAGCTCCTTCATCTCACAGCTGCTCTCAGGTTTTGCAGTGACCCCAAACAAACCGCAGTAGCCAGAGTTGTTTACTGTCCCGTGGATAAGTTTCCTTTATTGAAATAAAAACAAAAAAAGGAAAGTATATAGGGAACAGTGTACAGAATGTACATCCATACAAGAGTCAGGGGTCATTTACATCAAATGTAGTCTAAATTGTGCTACACTTTATGTTTTAGATGTCTGGAGTTGTTTGGCTCTGTTTTCAGTCTCTATGTGCACAATTATTTTTATTTTTAAATCTCCCAAAGAGTGATAAAAAAAGAAGAGGAAAACTAAACAAAAGAAGGGCGTTTCAGGGGAATGTACATTTTCCATCTCTTGCAGATGTTTTTGAATTTGGATTGTCAAAGTGTCATTGAGAAAGTGATTCTTTCCA
The DNA here is from genome assembly GCA_033032245.1 of Poecilia picta. Lineage (NCBI taxonomy): Eukaryota > Metazoa > Chordata > Actinopteri > Cyprinodontiformes > Poeciliidae > Poecilia > Poecilia picta. The sequence goes on from CM065371.1 coordinate 23,213,011, forward strand.
TCACAAATATATCACAGATTACGTCAAACCATTTCTTTCTTGTTTACCTTGCACTTCAACTTAGTATTCCAAATAAATAATTAATTTTAACACTCTCAGTAGTTGATTCTATAAACACAAAAAGAAGCTGCTCCTAGTTAGATTTCATATTTTTTTCCAAAAATAATGACTATTTCTGTAAAAATCTAGGTTTTAATACATGGTGCATGTTTTTACATGACGGACCAACAAAAGGTTATCATAGTGGAGAAGTAGACATAGAATAAATAAATGTAAATATTTTTGACAGATAAATTAATAAAAAGTGTGACGTATATTCTGCCTCCATTTCCTCCCGGGCAGAATGGTGTTTTCCCACCTGGTAGTCTGGTGGACTCTTTTCGATTGGGGATCAAAGGTGCAACATTTATTACATTTTCAGCTGCTGCAGTTCACTTTCACACTGCACTGAGTCAAAAGAACTACAGCCTTTGAGCGACCTGTTCCCTCCACTCACCTGAGGTGGCGCTGTGACAAGAACCACTGAAGGAAACGACACAAAAACCTCAGAACTAAGCCCAACTTCCTCAATGGAGTCAATAAACTTCAAAAAATGTAAACAAAAGAGGAGAAGCGTGAGATTAGAGCAGTTTTAGGATTTTTTTATGTCTGGTAAAAAATCAGGAGTCATTTTTCCCGCCGGCCCTCAGCTCTTGGTTTGTTTTGGTTGTATTTCCTGCTTTTGGAGCGGTTAACACTCGTGGACCACATCAATTGAAATGTCCTCTGCAATAGCATAATATCTTATATAACCTGAAATGAAAATATTGTCTTTTTTCTTCTAAATATGAAGGTAGTGCTGTTTTTTCACAATAAAACAAGTTTACCCTGTCATTTTGAGTTGTTTATAGATTCTGAACCTTGGATTCTTAGCTTTCCAATGGTAGAAAACACATAGAAATTAAAAAAGTAGTTCTTTAGCTATAATTCTATAATGTTCAAAGATAAAAGTTCTGCAACTCACCCTCAGAAACTTTCCACCGGTATCTTCAGGTTTTCTTTTTAGTGACCTGGTCTGAAGCCACTCATCCATCAGTATCATTAAACATAATCTTTGGTGAGCTAGCTGTAGCATCGACTGTGAGCTCGTGGCAAATTGTTTCCATGCAGTACCTTATTGACCACAAAGGGGCGCCTGGACCACACTTTGAGAAAAACTGATTTAAAGGAAACAGTGTAGAATGGCATGCTAAATTTAAGTAAAATAAAACTGTATTTTAACAAAATTTTTAAAACTGATTCTCCAATTATTGTCCCTCTTAACATTAGCACTGCAGCACAGCCAGCTTCTACTGGGGGTTTAGGTCTGGACTTTGACTGTTCCAAAGGTTGCCAGCCAACCTTTAGCCGTTATCTTCAGCTTACTGGAAGGCTTAGGAAGCGGTTCAGATGCTGATGACGACGTGTCTCCTGTGATGAAATGAATGAGCTAATATCAAGTTTTCCTGCCCGGATACTCTCCCGTGTGTTCGGTGAGTGGAGGAAACGGGGGGCAGATATGGGCCTAAAACAACAGGATGCTCAATACATCACAGGCAGAAAGGTCCAGAAACATCCTCACAAAGTAAACATAATATTTTTCATGTTGAATTAGGTCTAGCATGTTACTAAATGAGAGCTGTAAGAGGTGGATGTTGTGATTTTACACACAATTTAACCTTTGGTTCTTAGTCATTCTGGAGACAATGGGAAAGTTTTATTGCTAATGAACCTTTAACATTCATCAGCATTAACACCTTAATGCCTCATGAGCATAATCCTTAGCTCAAATGGTTTCAAGAGTCAAAACATTATTAATCTGACCATAACAAAATAAACATCTACTTTTCTAACCTAGATGAGAATCAGTTTCAGGGCTTGATAGTTGATGTCTACATAAACTTTCTATCCAATCTGGATGAGCTTCAACTGCTTTGACCAGCCCTTCTTTGTAGAACTGCTTTGATTCAGTCAGGATTGGATGATTTGTGAGCATGAAATTACTATTTCAGCTGGATAACAATCCAAACTTTGACTAGGCCACTGCAACACCTTGTGCTTTGTATCATTATTATGATACAGAGCCAATTTGAGATTGAATTTAAGACAAGAGTTTATAACACTTTGCTGATGTCAGATGTCAGAGATTTTAATTTACATGAACAGGTGATATTTAGCATAAACTGGATTCAAAGACTCCTCTGAAAAACATATGCAGAAATATAAGTAAAATACTTTTGTTACAAACGTCTACTTTTGTAGTAAGTTAATAGTGAAGTGAAATCACACTGACGATGGGTGACCCTCAGGATAACTACTTAGCCCAGAGCTAAACATCTAGTTTGAAGATGAACATTAAGTTTTCTAACTAAATATTTAGTTTGAATATAAATATTTAGCTTATTTAGAGTTTCTTTTGAAACATAATGAAAAATTAACAGTACCATTTGACTAAATGTAATGTTTCAATTGTTTATGTGTTTTATGATTGTATTTTTTTTTTACGATGTAAAGAACTTTTAAATGCCTTGTTGCTTAAATGTGCTATAAAAATGTGATTTGATGGTTTGATCTGTGCACAGCCGAGTTGAGTCAAGTCAACTCAGTGAGGGCAAAATGCAAACATGGAGGAAAATTGGAAAACTCTGATCCTTTTCTGTAAGAGGACGCAAAAGAATCTGCTTTGCATTAACACATGATCACCACCAGGCGGCATTACAGGGCAAATGAAAGGTTGGGTTGAGAATCATAAATTTATCAAAAACCGCACTTTGACTTGAGTAGCTTACATTAGTTTTGTACTTTTTTACCTTCTGTGTGTGTGTGCGTGTGTATGTGTGTGTGTGTGTATGTGTGTGTGTGTGTGTGTGTGTGTGTGTGTGTGTATGTGTGTGTGTGTTTGTTTAGAATACCTTGTGGTGACGATTTTCCTGACGTCCTACGTTGTAGGGACCAATTGCTCCTTGTGGGGACCGAAGCCTGGTCCCCACAAGGGGAAATCCTGTTTTAGGGTCAGGGGTCAGAGCTAGGACTAAGGTGTGAATTGAGTTTTGGTTAGGGTTAGGATTAGGTTTAGGTATGTGATGGTTAGGGTTAGGAAGGAAGGTTAGGGTTAGGAAAAGGGTAAAGGTAAGGTTTAGGCTGTAGAAATGAATGGAAGTCAATGGAAAGTCCCCACAAAGATAGCTGTGCAAACGTGTGTGTGTGTGTGTGTGTGTGTGTGTGTGTGTGTGTGTGTGTGTGTGTGTGTGTGTGTGTGTGTGTGTGTGTGTGTGTGTGTGTGTGTGTGTGTGTGTGTGTGTGGTGCATTACCAAAACAATGAAAGCAATCCAGCCTGGTTGGGACAGTGTTTGCTTCATAATCAATACTGATTTGGTATCAGTTCTGTTCCTGTTCTGGATCAATCCGTCCACCTCGACTGCTTCCTTCCTTCAGTAAACAATGGCTGTAGTTAAAGCTGATGGGAAAGCAAGAATAACATTCATCAAATTATTAATTAGTAACATTCTGAAAATACGAACAAGTTTAGTTTATTAGCAGAGTTTAACAATGTTCCATAAATGCAAAAACAGGGTAAACTCTCCAGGTTTCTTTTTCTTATTTAATTCACTTCACCAGTTTCATTTTACAACAGGGCTCCACTGAGAACCCAGCACCAGTCATCACAGGTGTGTGTGAATAAAAGAGCTCCAGCACTCAAATGATTATTATTTTACCTATGATTAATCGCGGATTATGTCCGACAGTAATCGGATAGAAGGGAGGGATTGTGTTCCCAACAGGAAGTGTCCCTGTTTACCTGCTGTGCCCTAACTCTGAGGAAATCAGTCAATCACCACACCAGGGTTTGATTTTACTCTTAAAGGAATGTTTTGCTAATTTGAAAAACTTTTGCAGTCATATTTTGTTTAATGTGACAGAAAATACAGTAAGATTCATTAAAATGTGAATTATTTTTATCCTCAGATTTATTTGTGTCTTATTGTTTTTGGGTTTAGTAAACAATGAGACACAAATAAATATTAAAAACCAGAAATACATTTTTTAAGCTCAAATTATTTGAATCAATATATTTAACTTTCAAGCTATTTTTCTAACTAAAATATATGTTTATCAAAACAGTTTGTTTGGAGATAAATATTTAGTTTGTAAACATAATATTTACCTAAATATGAAGCTAATTGTGCTAATTAAATAATTACTTTGACCGTTGTAAATGAATGAATGACAGGGTGAAAATATGACATTTTCCATTATCTCCTTACTAACTCAAATTATTGATGCTAATTTTTCACAGTGTAATCTTACAAACAGCAGGCAATAAAGCCTGTACAAAATAAGTAGAAATCCATCCATTAACAAAAAAATAGAAGAAAAAAAAACTAAGAAAAGTAACCAACTTGACTTACAATAAAACTACACTCATATTTACTATATTTATTCTAACAAAAGACTAAATCAAGTTGGTGGTTAACATCAGTCCATCAGCTTCTACGTTAAACAAAATACAATAAATAACCCTAAACAAATTACAGAGCAATAGCTCCCAATGAGCAGCTAACAGCAGTTAGCAGTGGCTAACGATTATAAAATTAAACATACATAAAATGCACATTGATAATGATAACAGTTAAAAACATATACAAAGCATAGCAAACTTACGCAGGAAACACTGTTAGATCAATTATGTCTAAAAATACATGTTAAAATGCAACAATTGTAAGGAAAACACAGAGTTAATCCTAATGCTACCACAGTTTCCAACGGCAACAGGAAAAGGGGGCGGAGCTGTCAGATACCGGTTGCTATGGTAACCACCAACCGTCAAGAGCAGCATAACAACAAGCAAAACAACTTCGGAAAACAAATAAACACATTTTTTACAAAGGTCACATCCACTGTACTGTCAAAATAAAATCCTGTTACTGACACTTTATGTCTCCAACCTTTAATTATGAGGGTAAAACTTCACTGGCAAGCAGTCAGACACGCTGACAGCAGCAGCTGATGTTTTATTCAGTCGTTTTTCTCAGCCACATTTAGATCCAGTTTGGTTTTATAGCAAAGCTCAGCTGAAGAAAGAAGGAAGTTTTTAAAGGCTGTTTCTGCCGCTGCAGAGCGGCGCACACATGGGAGACCTCCAACAGGTTGAAAGGTCAACACAGGGAGATATAAGCTTAGAGTCCATTAGTGGATTATAACCATAAACACTCGGCGGCTCCTGCATCTCCCTTGGATTAAAGAGAGAGAGAAACGCAGAGAGGCAGGCAGGCTGCATGACAGGGACTGGAATCTGAAGCAAACTCCACAGCAGAGCCGTGGAACGCTGAAGGAGCTGCGATCGACCCAAACTCTGAGATCTGAGGTGACCTTCCTCACCTGGACGCTGCGGACGGTAGGTTGGCTCAGAGATTTAATCTGGGATATCACAGGAGTGACAGATTGGGAGAAGGTTCTGGGTTCGAATCCCAGCCTCTGGTCTTTTCCTGCATGGAGTTTGCATGTTCTCCCTGTGCATGCGTGAGTTCTCTCTGGGTACTCTGGATCCCTTACGCAATCCAAAAACATGACTATTAGGTTAAACCACAAAATCTTACCAAGTATTTTTGGCTATAATTATAAGTTATTTTATTACACTGGCAGATTATTTTACTTATAACTAAAACTTTTCCTTCAATATTAAGATTAACTCCTGTTTCTTGCTGAAATGTTACTTGTCTTATTTAAAGTGTACTCACTAAAAATTAGGACAAAAATACTATGTAAGATTAATGTTTTGCAGTGTAACTGGTTTTAGGTGTGAGTGTGTCCATGTGTGATGAACTGCACCTGTCCACAGTGTTTCATTATTGATAAAGACCCTACATATGGATAATGAATGGATGGAGTTTTATGTTTGCATTCATCTATTAAATCTGCGCAAACTGATCAAAAAAGATGAAAAATCACTTTCATAAATCAATATTTAAGTAGGTTTCTCTTATTTTCTCATATTTCTTGCTTTTCTAATTTCTCATTTGATCCAAAAAGCAGGTAAAATCTAGTCAGTTGCTTTTCGTGTTGCCATCCTCGTTTACTGTTGTGTAAGTTTAATTCAGTTATGGTCCGTTTGTGTGTGTGTGTGTGTGTGTGTGTGTGTGTCTGTGTGTGTGTGTGTGTGTGTGTGTGTGTGTGTGTGTGTGTGTGTGTGCGCGCAGGAAGCATGGACGTGGACATGGAGGGGATTATCCAGTGCATCAAGCAGGGGGATGAGAACGGCGTTCAGATGCAGCTGCAGCAGTTCAACAAAGAGGTAACGCCGCCACACTGGGCCGCCGATTCCTCATGCATTGAGTGATTTGTGATTAAAAAGAAAAGCCTTTATTTTTATTGTGTGACTGTGTTGATCTGCAGTTCGCCCAGTGCTTCTTCTTTGATGCAGACGAGAGGGAGAGGAGGAGGGTGAGTTCCTGCTGCGCCTGGAGAAAGTTTCGGCTCACATCCTTCAGTTAATCGCTCTCCACCTCCACCTCCACGCCGTCCTCGCTCCCCCGCCTCCACCCCACAGTCTGGCTGTGATTAGTAATTCTGCTGCATCAGTCGTTCCTGATCCTCTGCCTGCTCAGGGAGATTGAGTTCAGACGCAGCCACCGCAGGCCTGTTAGATTAAAACGGAGTTTTCTGGGAATTCACTGTGGGTTCGGGACCTGAAAATAATGTGTTTGTCTTAAGCAGAGGTGTCAAAAGTATTCACATTCTAGTCATGTGTGTCAAACTCGAGGCTCGTGGGCCAAATCCTGCCCACCCAGTTTTTTATGTGGCCCTCTAGATTTTAGACTAAACACCAAGTGTGGTTAAAGATTATGTTATAAATCAAATTAATGCTGTTTTTATTTGTTTACTACCAAATTTTATCAATCTGTCCCTCCAGTGTCTTGAGAATTATTTTGGAGATTCACACAAAATTAACAAATCCCCTGCACTTTTAAGCATCTTTATTATACTTTTCAACTACAGAGGTTACCATTTTTCACCTGTGCAATATTTTGCTACTTTTCTAGCATCCTGCACCAGGAAGCTGTGCTGCATAGCTGACTCTCCCTTACCTACAGAGCAGAAATAAAGCTCCAGTTTTAGCTCTTATTTTTGTTCTGACCTTCTCTATAACTGAGCTCCAGCTAACATGTCACTGGTAATAAAAGTTTGGTTTTTTTACCTTGTTGGTTTTAGATTGTAAATGTTTAGTCCCTGGATTCTGGAAGCCACCTGCTTTTCATGTTAAAATATGAGTTAGCATTTAATTAGATTTTTTTAGAGGACATTCTTTGATGATATATTTTCTCCTCCTTTTCTCTGTTGCTGCCTGTAAAAATGGATTATTTGATTCTCCAGCAAAGAAAACTAGAGGAGGTAAAGTTCTGCCAAAATTTAATTCCTGCTGTTTTGTGGAAACTAAAAGTTGGAAAAACATGTTTTATTTATTCTTTCCACTGTTTTATTAGTTCAGGAAGAATAAAGTGAGGGACTTTGCTGATTCTGACTCCGACATGGACGACTTTGAGCAGGAAGATCGAGGCCTGATTCTCAGACAGGTAACATCTGATGAGCAGCACCAAACACATTTATGGACTATTTATGTAAAACACCTAAAAAGGATTTCTAAAAAATGTTGTCATTATTACATACAGTCTATTGTTAAGAAATCCACAATGTCAAGTGCAATTTTTTAATATATATACTGTATTTCATATTTAAAACATAGTTAAAGATAAAAACTTTTTTTTACAGTTATTGAATTATTTTTTTAATTTAAAAGTACATTTTTAAATGATTTTGTATCACCCAGGTGTCTGCAACCTTTACAAACTAAAGAGTTATTTTGCTATCAGGTCAGACAAATAAAACTTGTTCAGCTGCAAATGTCACAACTTTTAAAAGAAAAATAAAAAAAAATATTTATATTTTTAGGATTTAGAATAAAGATAAAAGAGGATACACATATATATATTTTAAAAAGCACATATATTGTAAACTAATTTTTAAAAGATTACTAGTAATTTTTGTGTCATTTTTTGTTAAATTAAGTGCAGAATTATAAATTTTTAATTGTTAAAAACCTGCTTTTGTTATTATATTTGCATTTTAAAACATTAACTGGTTCTTTTTAATTTTTAGAGTTTTTAAGAGCCACTTTGTTGCTGCAGAATAGAAGAATAAAGATTGTTTGGCGTACAGCAGTCATGCCTCTGGTGCCGGACAGTCAAACTCATTTTCTTTTTGGGCCAAATCGAAAATCTGAATGTTGTTAAAGGGTCGGCTGTGCCAGAATCTATTGATAAAACTTATTTTACTGTTAAAATATCAATAAATAGCTGTTTGTTTCAGCAATCAATAAGTTTCTTAAAATGAAATTATATTGAACGTCTCTCCAGAATTTTGTGATTGTTTTTATGTTTTTTTGCTATCAAAATCACAGATTTTGTGGTACTAATTTAGAAATGTTTGTAAGGGAGTTTTATGATATTTGTGCTAATCTTTGATGCTAAATGTGACTTTTGTTAATCACCATAATTATCACAGACTACAACTTGACATCAAGAGGCAGCAGTCACTTAAACCCAAAGATTTTGGCCAATTTGGAGAAAAATGTGCATTAAGTCTGTAAAAAAAATATTTGATTTTGTGTGAATTTTGCATGACTTTTGTAGATTTGCCAAAGAAAACTACTACGGCGAGCCAGGTTTGGCCCCCAGACCTTGAGTTTGACACCCGTGCTGTAGTGGTTTTTGTACCAGGATGTCACATCTGTCCAATACTTTGAAGTTTCCATCTCTGTTTACAAATGTTTCCGATTCATGGCCGCCTGTTGATGTTTTTCTGTCTCCCTCCTCAGAATCTAGCCGTCGTCATTGTGAGGTTCATGAGGTCAGGAGTGAAGCGCAGTCTGCTGAGAGTCTCTCTGCACTCACTAAGGATCCTGACCAGGGACAAAAAGATCCTGGGCCATCTGGTGACCGACGGCACTCTGCTGACTTTGGCCAAGTTGGCCGGCCTGACCACAAACGACGCCAGCGAGGAAGGCAACGACCCCGACTCTGATTTCTACGACAACATCATCGCCTCCCTCGCCGAGGCCAAACTGCTGCAGGGCTGCGCTGAAGAGGACGGCGGCGAGGGCGAGGCCCTGGACCCCACTGAGGAGTTTCCTGCGGCGGACGAGGACTCCAGGAGCGTCACCAGCGGCGGCGACCTGGACAGCAACAGCTGGTTCGGCAGCCACAGGACCAGCATCAATGAAATGCACAGAGGGAGCATCCATCAGAAGGTGCTGGAGCGGGGAAGGAGAGACCGCAGGGAGAGCAAGATGGAGGGGGAAGGAGAGGCGGAGGAGGAGGAGCACGGGGAGGAGGCGCTCAGGAAAGAGGCCATGAAGGTTCTGTGCAACGTGGTGTACAACAGCACCTGGGCTCAGGAGAGGTTCAGCGCGCTCAGGTGGGTCCAACGCTGACTTCAGGAAAGGCTAAGGACGAAAAAACGAAAATTATTTACATATAACCGCCATCTCAAAAACAAGATGAAAAGGTTCACAGCATCTCATTAATTCATTATGCACACTGGGCGAATCTCCGCTAATGCGCTAATAGTAGCGCTAATGTTTCACAAAGATTTAGCACACTTTCCTTCTCTTACATTTATATTTATAAAGTCTAAATTTTCAATTGGATAAAATTGGACATCTATGTTGAGGTTTTGATTATCAGCTGTTAACAATTTTTAAAAATTTTCATGACAGTTCATCTTCCTCTTTTTTTTAAACTTTACTGATCAAGCGTATACAGTAAAAATGCCGGTGTTGAATTAACACCCCAAAGTGTCTATATGTGTCCAAGTCAGCTGGTGTTAAAGTAACACTTTTGAAAGTGTTAAAAGAGTGACACCCATTTTTTTGTTAAAATAACATTGGTCTATAATACTTAATTGATTTTAAGAAAAGTTAAACTTTCCATTTCTGTGTATTGTTTTGGATATTTTCCACTGGATTTGATTGATATTGACACCTTGTGGGTCAATTATTCACATTTTTAGCATGTGAGGGTTCTCACATTAACCAGCCAGAGAGACGCTGAATGGATTCAAAAAATAATCTTAATTTATTACAAAAAAGTTCAAAAATAATTAAACAATGAAGAACCGGGCCCAAAAACTGAGGTCAACGTAACAAACTCCAACTCAGGTACTAACACAAAGAACTCAAACACAAAACTGACCTAACAAACAAGACATGAGGGAAACTTAAATAGTGTCTGATCAGACCACTGCTGACACACAAGGGTTAATTAAACATACAAAAACTTAAACAAATACAATATGAAATCTAAGTTAAACAAACATCAAAATGAAACTACCAAAATAGAGGAAACATTAAAGAAACAGTCAAATTAAATGAAAGAAAAGCAAATTTCCCCGTCCCCTGGCAAACAAATGGAACGACCCGCTGAGGAGGTTTGTCAGCCATATATGGACATCAATTAGGTGGAGATCTTCTATGACCCTCCAGCAGCTCCACAGGAAACTGGCAACTCAAAACAAATACATTAATTTGTTGCTTTTAACAAAAATATAAAGACTTAACAAATAAAGTTAACTAAATGTGTGCACTTCAAATAGCTAACTAAAAAGTCAAGTTAATGAAAATAATTTTCAAAAATACAAATCTAAACTATTCACTAATTAATGTTAAGGATGAACAAAACAAACAGTTACCATTCAGGTCTCTGTGTGACAGTAGGGTCAGCTGTCACATAGCACCACATTATATTTTGTGATCAACACTACACTGGTGTTACTTTTAATATATTTTAACACTAACACCGTTGTAAATGTTAATGTGACACTCTGTAGTGTTGAATTTAACACCAGCTGATTTGGACACATCTAGACACTTTGGGGTGTTAATTCAACACCGGCATTTTTACTGTGAACACAGGGGGGAAAAAACCCAACAACCAGAGTTTTTAATCAAACACTGACATTTACTCTAAATCTACCAGAGACGTAATTAAACGTTTTCCCGCTTATGGTTCCAGGCTTCTGAGCGGCCTCATTGAGTGTCTTTCCTCCAGTGTGAGCTGCTCGTCTCCCTCCAGTGTTCAGTTTTACGAGCTTCGCCTCATGTTCCTCATCACCGCCCTGCGACCCGAACTCAGCACTCAGCTCAAACAGGTACATCCGTTTATGTAAAGGCCCCGAACAAGGGGAATATGTCAAACATAACCATAGACATAAGGATAGACGCCTCATGCGCCGCTCTCGCCTGTTGTCGCTGACGAGATTTAGGGCGGCCATCTTGGAGAGGTCGGCCGCTCCACTCAGCGTTATGTGTCCAGCAGCACAATGACGTATCTGCGCATTTAATCGATCATAACACGCTTTTTTGTTACTGGGAACTATATTCGAACAGCTGTTAAAGCTACATTTATAAACAGTTGTATTTTAAGTGTTTTAGATTCAACAAGTCGTTTTGTATCCTTGAAGATACAAAACAGCCAAAACAAGACCAGAAGAAAATCAGCAGGCCAGAAGCGCGACCTGACCAGACTTTTTCTGTTCTTCTTGCTTTCACGAATATCAAACCCAATACATTCATGTAGCCCATCATGTCTCATGCGTGGAGTTTGGAGTGAATCCAAGATCTGTTGTGGTTGCTGTGAAAAAGGATCAGGCCATCTATGTTTATTTAGTCTACTGTGTTTTTCTAAAACTGCACTAATTATGCAAATTGGTAAAAAAAAAAAAAAAAAAGGTAACCTTAAGCAATGCCTCATTTTGAGGATTCTTGTGACAGCGGACATGAGAACTTCCCAGCTTAGCCTGCAGGGGGAAACGTAAACCCTGTGGCAGGCCGCGCTTTTAAGACCCTGGGGAAACCCTGACTTCTGTCTCTATTTCTAAGTCATCCTCAGGCTGCTCTGGGTCCGATCCCTCCCCTGCAGACCCACCCAGATTCATGAAGCGCCTGACAGCTCTGAGGATCTCACTCAAACCCCTCCACCATGATAAGGAGGCAGGAGGGGAAAAATAAAACCAGACACTGTAATTAACTGATCAGGAGAGGCCTGAAGGTGGCAGTCTAGAGTTAGATCTGGCAGCTGTCAATGTGTTGGTTCTGTTGGAGGAGAAAAGACCAGACCAGTCAATATGTGTTTTTCTTGCACGCAGCGAAACTAAGATTTATTCTTGTTGCTGTGGAAATGAATGAGGCCCCCTACTTTTATGTAGCCTGCTGTGTTTTTCTAAACCTGCCCAAATTATACAAATTGGTTAAAGATAAAGTAAGCAATGCCTCATATTGAGGATTCAAATGGTGACAGTGGAGAAGAATAATTTCCATTTAACAGGAAGACTTCCTAACAAAGCCAACACTGCACCAATTATTTAAATTCATTAAAAGAAAGCTTAGGCGTTTCCTCCTATTGAGGATCCATGAGGTGATGTCAGGTTAGCAAGAAGACTAGGAAAGAAAGCCAACATTGTGCCATTTATTTAAATTTGTTACTTTAACCTCTTGTGACCATAATTATAACTGGGCCACCTGGTATTTTTTTATTTTTATTTTATGGCTGTAAAATTCTCAAAAATGTTGCATTGAGTCTGTATTTTTGCTCTTTTTTTTCCAGAATGTCAGCTTTCACGATAGTCATTTAACATTTATGACTATTAAAAATTGAAAGAGAAAACAAAAATGGGAAACTTAAAGGTTTATTACTGAACAAGAACTTAAAGATGACCAGGGGCAAACAATTTCAACTTTTATCTAAATGAAAGTACCTCTGAATGGTAAATGAACATGTTTACTCTGTGAGACGTTCAGGTGTAGCTGACCTCTTCAGGGCTCCTCTCTCTCCCCCCCTGTTTTCCTCCTCCAGGAGGGAGGCGTTCCCCTCCTCACAGCGGCCCTGGAGAGCTGCCTGGAGGTCCAGTGGAAGGAGCAGTATGAGTGTGTGCTGGAGCCCGCAGCACCACCCATCTCTCTGGACGCCTCGCAGCGCATCGTGGAGATCCTCAAAATCCTCTTCAACATCACCTACAGCACCCACAAGCAGGAGCCAAGCGAGGTCAGACACTGTGCGGGTTAAAAGGAAGGGGGAAGGATGTATTTAAGGCTTTTTGGGGAATATTTTAAAGCTACAAGCTCTGCAGATATATTATGACGAATAATATATCTGTGGTCAGATTTTTGTTCTGTTTTTACGGTTTACTTTTAATTATTTTTTTAATCAAGCTATTGCAACCTTTTACCTTTCAGTTGCATTTTACACGTAAAGGTTTGTTTCTAGAGAGAAATGAGTTGTTTGGTTGTCCGTGCAGGACGACGCAGCTCTTTACCGACACCTAGTGGCCATTATGCGCCTCTGCTTGATGAGGAAGTGTTTGCTGCCTGAGGACACAGACGAGCTGCAGGGGTGAGGAGAAACATTCCCAGAATAAATAAATGATCAAATAAATAAAATAGCACAGATATGAAAAGTCTGGTGAGAGAAATTTTGTATCTGAAATGATCTGACAAATGCTTTCTGAACAATCACTAATTATCAGGGACAGCATAACACATTTATTGTTAAAAAAAAGAATATATTTGCAGTCATTTCTCTTTTATAACTAAGTACATATAGTTAAAAGTATACAACATGTTCCAAAATTATCCCACATTACATAATATGCAAAGTTTTGCATAATTTTTGATAAATATCTGACGGAAAATGTTTTCTTGCATTTAAAGAACCATATTTGTACTTTTAGTTATTGGTTTTAATGGTTTTAAAACAAAGAAAGATGAAAAAAGTCTTTGCAATGACGTGATAAGAAATACTGTGTTGATATATGTGGAAAATGCTATAAAAATAATTTTATAATAGTTTATATATTTGTACCTAATATCTGAAATTGAAGTTAAAATTCTTGTTTGGACACAAAACTTTCATAGTTTTGTGTGTTTATGACAAAAAAACTACCTACAAGTTTTGTTAGTTGTAGATATTTCATACCATAATATTTTTTTATTCCATCAAAAAAATTCTGACAAACTGTTAAAACTTGCATTTGTTAATATATTTTTATTTAAACACATTAGTTGGTTCTTTATTACTTTTTACCAAAGTTCTTAAGCTAGTTAGAGACATGGAAAGCCATGTCATAATTTTTCCTCCACTTAAACGTATATTTCTTCACTTTGCATTGTTTTGTTTTCATTGTAACCTGACAAAATTAGCCAATGTTCAAATGTCATGAAGGTTTTTAAAGGCCAACTTTGAGAGCTGAATCTCAGTTTTCTGTCAGTTTATTCAGAAACGGATCAACAGAAAGAAATCTCTGGTTTAGTAAGCCTTGTGCTTCACTCTGTCCCTGCAGTCACACGGTGAACCTGCTGACGGCGCTTCCTCTGCAGTGCCTCAATGTGCTGCTCACGGTGCCGCTGGAGCCCGAATCCAAGCAGAGCCTGGGGGTCAACATGGACTGCGTCCACACGCTGCTGACCTTCATGGAGAGGCGCCTGGAGGCGGTGAGGGAGGAAAGCGTTCACATTTGAAAGTTTGTTTTCTGTCATGTGAACATGCGACCGATTGTTTCTGTTCTTCTCAGGGAGATCGAGTCAAAGAGAAGCTGACGCCGATCCTCAACCTGCTGACCGAGAGCTGCAGGGCGCACAGAGAAACACGCCTGTACATCAGGAAACATGTAACTTCACGTGAAAATCGTCTCACACTAACATGCTAATTGCATCCCTGGACATACGCAATAATTAATTGCCCCACGCTGCAAAAACACAAAATCTTACCAAGTGATTTTGATTTAGCTTCTAGTGCAAATATCTTAGCACACTTGGAATAAGAGAAACTAACTTGGAAGTGACTTCCCAGCAATATATGTTTTGTTTTTAGTAAATAATTCCTTAATATTGATGAAAAATTACTTGTTCTATTGGCAGAGAAATTGACTTAAAATGGGAAAAAATGTCTTTATTAGTTAAATAATTTGCTACTGAAACCAGAACTTTTGGATTAATATTAATGAATTATTTACTTAAAACAAGCCTCTAGATCTTACTAAAAATGTACTTTTAAGTTAGTTTTGCCTCAATTCAGATGTACAAAACTAAAGTTATTTGGTAAGATTTTGAGTTTTTGCAGTGCAGAAATTGACATAAACAATAATAATGTCATTTTGAGACATAATAATAATGACATATTAATGCAAGTAGACCCTTTCAAAAGATCATAAACTTAAGTTTCTAAACAACAGTTAATAAAAGAACTGGAAAATATTTTAAATAGCCAATATAAATAAATAAAACAACTAAAACAGCAGCTGCACAGTGGTGCAGTTGGTAGAGCTGTTGCCTTGCAGCAAGAAGGTTCTGGGTTCGATTCCCGGCCCCGGTCTTTCTGCATGGAGTTTGCATGTTCTCCCTGTGCATGGTGGGTTTTCTCCGGGTACTCCGGTTTCCTCCCACAGTCCAAAAACATGACTGTCAGGTTAATTGGTCTGTCTAAATTGCCCCTGGGTGTGAGTGTGTGTGTGCATGGTTGTTTGTCCTGTGTGTCTCTGTGTTGCCCTGCGACAGACTGGCGACCTGTCCAGGGCAAACCCCGCCCCTCACCTGGAACGCCAGCTGGAGATAGGCACCAGCACCTCCCGACCCCATTAAGGGACAAGGGTGTAGGAAAATGGATGGATGGAACTAAAACAGCAATAATTATAATGGAATATGAAGAAAACACGTAGTAGTGCAAGTAAAGAAAAACTTACTACTTTGTACTGTTTGCTTTATAATGGTAGAAATTATGGTTTTGTGTTTTTCTTTCACCACCTTTGATTGAGGAAAAACGAGAGTTTCATTGTCCCGACTTGCTCTCCCATCTGTCTTTGCCGATACTTTGCTTTGTAAAGCCTTTTGTTTCCACTTTGAAGTTGAGATCCATTGGTTCTGTGTCTGTATTTGAGCCTTTCTGTGTTTTCCCACCGTCAGATCCTTCCTCCTCTGAGGGATGTGTCGCACAGACCAGAGGAAGGAGACACTGTGAAGAGTCGCCTGGTTCGTCTCATGACTCACCTGGACACCGACCTCAAACACTGCGCCGCCGACCTCCTGTTTGTCCTCTGCAAGGAGAACGGTAAACCTTCATTTGGATACGAAAAGTCTTGTCCTAAAAAATAATAAAAATACAGTTTTTAGGGAGTCTGTTGCTCCTCTTTGGTTTCCAGTGAGGCGTTTTGTGAAGTACACCGGCTATGGCAACGCGGCGGGGCTGCTGGCCACCAGGGGGCTGCTGGGCGGCCAGAGAGCCGTCTCCGACGCCCAATACTCCAGCGACTCGGACTCGGACACCGAGGAGTACCGGCAGATGAAGGACCGCATCAACCCAGTGACGGGGCGGGTGGAGGCGGAGCAGTCAAACCCGATGGAAGGCATGACGGAGGAGGAGAAGGAGGAGGAGGCCAAGAGGCTCATCATGCTCTTCAACAAGCTGTCCAAGTAGGAAAAACAACTTTAACGTCAGAATGACAGAACTGCTACATTCCCAGTCACGTTTGTCGTTGGGTCGCAAATTATCTCTTTATTTTCCTTAAATGGTAAATGTATCACTCAAGAAAACATATTTATTCTATTAAATCTAAAACTAGAAATAAAATCCTGCTTTTTTTCACTATAAAAGAAACACATTTATATAATATTTTTTTGGTAAATGGCGCTTTAAAAAGCTTGACAAATTGAATTTATCTCAAGCTCTTTGGGCTGTAAAGCTTTTTTATCTCCTGAAAGAAAACCAAGCATAACTGCCATTTCCTCTAACTGATTTATCTGCGTGTTGTTTGCAGAGAAAACATCATCCAGCCGATGGGAGTGGATGAAGAGGGGAAGCTGGTCCCGATGGCGGGTCTGGAGGAAGCAAAGTCCGCGTCGGAAAACGAGGCCGAATCAGACAAAGACAACTAAAACACAACAACCTCATGAATCCACTTTATTGATTTGGTTTTGTAAACATTTCATTTGTCCAGTTTGGTCGGTACAGGAATGGAATGCTCTGTTTGGGACAACAAAGAGGACAAAAGATGAAATTGTTTGTCAGTGACGGATGGATAAAGAGGATTTAAAGAAACAAGATGTAGAGCAGCTTTCACGTTGGTCTGACTTCAGATTTCACTTCTTATTTGTGTTGTAGTTCCTGATAAGAAATCAGTTTTGTTGTTATTATGACATCAGTGTTTTAATGCAGTTTGTTCTCTGTGTATTAAAAAGATGGCCCTTGCTAAAGTTATCCACCATTTCTTGATCAGTTTTGTAAACACATTGAGACAAATTCACTTTTTTTGCAGCAGCAGCACAATCCCACATTGAAATAAAAAAAATACAATCTTCAAATGTACCACTGTTGCCTGTTGATGCAAATTCAGCACACAGCAAGGCTAATATTAGAAATGTGCTGCCCCCTAGTGGCCTAATTTAGTTAACTTTCACACTAATCTGTTCTTCTGGGTTGAAAAGACAATCTGAATTTTTTATTAGTTATTCATGACATCCTGTTTCCATCATGTTGAAACATCTTATGACAATTCAAAATGGGAAAAACAGAAGAACATGGCATTTAACAAATGCAGATGTGAAACAGGAAATGACCACAAGAAAAGGGAAAACAGTTAAAAAAATTAAGACAAGAAACAGGAACAAATGGGTCCAGATGAAGACTAAACTCAGATGAAAACAGTTCTTATTTTCTGCAGTAAATAAGATAATAATCAGGACAATATAATCACCTATGAGTGAATTAGAATCTGGTGAATGTTTTCAATGCTAGAAATTATTTTAAAAATACCATATTTTTTAAAAGTCTTATAAATTATGCATTTTGTGTATCAAAATCCAAAGATTAAGGAGAAAAACAAACATATTTATAGTCTTGTGCATTACTTTGTTCAGTCCCGGATAACGCAGCGACAATGTGGTGATTATTTCTGCAGGATCTGGTTGGTGTCGAATAAAAACATAATAAACTGAGATGTTCTCGCATTTATAGAGGGAAAAAATCTAATCAGTAAAGATCCATCATTTCCTCAAGTGACATCTGCAGTTCCACAGACCGCAGGGAGGAGGCGCCACACTCAACAGCCAAGTTCTTCAGAAGCGCCATTGAAGTGGGAACCACCTGAGAGAAGAAAGGAAACGAGTCAAACTCATAATCATGACAAGGGATTATGAGTTTACGTTCAGTTTTCTCTGTTTTCCATTCAGTCATTTAAAATGAAAGCCTTCCTTCACCTCCACCATGATGAGTTTTCTCTCCCAAGGCCTGTTTTCCGGGTCAGGCCACTTTTCCCCGAGACAGAAGAACATGGAGGATGGTGGGGATTCCTTCCCATCAAAAAAGTCCTTTAATCCTACAAGAAATAACAGGTAACGTGCTGCAGATCTAGCCACACGCAGGCTCCCTTAAAGGCAGATGTTTCCGTACGCACCTCGAATGAAGTCCTTCACCTGGTAAAGGGGATCAGGATTCAGCTTAGAAATCTCGCGCGGCTGCCTGCTGCTGTCAAACTTGGAGAAGCTCCAGTAGGCTTTGACCTCGCCGCACCGCTGGCCGTAGATCACGTGCTGCGACATGCCCACGTCCAGGCTGCCCAGGTTGTCCAGGATCCTTTGGGTCAGAGAGGCTTGGGTTTGATCCAGGATGCCAACCGGGCGCGGCAGAGAGACGATGCAGAGGCCCGTCTCGCGATCCAAAACCGCATCGTTTAGATCAGGCCTGACGTGAAGACGAGACCGAAGAAGGAGAGTGGGGTGAAGAGCCGTAAAGGTGACCTATAGCAGCGTCTGAGAACAGGCTAGCATAGATCTGTGGGTGATGCAAAATCATTCTTAGATGATGAGAATTCAGTCTGCGCAGTTCTGCCTATTTTGAGTTGCTTTAGGGCGTCTTGTCACTTTAAATCCAAATAAGTTGCTGCTGCCCCAAAGTCAACGTTTACACTCACAAGTGAAAATAGCTGCAATCAGATGAACCAATGATACAACCGTACATCTTTGAAAAGCTTTAGTAGAGCCTCCTGCACAATCAGCAAGTGGTTTCTGGATGCTAAGTCAACAACAAAACACTCGTCTTTTCCAGAAGCCATTTTTAAAAAATACAGTGATAAAACTATCTGATCAAACGCAATGAAGCTCCACTTCGGTTGCCAGGTGACGGGCAGCGCCTGATGACCTTTGATCGTCTGAGATTAAATGTCATAATTCTGACTTTCATAAATGAAGGATTATTTCTGAGCGAATGTAAAGGAGTGTGGAGGTTGACCTAAGATGCTCCTGTATTTTTTCCTGATTCGTGTTGGAGCATTGAATAAGTGAGACATTGTTTCCTTCTTGTTACCTGTAAACTAAGCGGAGTCCAGCTTCGTTGGGAACCTCCTGCTCGGAAACCTTCACCCCTCTGTAGAACACAGCCACCTTGAAATGAGTCTCTGGAAACGCACAAAAAGAAGAGTCACAGCAAAAAAAATGAACAACTACATTAGTCAATTAGACTGTTTTGTGTCTAAACCCAAATAAATAACCAAACATTCTCAGGATAATCTCAGTTATGTTGTTAGTATATAAAAACAATTACTAAATTGTTTATTTCCTTGTTATACACAAACTTTCCTTTTTTTGTTTCATTTGTTCTGTGTTTTTTCACTAATGTAACCACGCATCTTGTACTGTGATGTAAAATTAACTAATATATATACATATATATGGAGAGAGAGAGAGAGAGGTTCACTTTATTACAAATCTGCGCAGTTTGAATATTAAGAAGTTTGCACAGAATCAAGTACTTTAATTGAAATTAAACCATTTCTAAGGATTTCTGGCACCAGTACAAACTCTGTTATCAGAAACAGGAAACTGAATTTCCCCAGAAGCCTCCATGATGTGCATGTATGTAAACTTCTGGTCGTTTTTTCGTCCTTCGTGTCCTTTTTTTTTTTTCAGGAATATTTCCAGTGAGAGTGAGTGACTCACTGAAATGATCTCCATCTCTGGTCTGGTTCACCGTTTCTAGGAACTGCGCTGCCTGCTGCCCGTCGCCGTAGCCCGCCCCCTCCGCCGCTCCCCCCCCCGCTGGACGTGCCGGTTGCTCTGGCAACCCAGTTTCACGGGCTGCACCCTCAAACATCACTGGATCCTGCTGTTGCCCGGGCAACGGGTGCGCACCAATCACGAGCTGATTCTGCAGCTGCTGTTGCTCAGTAGGAGGCTGAAAGCCTGTGGTGCCCTCTGTGGAAAAGTTGGGAGAAAATGGGAAAGTGTTTTTTTTTTTTTTTTGCGGGGAAAGTACCGCTGATTTGTTTTTCTGCTGCAGAGATGAGGAGACTACCTGCTCCAGGGCTGATGTTCAGTCCTCTCAGACACTCCTGGAGGATATCCTGGCTGCCTGGGCTTTCTGCTGACGGAGATTAATGTGCGTTAATAAAATCAGACAGTGATGGGTGAATCAGAATAAAAGCTCCTTGTTTACCTGCGATCAGAATGTCCTCTGGGTTATAAATAGGTCCAGTAAAGAATGGCACAACCCCACTCTAAAAATCACAGAAATATCTCAATAAATTCAGTCATTTTGCAGCAACTAATCATTAATTCATGCATCACGAAAAACTAGGATATGAACAGAGATCTGAGACAGTAATCGAACATTTAAAATCCAAATATAAATATTCATTTCATTATTTAAGGTCTTGTGTTCAATCATTTTAAATTGATGTACAAAGAGAATTTTAGCAAACAATATTCAAAACAGATGTGGAGAAAGAGAAATAAAAGAAACTGACATTTTCAAATTCAGAAAGGCATTTCAGTTAAAGGGATTATTGTGACAGTGAGATAAAATATAAATCTCTTTCTGCATGTAAAAGAAATTAGAAAATTATGTTGATGAAGCTATAAGGAACTAAATGAGCTGATGTTTGGTTGTGTAATTTTTGTATATTTGGAACTTATTTGATCTAAAGCTGATTTTATTTTTATATGAATGGATTTTATGGTTCTTTCGGCTTCTTTTCATTTATGATTTCTTTTAGTTGTTAGATGAACCGTTCATATATAAAATCAAATGAATGAAATGAACATATTTTGAAAGTTTTATGTCTGATTGTGTATTTATTTTATTCTTTATTGGTTTATGTACTCTTATAACTTTAACTATTACAAAAAACATAATCTACAAGCCATCCGTACTTTAATCTAGTCATGATTATTTTACTTTTTTTCCCACGTTTTCTTTCCATGTTGTGGTCTCTTATGTCCTTGCGAGTTAAAATTCAAAGTCCATAAATAAAGTTGGGGTGGAAAACACAAACACACAAACACGCACGCACACATGATTGCGTGGCTATCTTTGTGGGGACTTTCCATTGACTTCCATTCATTTCTACAGCCTAAACCTGACCTTTACCCTTTTCCTAACCCTAACCATCACATACCTAACCCTAACCAGAACTCAATTCACACCTTAGTCCTAACTCTGACCCCTGACCCAAAAACAGGGTTTCTCCTTGTGGGAACCAGGCTTTGGTCCCCACAAGGAGCAATTGGTCCCCACGACATAGTATGTGTCAGGAAAATCGTCCCAACAAGTTATTACAAACAAACGCACACCACACACAACACACACACACACACACACACACACACACACACACACACACACACACACACACACACACACACACACACACACACACACACACACACACACACACACACACACACACACACACACACACACACACACACACACACACACACACACACACACACACACACACACACACACACACACACAGCATCACTGCGTACCCCCTGGGGATTGTAGCCGTTCAGAACATTGCCGTCTTCTTGCTCCTGGGATCCAGAGGAAGATCGGGCTTTTGAAGGTAAAGAAAAGTAAAAAGATTGTTACAGTTTTAAGTTTTATAATCATCAGGAACATTTGGATCTTGACCCCTCACCTCCTGACGCCGACTCCTCCGGCCAGCGGTAGACCTTATGTGGGTTGGCGGCATCGTTCTTGTTGTCGGACACCAACTTGAAGCCCTTCGCTCTGAGGGCGCTGCGGAAGTTCCTCTTCCAGATGGAGGGGTCTCCCTGAGCCCGGCCGTTCCCGCTCACCTCCGCCCAGGCCTGCAGGGGGAGCAACAAAACAGATATTTTTACATCTTGTCATTTATCTCCATTGTAGCACAAGTTGGGTTTAAGATGGAAGGTAAGCAGTCAATGATTTTCATCCAAATTGACAGGGAGCCAGAGAAAGGACTATATCTATAAAAATAACTCACTGAATAAATAAAGCTAATGTTACTCAGCATGTTAGTGTAAAACAACATGCTAATGATAGCATTTGAGCTAATTTTTTACTTAAATGCTAAAGTTAACTTACTGAATGGACTGAATTAAAGATGGCTAACATTAAATCAGATCCATACTACCAGGTCTGTAAGCCTAGATAATCATGACAGCATGAAGCTAACTTTAGCCTTTTAGCAACACATGACACATGATAACATTTAAGCTAACATTAGCATTTAATCTACACAGTCCAGTCACATTAATGTGACCACCACGTACTTTCCACTTCAGAGTTAAATAACCAATCACAGAAGGCAGGTAGCAGCACAGTGCAGTTGAGCGTATATAAAGGGTGTGTGTGGGCTTCGGAAAACATTTCAATCGTTGGCGTAATGCAGAAACGAAGCGATTCATCCGACGTCCAAAAGGACATGATCATTGGCTTTCGGGCCAAGGGTGGAAGCATTTCCGAAACGGCTGAGTTTGTGAACTGTTCGCGTGCCGCCGTGGTAAAAGTGTACCGTGCATGGCAAAATGGGACTGTCCAAAATCAACGACGTGGCAAATGTGGTGCACCACGGGCCATAGATGACAGAGGCGAACGACGGTTGCGGAGATGCGTTCGGGCAGATAGACGGGCTACCGTTGAGCAACTGACCACTAAAATGAACCAAGGGGCTACCACAAGTGTCTCCCAAACCACTATTCAGCGAACATTGCTGCGTCTGGGCCTCCGAAGCAGACGCCTGGTTCGTGCACCTATGCTGACTGGTGTTCATCGACGACGAAGGCTAGAATTTGCACGCCAGTACAGCAGCTGGACGTCCACTGAGTGGCGACAGGTAGCGTTTTCAGATGAATCGCGTTTTATGCTCCATCGGACAGATGGACGTTGGCGTATAAGGCGTGAAACCTCTGAAAGGAACCACCCTGCAACCATTGCAGGAACGGTCCAAGCTGGAGGCGGGAGCATTATGGTCTGGGGAATGTTTTCCTGGCATTCTCTGGGTTCACTGATTATTGTGGAAGGCACGATGGATCAATACAAGTACGCATCTGTCCTTGCGGACCATGTCCACCCCTACATGCGCATTGTTTTTCCTCAGGATGATGGCATCTTCCAGCAGGACAATGCGAGGTGCCATACAGCTGCCAGTGTACGTGCGTGGTTCGAAGAGCACCAGGATGAGTTTACCGTCCTCCCCTGGCCAGCAAACTCACCTGACTTAAACCCAATCGAGCATCTGTGGGACCATCTCGATCGAGTTGTTCGCG
This sequence comes from Poecilia picta, assembly GCA_033032245.1. NCBI lineage: Eukaryota > Metazoa > Chordata > Actinopteri > Cyprinodontiformes > Poeciliidae > Poecilia > Poecilia picta. The sequence goes on from CM065371.1 coordinate 23,236,659, forward strand.
CCATGGATCCTCAACCGCGTAATCTAGCGCAGCTGGCCACGGCATTAGAGTCGGCATGGCTCAACATCCCAGAGAAGACCTTCAGGGACCTAAGTGACTCTCTTCCTGCACGTCTCGTAGCAGTTCGCTCTGCGAAAGGTGGTTATTCTGGCTTTTGACAGATGGTCACATTAATGTGACTGGACTGTGTATTTTGTTACTTAAAACCTCAGGTTAACTTTTGTAAATGACTGAGCTACTACATATATATATATATATATATATATATATATATATAATATATATATATATATATATATATATATATATAACCATTATTAGGTTTATAAACCTACATAATAATAGTAGCATTTAGGCTAACATTAGTCCTTTAACTTATTTTGGCTTCTCTACTCCATGTTTGTATTTTAAAATTAAGTTTAAATACAACTGTGATGGCCTAATAATGCCACTGCCATGAATTAATTGATATTTTGCATAAAATGGATAACATTTAACGTAATAAACACATTTTTACTCACTGAATCTGTGAATTCCTTACAGAAATTTATTATTTTATGCCTCCTTTCATGAATTTGTTGGAGTGTTTTACAGCCGCCAACAGGATTTTTGATAAAGAAAATCAACCCCACAGCATCATGCAGCCACTACTGTGCTTTAGAGTGGAGATGTGGTATAAAAAATCTGTTTTATATATTAATTACACACAATAACTCTCCATTTTCTGATTAGGTGACTTCAGAAGAAAACTGTTTGCAGTGGTAAAGGTTGTACAGTCAGTAGAAGGAGAAAATAACTCGTTTTTTTATGACCTTAAAGATGAGAACATCCTCATTGGAGGAGTCCTGCCTCAGCGCGTGCTTCCATGGGATGCAGAACTCGGTTTGCTCAGGGTTGGTCCAGTGGACGCCTGGATACCTCTCACTGTCGATGCTGGACTTGAGCCATGGGATCAGCAGTGGTTTTGAGTGAGCCATTTCTGTAAACCCAAAAGAAACAGATGCTGATAACACCATGCAGCTTTCCAGAATCTGAAATCAAACTTTTAGAAAACACATATCTTCTTCTAAATCTAAGTGCCACAGTCATCCAGATTTTTTCTTGTGTGAATCGCATACAGATTATAGGGAATTTATCCAATGTTAAAGTGATCCCTGAACTATTCCGGTCCTAAACACACCCTAAGTAAGAGCAGATATTAACCATCAACCAGTGGTGGGCTCTGCTAACTAAACAGCTAGTTGAACTATTCCTAAAACACTAATTATAAACATTAGTTCTGCTAACGACAAAGTGCTACACCAACACAGAGTTTAGTGGACCTAAATGCTAAAACATTAACTTCAATTTAAATTATATCTCTCTTTTAAAGACTACAACCCTTGAGCACTAATTTCATTATGAAATGCTAATTTATATGCTAATTTACATACATAAAAAGGCCTTCTGTGTTTTATGTTGTCTCTGTGTGTTTCTTGCTTTGAAGTTATTAAATTTATTGGGACAACAAGAGCGAACACAAGGAGAGGAAATAGAACTGCGGTATAAACAGTCTTCAACCACTTCAAAATAAGAGAATGAATACGAATGTGTACTTAACATTCGATTACCAAGTAAATTAGTGCTAGAGAATTTACCTGGGGAATTCATTTAGAGGAGGGTATGTGTGCTAAGTCTTTTCAGAGTTAGTAAAAGTGCTGAAGCGCTAAAATCAGCTACATTAACTACTAGCGTATTAGCATAAGTTTGTCATCTAATGACAGGAAGAAATGCATCCGTGGCAACTCGCATGTGTTGGTAGAGATGCGTTCAAAGTCTGAAAGTCGGTTAGTAGTTCCTGAGATTTATTTACCTCAATAACCATCTTCCTCCTCCTCTTCTTCACTGTTCCTGGGGCAAAGATTTCTGAATTTTCCTCATCGATAAACATCTTTCTTATTTGATAGCAAGACCTTCATAAAATATCAGAAGGAAATGGGACCCTGTCTGATATTTAAATAGTAAATAATGTTTTACTAAATAAACATTTAAAAAAGTTAAATATACATATAAAATGTATCTTTTAGCACATTGTCTGAGTTTTTCTACAAATTGTTTTCAAAGGTGCATTTGTTGATATTTTCTCATTGTCAGAGTGAGATACATTTTATATCAGGAAAATAACAACATATAGAGAAACTCAAGTACAAACATTTGATCTTGAGTGTTTTGTTTGATACAAAAAATTACAAGCGTAAAACAGTTTCTGTTTCATTTCTGTTAACAAACTTCAAGATCTCGATTGTGTTTTACAAGAATAACAGAAAACAGAAACTAACATTAAATCACAGCAAAACAAAGAGAAGTGCAGCGCAAATATTAACTGGGCTGGTCTTTAATTAAACATGCAGCTCTGGACTAAATGAAGAAACCACTGCAAACCTCCTGGCTTTTCCACCAAATACTGATTTCTGAGTTAAACAGTAGTTTTGTTTCTAAATGAATATGAACTTGTTTTCTTTGCATTATTTGAGGCTCTGCATCTTTTTGTTATTTTGACCGTTTATCATTTTCTGCAAATAAATACTACATTTTTTGGGGGCATTTCAGAGACATATTGCTCATAGAATAAAAGAACAACGTTCATTTTTACTCAAACATAAACAGTAAAATCAGAGAACTGATTATTTTAATTTGTCTCTTAATATTTTCCAGAACTGTACATTCTAACAATTTTTTTCACACACTTTATTAGCTTGTACAATCATGAATACATATAATACTTAATATATGGAAAATTGTTACTTTAACATATTAAAAATCATGCAAGCATTTATTTCATAGAACAGTTTAATGCTGCATTTGTTCTTGGTTAAATAAAGGTTATAATAAGTTACAAATTAAGAAGAGGTCATATTAAATCCTTCTTTAAATAAAGTGTTGAAAGTGAATCAATATAGCTGCTTTTCTCCCCACTTCCTCTAAAATATCAGAAATTTTATGAAAAAAAACCAAGGAGTTGAGAAATTTGGTAAATATTACAACTAAGAAAGAGGAAATGGACTAAAGACAAAAAAAGTGTAATAGTTGTATTGCGTATTAAGATAATAAATAAAATATGCACGTCTGATAATATGAATAGTGAAAAATGCACATTAATATCTTATGCATTCTGCTAAGTTTCAGCAGCAATAGAAAAAAATAAGCAAGTGATAATCATACTTTTCATTAAGTCATAAAATGTTCTTGCTGTGCTGTAATATTAGAAAAGTTAAATGCTGTTTTCAGTAGTTCTCATCAGAAAAACATCAAAATTAACAGAAATAAATGCTTGAAAACGTCATTCTGTGTGTATTTAACCTGTAAAATCTGCTTCACTTTGCAAATAGACTTACTGACATACACCAACGTTTCAATAATATCCAGTCTTTTTAAAAGTATCATATTGTATCACTACCTCTATCTTTCGCCACAATAACAGAATAATTGATCCTCTCGTACCTTTTAGTGAAGCAGGTTCGGCTCGTTCGGCTCAGGTCGGTCCAGCGGTCGTTTTCGGAACCGGAGGAGAGAGAACCCAGCTCCGAGGAGGAGACACGGCGACCAGCTGTCCTCCAATCCGAGATGCGTCTGTCTTTAAAGCTGACACCGCCTGATTTCGGACTTTCGGAGCTTCTGACTTCTCGGGAAACTCCGACGGCTTGTTTCGTTTTCCTGATGTGACGTCAGCACGTCGGGCCAAGGCAAGACGTGCCCACAAACGCTCACGAGACTGGTGCCTGCTACACTACTGAGCACCAACGTTTTGCACTTTGAAGTTCGACGATTTAACAGTTTTAAAGTCATTTATTTGTCAAATTATGTTATTTCTCACGAAGATATAGCACTTCCACACAAGTATAAGTGGTTTTAGATCTGGGGTGAATTAGTATAAATTAGTTTTACGTCCAAATGTAGCTGTAAAATACTTATCTAGTGAGCTTACTTTTATCAAGTTTTACATCGTTAAATGTTCTAAACTGGATTCTATAATTCTTTTTTTTGTACATTCACTGTTTTTACATTAAAGAAAATGTCAAATTTATTCTGCACAATTTCAGTTGACTTGAGATTATCTGAAAAATCCACTGTTTACATATAAATGTATTCACAACCTTCAAGGTTTTTTCCTCTCACTTTGTTAAATTTAATCGTCTAGTTTTTAATGCATCAAGATTTTTTGTGACAGATTTACACAAGGCAGGAGTTTTTCCAATTTCTGTTATAAAATATCTCAAAAGTGTGGTGTGCATTTGTATTCCAACATCCTGAGCTGTCAGATTTGATAGAGCAGCTGTGAGTCATTTTATAAATTCTCCATTTGTTTCAAGTCTGTACTTTGACTATGCCACTCTACCGCATAAATATTCTTTCATTTAAGCCATTCAGTTATCGCTATGGCGGTACATTTAGGGTTAATTTCCTCCATTATGCAAACCTCTGCCCAAGTTTCAGCCATTTTTCAGCCTCTAACAAGTTTTCTTCCAGGATTTATCGCCATCTTTAGCCGTCACACAGCACGATGCCGCCATCTTTAATATTTGAATTGGAAAGAATTTAGAAATAATTTATCTCTAGCTCAAATGGAATGTGATGAGATGTGGGAAACATTTCCTCCTGAGTCTCGACATCGAGCTGAAGGAAATGAAACCATTTGTTCTTTGTAGATTTTATTTGTTTTTCAAATACAGGAGAGTTAATGTACAGAAGGACAAAGAGTTTCATCAAGAACTGTACAGTATTTACACATCTTTTTTTTTTCCTTTTTTATGGAAAATCAGATTGTTTTCAAAATAAGTCATAGTATGCACAGACATCAAAATGATAAAAATGAAATGACTATTTCCTCTTTAAATATTACTTATTTATACTCCTCCTTCCCACACGGGAAAGGGATAGTTCTTTTCTTTGCACCTGCATGACTGATGATTGAACTGAAGCACAACAATGTTAAGTTTCAAATAAATGTTACCATTCTTTTTTTCTTTTTTTTTTTTTTCCTCATTTTTTTTTTAAATTTTACACCCGACTGTATTTGATACAATAGTTCTGTCTTGACGCCTGTCTTCTGTATAGAGGGAAAGACGACTCGGATATGTGGTTATGATTGTATACTGATCCTGGGAAAATAAAAAGCTATTTAAATCGTCTGGGGCACAGCAAACCAGCGCGTGTGAGAGTTTTTAAGTTAAACCTCCTCATATAAATAATAAAAATGCGTTCATATATTACCACAGGCCGACTGGTGCTGCCCGTCCACGTGAGCACATGACGACCAGAGAGCGCCCCCCAACACTTCTCACGCTGCTATCCGCCACAAAGCACTCCATCCGCCGCCGCCGCCGCCTTCCTCTCTTCTCAAAAGCCGACAGCTGATGTTAGTCTTTTCAAAAAAATAATTTATGTAAAAACTAAGCGGTAATAGTTTCTCTTTGAACTATTGTCTTTTTATGACACACAGTTAACAAGATGTCAGTGACTCTCCTCCGTCGACTTGGTTTTCCGGCTCCTCCTGGTTTCTCTCTCCGTCTTTTTTTTCTTTTTTCTTTTGTTTTAAACAACGATCCGGTTCCCCCTCTCCTTTCTTCCAGAAGGGTCCCACTCTCACAAAGTAAGACATTTCTTTAGTGATTGGTCAACAACAAGACAAAATAAAAACAGGCCAGCGTCCGAGGTCGGGTCAACAGGCCCGCTTGTGTTCGTCGAGGGCCTGGAAAACTTCCTGCTCGGATCTGAAGAGATTTTCGAAGAGGGTCTGGGGTCTGTACAGCGGGATTCATCTGGGCTTTTCCTCCAGATTCTCATTTATTTCTTATTTCTTTTGTTTTTTTGTTTTTTTTAAAGTTTAGCTCGCTCTCTGTGTGTCTCCTTATGAGGCGGACTCAGGCTTTGGTGCTGAGTGTGAGCAGCTCGATGAAGGAGCTGAAGAGGGTGTCCAGCCAGCTCTGGTTGGCCATGCACTGCTGCACACTTCCTCTTGGCCCGGATCCTCGGCCGCCTGCTCGATGGTGTTGGTCTGCGAACGCAAACACAGGCAGCTCTGAGCCAAACGCAAAGCCTTCAGCACGCCAAAAACACACAAATCTTAAAAAATGACTGGAGTCTGGACGCGTAACTGACCTCTTTCTTGCACTGCAGGAAGGTGTGGTACTTATAGTGATGCAGGGAGTGGTAGAGACTGTATATCCGGTAAGTCTCAGATGACAGCTTAAGGTCCTGAAGGAAGAAACGAGTCAGGAGTTATTGGAAAGTTGAAGAAAAATTCTAACTTTAATCTGATTTATTGGGATTTTTCTAACATTTTTACAGTTTTCCTTTAAACTGGAGATAATCTGATTAACCCTTCTTGACCGGAAGTGTCGGCGCTGACGCATCTAAATTTGCAGTACCGTAATTCCGCCACACGTAGCGCTATCTAAAAAATTCCAACGGTTTCTGAAAGGGGAGGCGCTGCACTTTCCAGCAAGTATCGGGTTAATACGGAAATGTCGCAGCTGCAGCTGTAGCGAGTGTAATTAATGGGGGGGGGGACGCACTCTGTTAATAGACAGTATATTTCAGAAATAACTTGCTGGATATTGAAAGTTACGGTTGTTATGGATACATGGGTAAGTATATAATCTCACAGGACATTTAAAGAACTACTTACAATTAAAATAAGGAAGATTTATTTAGGCAGACGTTCAAAAATCCGGCGTTAAAGGGTTAAAACGATTTCTGAGTACATCTATAAATTCCCAAATGGATTTACGTATGAGCTTTGACTAGGCCATTCCAACACTCGAATATGATTTGATCCAAATTATTTAATGGAATCTCTGACCAAATGTTTGAAATTAAATCAATTAATTAAAATAAGCTCAAAAATCCCTAAACAATTTGGCCTAATTATCATCTGAGCCAAATAATATTTGGTTTTTATTTTCCATTTTATTTATTTTTGTTTTTAGATGTTCCAGTTCCATAGTTTATAAATTATTGATTGTTGACAGGAAATACTTGTATTATTATGTCATTATCATTATATGACACATAAATACTATAAAAACTGCAATAATATAGTTTATTGCAATAATTTCTAGGATAATTTATCGTTCAATAAAGCTTAGGATGGTGAAATGGAGTCATCTGCTCCTCCAACATGTTTGAAATATGCTCCATCCTCACCATAATGCTGCCACCACCGTGTTACACAGAGGGATGTGCAAAGTTAAGTTTTCTGCCTTTTACAGCAGAAAAGTTTTGCCCAAAAAAAAGGCAATTAAAAAAACAAACCATATGCCACTTTTTCAGAGTTTAACCAGCAAAAATACATCAAAATCAGGTGTTTCCTCATCAGTTAAACCTCAATAAAATATACTGAAGTTTTATAGTGGAAGGAAAAATGTGAAAAAGATATGAGTGCAATACAATTTTTTTTCTTCGAATTTACAAATGAATTGTCTAAATTAACATCAAAACACAGAGGTATAACTGATAGCTGCGTTCCCACAAAAAGTTTCCAAATTTCCCAGAATTCTTCCTCAACACTTTCACACGTTTTTGCCATAACTTAACTCTGTTAGTCTCAATCATTTTGGGTGACGAATAGAAACCGTGAAGCTTTTCTGCAAACTGGAGCAGGTGTTACTCTCCATTTAGTGCAAAGGTTAATTCTGTCAAACCAAAGTTTCAGTGTCTATATATAAACACACACAACACTACAGCTATTCCTGTCGAGATGTGTCAATCATGCGAGTTTTATTTTCATTTAATTTGATGTTTTTTCCTCATTTTTGACAGTAGAAAAATAATTCGGAAACACCGGTTTCTACTTCACTGCAAATATTTATCAAATACTTAAAACAATTATAGATTTCTCGGACTGATGTGCAAAATGTGCGTTTTTGCAGGTGCATGAAGATATTTCTAGAATCTATGCTAAAGATTGGACAAAAACTAGACTTTATATCAGTATTTTAGGTCTAATTTCAACATCTAATGTTTCTATATTTCTGATAATTAAATGTGACGCTACCTGTGGTTTAGGCAGGGTTTTCTTGACTCTGTTGAGGGTTTTTCTGTTGTAGGCGTCGCCGGTTAGCCGCACCCTGACCACTACCGTGTCCAGAGAGTCCGTCATCATTTGGGGGTAAGCATGCAGAACATCCTGACAAACAAAAACAGGGGAAAAGTTGCTTAGACGAAGCCAAAAGTTGTAGTTTATTTCATGGTTTTGATTTTTTTAGCTACCAAGACGAAAGCATTAAACAATAGAGAGATTCATTTGATTTTTTTCAAAGTTTTTATTTAGTATTTTCTAATTGTAAACTCTGTTTGCAGACATGATGATATGGTAAAATTAAAAAATGTAAGCTGAATTAAAAAAACAAGTCAAAGAATGTGGTTTCAGTGACTTTTGAAAAGAAAAAAAACATCAATTTGATGCAAACAAATTTTATTTTGAAATAAATTACTGGATCAAATAAACGTTGCAATCAGATTTTAATTTACTGATAAGTACAGATGCAAGTAAGTTAATAATAATAATAATATAATAATAATAATAATAATAATAATATTAATAATAATAAGATGCATGTAGATAATAATCACATGCATATAAAAGGGGTTGTAAATGTTTCCCACAGTAAAATTTATGAACTTTTCAAACATTTTTTGGTTTCCAAACTTTTTCTGCAAAAGTCTAGAGAAAAAAAAACTATCCAAATGAACAAAAGAAAACAGTTTCAATTCAATACTATATGATGTTATTTATTACTTTTATCAATAATATAAGGTGATAGTATTCTACATTCTACAGCAGGAAAAGGGTCAATTAAAATATAACAAATTTTTATGCTTAGAAAAGTCTCAACCCGACTGGTCTGAAAAAGTTGAAAAATATCAAAAAAATGTTTTTTAGAAATACCAACTGATTTAAAACAAGTTTTAACTTCCTGCTTAATATCCTTAAATACTTGCTTTCAGATGTAAATAATATTTTCCAAATGTGGGCTTTTAATCAAACCTTAAATTCCACTTTGCTGCCAAACGCTGCAGTTTAAATATCACGCTATTTCAAGGACTTTACACAGAAATCAAGCAACATTCAAACTTTGAAAACACACAAGCATTTTCAAGGATTTAAATCACAAAATATATAAAGAAAAAGCTGAAGTGATGAAAGCTGCCAGGCGGGACGGATTACCTGGTGCTGCGAACTCATGCTGACTTTCCTCAACAACCTCCTCTTCTGTTCGCTCAGGATGCTGTCGATCTTCCTCATCGGGGGCAGGTACAGCTCGTCTGCCGGCCAATCAGGGGAGAGGAAAGTCTCCATTACTCATCATTCCTGCAGCTGCCAGTCATTTTAATATCAAGGGCCAAACGTAAAGCGGCTCGTTCTAGCTGCGGATCTGCATTTCCAGTCTGTCACACCTTGTTTATTTAAGCTTGAGGAACTCATTAAAGGGCCGGCATGAATATGCAAACTCAACAGTCGACTAATCCTCCTCTGCTTTGAAGTAAGTTTGCTCAGCTGGCCCAGCAAGCTGACACTTGGCAGCAGCGTCGGTTATTCAACCCGACCCAACTTCCTGTTTTAAAGGCAAAACAACTTGATGTCTTTAAATGACGTTACACATTAAATTGTTAAAACGTTACACACAGACAGGAAAGTCTGATCGGGTGAGAAACCACAGATGCACCGATTCGGTATTAATATCTGTATTGGTCCCGATATTCAGATCCAGATCTGCCATCAGATCCATATCTATTAACTCTAATTCTATGCTTTCTACTCTGAGTGACGTTTATTTATTATTTATTTTACATTATATGTAGAAATCTTAACTGAACTTTGTGAACCGTTTGAGGCTGAGTTTGTTTTTTTAAATGTCTGAGGTGTACCTATCCTTTTTCTTAGTTTATTATTTATTTTGCACAGACTGAACAAAATAAAGTTGTTTTTAATGTTCTACAAAGTCTGTGAAGCTAACAGTGTATGTAAGTGTGCAGTACTAGTGCAGAGTTACCAAATATGTTTGTAATTCAGAACATTTTATGTCCGTTTTAAAAAATAGAAACATTTAAAGTCAAATCTGTTGTTCTTCTCTTATCAGCCGATACTGGTTTTCTGAACAAACTTCCCGAAAACTACAAAACACTGAGTGGTTAGAGTTGTTGCTTTTGAAACATAATCAATGAAACATTGAGCAACAATTTGATGTGCAACAGTGGCAAAATGTAGTCTTTCAATTGTTCTCTATGGCCTGGTAATCGTGTAAAGCATTCTGAAATGCCTTGTTGCTGAAATGTGCATCACACATAATATTAGATTTGACTGCCTGATAAACCTCAGGTATGTCTGCCGGTGTCGGAAGTGAGGAAAGCGGACGGGTGCATCAGAAAGACGGAGGCGTTCTCACCGTCTGTGTCCTCCAGAGCTTGGATCATGTCTGGGTCCAGGGCTGTGCTCACCAGCATCTCCACGTAGCTCCTGAACATCTCCCTCATGGCCCGGTTGTCCACTCCTCCCTTAACCGGCACTGAGAGGGGAAACGGCAACAGTTTACAGCTGGACAATGGAAAAAGCAGACTGAACGTAATAATCCAACTGGTATCTCACTTTCATTCTCGCTCGCCGCCTCGTCAGAGGAGTCGGAGTCAGAAGACGAAGGTACGGATGAGGGAACGTTCAGCCATTTCTTCCTCTTCTTGGGTGGAGGTTCGGCCTTCACTTTGGTCGACTTGGACTTGGGCGGTCGCTCCGACTTCTCCTTCTCCTTCTTCTCCAAGGTTTTCTTGTCCTCCTTCGCCCGACCGCGGTCCGCAGCTCCGGCGCGTTTCTCCACCTTCTCCTGCTGCTGCTGTATTCGCCGCTCCGCTTTCTCCTGCTGTGGATGTATCCGCTTCTCCGCCTTTTCCGGTTGAGGCTGCGTCCGCTTCTCCGCCTTTTCCTGTTGAGGCTGCGTCCGCTTCTCCGCCTTTTCCTGCTGAGGCTGCGTCCGCTTCTCCGCCTTTTCCTGTTGAGGCTGCGCCCGCTTCTCCGCCTTTTCTTGCTGCGGATGCACCCGTTTCTCCGCCTTTTCCTGCTGTATTTGTGCTCTCTTCTCCGCCTTTTCCTGCTGCATCTGTATCCGCTTCTCCGCCTTTTCCTGCTGCATCTGTATCCGCTTCTCCGCCTTTTCCTGCTGCATATGTACCCGCTTCAGCCTCTCTCTTTCCTTCTCAGACTCCTTCTCCTTCTCCTTGGCTTTGGGCACAGCAGCTGCAGCCTCCTTCTTCACTTGATGTTCTGTCGTAGTTACGGGTTTGGACGTTTTGTCTTTTTGTTCTTGATGGACAGGTGGAGTCACCCGCTCGTCTTTCTCTGCTGCCCGCGGTGGAGGAGGCGGCGGCGGTGGTGCCTGGGTGGCAGGTGGAGACGCCATTCTAGGAAGGGACTGTCGCCTGTTAGATAAAATATAACTGGAAGCTTAAATTCTAGCACTAAATAAATGATTGCCAATTAGAAAAATAATAAATGTCAAATATTACACTGTAGGACCCACTGGTGATTCAAGTTGAAGATATTTTATTTATCCCAAAAGGACAATTCAGTTTAGAATGAAAAACCTTTTCAGCTGAGAAGATGCCAGTGGTGTGCCACAAGGCTTTCTCCTCGGTCACACTCTTTTTTCCATAGCATATTCCGTAACTTACTCCCTTTGCTGACGATGTTGAGTTATTCTACCGTGGCTAAAGTTCAGAGCTAGTTGTGCACCGAATGTTAAGGTGAAGGAAAGTTACCTGAGTCCGGGAGCAGATCGCCGCCACGGCCTCCGGGAGCAAACCCTCACATAATCCTTTTTGTTAACGTTCTCCAGAAACTTCACATATATCCGCTGGTAGCGTCTCTTAGCATCTCCAAAGTAGCCGAGATACTAGAACAGAAATATATTTTCAGAATTTTGTGAAGGCAGCAACATAAAACGTTGTGATTGTTTAATGATGAAAGAGTTAAAGCTGAAACAGGACGGTTAGGGGGCGTTGGGAAGTGAGAACTCACGTTGCTCGTGGCGCAGAACTGCCTCTGGCCGTCTTTGATCTCCGGGCTGAACTTCTGCAGCAGAGCTTTCTGCACCCTCCAGATGGGCGGCGGCTCGCGACCCGTCTGCAAAGCCACCTGTGCACAAACGCAGGACGCACAACGGTTCAGTCACAGAAACAGAGACGCACATTTACAGCCTACTGCATGCTACGGCTGGCCGGTACTGACTAAAAACAAAAACTCAGATGTTTTCATACAAGATCCGATTCAATTGATACTTTTTCTTCTCTTTTCCAAAAAGGAAGTTATGAATTACAGAAAATATTCTCAAAAAGCGTCCTTTATTGCAATCATCACTTCTGTAAGTTGTTGGACAGAGTATTAAAGTGCAAATTTCTCAAAAGAAACTCTTAAAATATGTTTTAATGAGAGAAAAAAAAAACTTCTATAGTCGTAAAGATCTGATGTGATCACTAGTCTGTGGTTCTTTCTTCTAAATACAGTTGCACAATTGTTTCAAAGTCCTGCTACTGATGATCACTTTTAAGCTGAATTTAAAAATGCAGAATTTCTTTATTTATAAAACTTCACCAGATTCTCAGCATCCCTCATTTTAAACTCGGATGAGAATAAAGTCATACCATTACCAGAATATATTCATATTGTGATGTTAGACATGCATGTAGTATCACGAGGATAAATAAACTTGACCAAACTAAAAAGAAACATGTATGAAAATGAAGTGAGAATAATACACAAATACAGTCATAATATTTTAAGATTACAGTCATACTATTACGAGAAAATATTTGTAATATTACAAAAAAAGATGTATGAGAATGGAGTCTAAATATTACGAGAATAAAGTCGTATATGAAAAAAATCCCAATTTTACAAAAATGTAACCCTGACTCATTGGCCTCCTTAGACACAAACACACCTTGAGAGTCCGGATGTCCTCCACCCGCACCACGAACTCGTCCCGTTCTCTGAAGATTCCCTCTCCTCCGCTCTCGCTCTCATCCTCCTCACTTTCTCCAACAATGGCTGCATCTTCCTGCTTCTGGGCCAGGTGCAGAGACGTGATCTTAGGGGCCGGGAGCTCTTCGGGGGACGCAGGAGACTCCGGCGACGGCATGGGGGACTCCTTCTGGGCCGAGGACGGAGGAGGCAGCGCAGGAGGAGGAGGAGGAGAAGGAGGAGGAGAAGCTGGAGGTGGCGTGGTTGGCTGAGGGACAGCGGCTGGTTCAGGAGGCGGAGGTGGAGAAGGAGACATGGGAGCGCCGGGGCTTGGAGGCAGGGAATCGGCCTGCTGCTCCTCTTGAGGAGGTTGAGGTGAGGGGAGAGAGAGGGGAGGAAGGGGCGAGTGAGAGGGAGAGGAGGATGAAGCAGGAGATGGAGGGACAGACGCTTGTTCAGGAGTTTCTGGCTCTGGAGGAATCTCGGGAAGAGGAGCTGGAAGGAACAATGAGAAGATTACATTCATGAAAGTTTGAAGGTGTTTTCAGATGGACTGAGACGCTCGATTGGGGACCAAAGCTGCAACATTTGCTCCTTTTAAAGATGCGCAATATTGGATTGTTGATCGATATTTATGTGCTGATATACTAAAACTAATTTGGCTGATAACCGATACCAAAACTATATAGTTTTCTCTACTGTGGAATTAAAATACTGCATTATAAAATGATGCTACCAAAAGCAAATGCTAAAAATGAGGCTGTAAAATGATGCAACACTTTCAACTTATGCTTAATGTCAAATTTATTCATGGCATCTGCTCTCCAAAACAATCAAACGGAGCTCATTTGTAAATATTCACTAAACTAAATGGCGCGACCCGAAGTCCAGCGGACATCTGAGATGATATGTGGAATCATTAATATTTATTCAACGTTTTGTGCAAAGAATATAGAAATGACAAGGAGAGGAGTTGGAGCCAAATTGCTACCTCAGTTGATGAACCCGTTAAGTTCTCAGCTGTTCTTTAACGTGACATAAATAGGTTGTAATGGTTTTCATTCAGTCAGGACTTTACGCTGACTCTAGCCACATGCCTCATAGGTAGATTCTAGTAAAGCATTGATTAATGCCCGATTTTAAAATTAGTTAACTGGACTTGCAGCCGTTATTTTGTGCCCATGTGGCTGGACACCACACGGCACGACGAACTCGATCGATCGCTCAGCCTTCTTTCATTCAGTGTCATCAATAAAGAAAAAAGGCCGGAAGAGACGATAAAGCCGATAATTAAAATGAGGTCGACAGGTTTAATTTATCGTCCGATTAATTGATTTATCGTTTATCGCGACAGGCCTATTTACAACCTTATATACAACCTTCTAAAACGTTTTATTCTGCGTTAAACACAAAGTGTCCCACTGCAGATAGAAAACCTGAACTTAAATAAAAAGCTAAAACTTATTGCAGTAAATGCAGTTAAATCACTGCACACAGTAACAAACTTTCCACATATTGTGCTGCTTTAATAAGCAATTGATTAAAATGTTTTGCTTATGAGAACAAAATGAAAGTATGAATGGATAAAACTACGCATAGGGAGTGAAATGTTTGAATATGAATATGACTTTCTAGGATTCCCCTACCCGATGACACTTGATTTAGTTAGTGGAGATTAATAATTATACTTCTAGATGATGATATAACATTAATTCTCAGAATACAGTATTTTGATTAAGAACAAAGAAACATATACATGAAGGTCAAACTCACTGTAGTGAAAACTAAATCTACTTTAACGCATTAGATCATTGATAATTTATTACTGCTTCAAAGTAGCTAAATTTAACAATGTTAGAGATACAATTAGTCTGAGTGCTTTATTTAATATTTTTAGTGCATTTATTTGAGACTAATAAGACATCAAAGTAGACATTACAGAAGATTTAGTTTTTGTTCTAACATTATACTCCTTAACATTTAATACACGTTTTAAAACAAAGACAGAACCACTGCTATCCTGCATTTGTAAGGTTTATAAAATACATTTAAATGTATCCAATTTATTTATTAAATTCCCTTATTTATTAGTTTCCCTTTAGGATTAATAAAGTATCTTTGAAGTTGAATTTATTCCTTCTCACCGGGATTAGCCGAACAGCTCGCTAGCTAGCAGGCCTCTGCAGAGCAGAGTAACTAAATGTCATTGAAACTAAAACCTAGCATCGATTCATGCTTAGTCTAGAAATGAGACTGGCTGACCACAAGATGCAAGACATCCAAACAAACTGCGGAAGCAACAAGTTTTGTTCATTTTGACTTGCTGATCCTGATGTTTGTGGTTTACCTTAGAATTAAAGAATAAAAAGACGTTAAACATCAACAGTATTTAGTGGGGTTTGTTTTTTATTCTGGCAGTCAGCAAGAATACATGTGCAAAATGTGTCAGTGCAGTTGTTGTAAAGCAAGAAACGATAACTGAGGTAGCAAATTTTACTTCCATTAGCATGTACTATGAGGAATTAGTTTAGTTAGCTTCACTCAAACATCAGTTTGTGAAAAATTCCCAATAGGTTGGAAACAGTTTCACCTAAAGCACAAGTTAAATCCTCAAAATTACAAAACAGAGAACTTTGGATACATTCCATTCATACTTCTTCTTAATTGCTTAAAGTTTTGCTCTCTCTCGCCCTATCGCAGCCTGACTGAGAACCTGAAATTACAGATGCTTTTTGCCTTTTCTTTTAATATTTTCTCAAAATTTCTCTTTAAACGCAACTAAGAGAGATAATTAGGGATGCAAATTATATTAGCACCAACAATGGTATCAGTCAATGTTTTTATTTTTAACATAAAAGTTTGATAACAAAATGTTGTTCGTGTGGCATTTCTATGGTCATGTGACATGGACAGTAACTACGCCAAAAATGTACAAAATATAAATGCATTTTGCATTTAAGATTAAAAACCCACAAAAGTCTGTAAATATGTCCTACCCAGATGTTCACAGGTGGATTTTTAACTTCATTTGCGTCAAATTCAGGAATAGAATTTCCTATTAATAACTTAATAACTGCAATTCAATTATCAAAACAATTATCACCTGATCATTACTCTGGACTGATGTCAAGCCAAAAGAGCTGAGCTTTTAACATGTTGATAATAAATGCATTTTTTTTTTAATGCTACAAATGATTAAGTATGCACTTAAAAAATGCTACACATTCTAGTCGAATTTAGGTAATAAAATGTTTATTTTATCGTTTAGAAAATTAATTTAATTATTTTTTTGCATTTTCATTTGTATAAAATCAGCTTGAGAGGTTAAATGAAAAATCTGCAGAAAGTGCCAATTCAATAATTCAATTAGTACTGTATTTTACGCATTATAAGGCGCACCTTCAATGAATGACCCATTTTAAAACTTTTTTCATATATAAGGTGCACCGCATTAAAAGGTGAATAGAATAGACGCTACAGTAGAGGCTGGAGTTACGTTATGCATCCACTAGATGGAGCTGCACTAAAGGGAATGTCAACAGACCAACTCTGGTCAGCAAGGAGAGCCTTCTGCAACTGGGCCGGGGCGTCTGAGCCGGACGATGGTCACCCTTCTCCATTCGCGCACAGCATGTTGGTGGAGAACATGGTGCTAAATGACCTGCAGACATCCTGATTCTAGACGGTCGGTAGGTAGATAGGTCAGTCAAACTTTATTAACAAACCAGCGATCTGACAACTATCCCAGCATGCACCACGCGCTTCTTCTTCTACGGGCGAAAATGAAGTCGGCGGCTGCTTACCGTAGTTGCTAGACCTGTTGTGGCTCAATATTGGTCCATATATAAGGCGCACCGGATTATAAGGCGCACTTTCGGCTTTTGAGGAAATTGAAGGTTTTTAGATGGGCCTTATAGTGCGGAAAATACGGTAAGTAATTGTTAGCTGAAGTCTTTACTTTGTAGCAGCTTCAACACCAAAGAGTGTCATGTGGTGCATTTACTGACTGAAAAAAGATTGGATTTTTGAGTGACAGGAAAAATTGGTTGATTCTAGTCACAAGTCAATTTCTCGATGAATCTCTAGATGGAACCAGAGCAAAGGCAACCGACCAAAAACCTGTTTAGATCTTTTTACAGACAGAAACTAAACAGAAAAAGTTTAGAAAAAGCTCCACCTAAACCTGCTGCATAGTTTGACAGGAAAGTAATTATAGCCATCTTTGGTAAACAGGAAAAACGACAACCATGAACAAAGGTTTCAAAATCACTCAGACCTTTAGACACAACCCTGGCTGAGTTAAAAAGCAGTTGCCAAGTCACAGTGACCCCAACGACTCGCAGGAGAGACACAGAGATCTGTCCATCATGTGGTTTCTGACCTTTCAGAGTGACTGTCCCCGCTTACGTTAGAAACCTGAACGTCTCTGACCGCAGTCAGGGAGTTGGTGTGAATGTTTTTGCTGCTGTTCTGGTTTCCTTATGGGTTTGGTAGAATGACTGGAGTATTGGTTTGTAGTGGATGAGGATTTGTTTGTTGTGTTATTGCCTTCCTGCCCATGTTTGCCTTAAAAAAAAAGAGAGATTTTAATCTCTCACCCAGATAAGTGAAGACTTTATACAGAGCTAAGCAGATGTTTTGGATTACAGGAAATCCTGCAGCTTTTCTGGGCTGGTATGAAATTATGACAGTGCTATAATCTTAGGTAAAACTATGTTTACAGAAATCAAAATGCGTCATTTTGCATTTTATTTAGCCGACTTTGATGTGAATGTGATTCACATCTTAAATGTCACACTTGATTACTTTTTGGCACATAACATAATGAAGCGTTACTGATCACGTTTACATAAAAAATAAGATAATTGTGTCTCCGCTGCATTAATAGTTAGGACACTTCAGGTTACTTTACAGGGTTTCCCCCAGTGTATTATAAGCATGGCGGCCCGCCATGCTTTGCTAGCCCCGCCGCCAGGCTTAGCGTTGAACCGTTTCAGCTGTTTGGGATTCCCCTCTGTAATTTCCCCTCAGAAAGCAGGCAGAGAATCCGCGCTTTCTGATTGGCTGCCTGTCACATTCAGCGTTAAGCTCCCAGTCGCTTAGCACGTTTTCTGGGGGAAACCCTGCTTTATATATGTAATGTCTCATGCTGGGAGTTTTTATTGCGTTTTCAGATCCAGAGGCAGAGTTTGATGTAAAGCAGATTATATTTATATGCAGGTCTGGAAAAAATGAAGAGATCACAGCACTGGAGACTTCATGGTTTTTCCACCAAATATTAATTTCTGAACTCTTCCCGAGTTAAAACATTTGTATTGTTGTTTCTAAATAAATAACTTGCTTTCTTTGCATTATTTGAGGTCTGAAAGCTCTGTATCTTTGTTATTTGACTCATTTTCTGCAAATAAATACTGAATTTTTGCTAGAAGTTTCGGAAACATGTTGACAGCAGTTCATAGAATAAAAGAATAATGTTGATTTTACTCAAACATATACTTGTATATGTATCCTAACGTATACTTGCAGTAAATTGTATGCACACAGAAATGACCAAAACTAAAGAGCTTTGAGATTCATTAATCAAATAAACAATCCAGTTCAGGGTTTCCCCCAGAAAACCGGCTAAGCCTGGCGGCCTGAGCGTGGGGTGGGGGTTAGGGGGTGGGAGGACTTAACGCCAGCCAATCAGAGAGCGTGGATTGTCCGCCTGCTTTCTGAGGGGAAATTACCGAGGGGAATCCCAAACAGCTGAAACGCTAAGCCTGGCAGCAGGGGTAGCATAGCATGGCAGCCGCCATGCCTATAATACACTGGGGGAAACCCTGCAATTCCAAAACACTCATGCAGACAAGTTGTGACCAGAGGAATATGTTATTCCATATATTCATATGTGTTGCTTATATTATTATACATTTATCATTACATTATAGTGTAAAACCAACATTATCGTTTATTGCAATAATTTCTGGGGTAATTCATCGTCCAGCAAAGTGAGATATTGTGACAGAACTATTGACGGAGAATTATTGTTGTTTTGAAACTATGCCTTTTTCATATCGTGGTTATTGGCCCATACCTACAGTTTAAAAAAAATAAAAAACAAGTAATCTGTAGGATAAAAGTATTCCAGATCACAAGATCTCTGGTGAAACTCACCCTCTAGTTTCGGAGCGCCCAGCGTCTCCAGCTGGGGTTCCCTTTCCTCCATTATATCCTGCTCTTCTTCCTCTCCTGTACTCCGTTCCTCCTCGATCTCCTCCTCTTTGTCCTCCTCCATGTCCCCGTCTTCTGGAGGGAGGATGTCCGGCTCGTCAGACTCGGGCTGGGAGTGTGCGGTTTGCACGGTGGGCTGTGGGCTCAGCGCCGGAGGCTCCAGGGTGGGGGTGAGGGGAGCCTGGATAGGCTGAGCCTGGGGCTGGGGCGGTGGCGGAGGGGGTAGAGGAGCCTGGATGTTGGACGTCAGCTGAGGGGTGTCGTACAGAGCTGAAATGGCCGAGGAGATGCTCTTCTGGAGGTCCTGGTTCTTCCCGACAGAATCCTCCTCGTCGGAGGAGAAAGACGGCAGCGTCTCCAGGTTTCTCTTCAGCTCGTCCTCTAAGCGCTTGGGGCTGGGGCAGTTGCCGAGAGCCAGTCCGCCATTCCCCTCGCCGTCCCCAAACGGAGGCGGCGGTGGCGGGGGAGGCGGCGCGGGAGACAGTGGGCGCAGACCCCCGGCCTTGCAGGGCGACGTCTCGCCGTTGTCGTGGTCCATTCCCGGTGAGATGTCCAAACCCGGAGGCCGTTTCCCCGTCTTCAGGAAGTCCAAGAACGAAGCCACAAAGCCAGCTTTAGACTCTGAGTCCTTCTCATCTCCCTGGAAGAAGCACGACAGACGTCAGCTGTGGGAGTGAAGCTCACAACTACCAGATATTCAACTTCCAGCTGCTAAAATGGAGCTACTGCAGGGTCGGGCGGTACGGATCAAAAATTAAATCTCAGTTTTTTCAGACCACATCCGATTTTTTTTTACTTTTTTCGTTTCTGAGAGAAATTTTCAAAAAGTGTTTTTTATTTCAGTCGACCTTTCTGTGAGCTGTACAACAGAGTATTAGGACAAGGCTGCAACAACTTTTATTTAATTATGAGAATAAAGTCATTATGTTAGAACAACAATGCAATTTTAAGAGGAAAAAAAGTCCTGAAATGAGAAAAAAAAGCTTTTAGTTATAACGATCTGATGTGGTTATTTCTTCTAAATAGAATCATTTTAATTGTTTTAAAGTCCTGTTACTGATAATTTAATGCTGATGTGTTAAAAGACAAAGTATTTGAATTAAGTGTTGTCTATAAAACCAATCCATAACAAATTCACAAGCTGCTCCACATTCCACATTAAAATTTCTTGTTTTTTGTGTTGGATTCTCATAAAATTACTATTTCTTTTATTCTAATACGATTTAATTCTCGTATTATTTTGACTATTTTTGTACGACTTCATTCCTATAATATTCCATCATAGAATTGACCAAAGTCTAAATAAACAGAAGCTATAAAATAAACTCCATGAACAAGATGGTGAGCCGACATCACTCTGAACTAGAAAAATGCACCAAAACATCCAGATTTTTTGTAAAAATGTAAACTTCAAATACCAAAAATGTGATTAATATGGATTTATCGCCCAGCCGTAAACTGAATTCATTCTGTCCTGGTAGGAAGAATCTTTACCCTTTCATCCAGCCCCTCTTCATCCACTCCTTCACTTATCATCTGGCTCTTCTGCTTGCTCTTGTCCTGGCTCCTGGTGCTCTCTGTGCTGCAGGGAGGCCCAGGACTTAAACCGAGCGACGGAGCCGAGCCAACCGAGCCGTCTGACAAAGCCGGGTCGGTGCCAGACAAAGAGTCTGTCCTCAGCAGGGCGTCAGAGGAGGACAGAGTACCAACTGGCAACTTGATCTGCACCAACACAGAGAAAGTCACAAATCTAAAGATGACTTAAAAGGCATCCATTTGAAATTAAATGACTTTAAAATAAGAGTAGGGATAAATTAATCACAAACAGCGTCTGGTTCCTCATAATGCCAACGCCACATCTGCTAAAGTCTGGGCCAGATGTTTACACACAGGAGAATAACTATGATGATTTGTTTTGATAAAACAAGATTTTATTCACTGAAGATTTTCTCTAAACCAAACAGGCTGAAATACTCTGGGGCTGAAACAATTTATCAGCTTAGTCATGATTAATCGATGACTGAAATAATCAGCTAATGTATTAATCATTAGCTCAGAGTTTACAGACTCAAAAAAGGCCATTCACTGAAAGAAAAACCACATTCAGAGCAGCAATTTTTTATGCAAATATGTTTCAGACAAAACTCCTGGAGTGGCAAAGTTTTAGCTTCACCTGGATAAAATCCACTAAAGGAATGCTATGTTATTAAACTGTATTAAGAATTTTACAAGTTTATTTACTTCTCTTATTGTATTTGTATAAAAATGGCTTAAGTGGTCAGGTAAAAAATCTGTAACATTGCCATTTTTTAAAAATCAGATTACTCGATTAATCAGAATAATTAATATCTCATTAAAATAATCAAGTTGCAGCCTAAGTTTACACACTTCTTGCTAAAAATTTGATAAATTTTAGGCAAACCATCAACTTTTTATTGCCATCAACAAGGTTCTGGTATAATTCAGTGCTGGATATTTGACTATTCCTTCAATTAGAGACATTTCAGCTGATTTAAGTTACTAAATTGATATTTAAAATCTCCTTTACTTCCAGTGTCAAGTAGGCCTGCCACAAATCTAAAATTTTGCTGGACGATAAATTTTCCCAGAAATTATGATAACGATAATAATTATTGTTTTGAGATGATATAATGATAATGGCATAATAATGCAAGTTTGACCTCTCATACATCAATAAACTTTATTTCTGTAAAGAACATTTAGATAAGATAATTTTCAATATCAAAAATAAATACGTAAACAACAAAAATAAATACTGCACACAACCGAAACCAGAAATTAAATGGATTATGAAGACTGGCCTTTAAAACATATTAATAATCAGAATGAAAATGATCAAACTCATTGGCTGACTTACTGTTAGGTTTTCTGTACAAAATTAAAGTTAATTGATGTTTAACAGGACAACCTTATTATACCATTATTATTATTATATTACTTAAAAATGGTGTCAAAACACCAATATTATCGTTTATCTCAATAACTTCTGGGTCAATTTATCATCCAGTAAAACTTGTTATTGGCCTATCGACCAATCAGATCTGTTTTCTGTTTTGCTGTGTGATGGAGGCCCACTGACCTTGAGAGGCGGGATGGGCTCATGCTGCTGCTGGGGCTGGTGATGGAGCTGCTGCTGCTGCTGCTGCTGCAGGTGGTGCGAATGCATCTGATCCTGCTCCTTCCCGCTCATCTCCATGTACATATCCTCCCTCCTTCCTCCTCTTCCTCGGCTTCCACGCCCTCTACCTCTACCCCGTCCCTCCACGCTGAACCCGCCTCCAACGCCTGATCCACCCATCTCCCCCATCATGCCCCGGGGGGTGTAGGGCTCTGGCATGGGGCGGATACGCGGCCTGCCTCTGGGCCTTGGGGGGCCCTCTCTTTTTGGCCTGGTGGGCTTTCGGCCTCTCTTCTTCGGTCCGTCTGGAGGAAGGATGGAGTGTGAACCCATAGAGGAGTAGCCAGAGGCGTGGTAAAAATCGATGTCGCCCATTAAGGGGCTCAGTGATCCGCCGCCTCCCCCCTTTCTGCAACTGGACACTAAATCTGGTAAAAGGTCAGGCAGCCTGCGGCTGTTCAGCCGGATGTCGGCAGGCTGGTCGGCTTTATCTTCGTCATCCTCAAATTCATATTCTTGGGCGTAGCTTTTCTTAGGTAGTGTGTTGGGGTCCCGGCGCTCCTTTAACAGATGGAACGAACTGGATTTGAGGAGTTTCTTGGGACGAGACGAGCAGAAAATGGGCGACTGGAGGCCTCCGGACCCGGCTCCGGTTCCTCCAGGACCAGAGGAGAGCTTTGCTCCGGCGTTGTTTGGACCAGCTGGGTTGGAGCCCATCCCCATGGCTGGGGGCTGCGACTGTATCAGACCCAACTGTTCAGTGTTGACCGTAGAGGGAAGCTCGTGGGTTTTGAGAGAGTCCAGATCCAGAGTCATGGTGTTGCTGCTGGGTTCTTCCAGGCCGTGGCAGTACGGTTCATATGCCTGATCGCCACCATGGTGACCCATCATGTCATAACCGGGCCCGCTACCGCCCGCAGCTCCTCCTGCACTCTGTCCGGCTTTCATCGACTCCATTCCTTCCTGCCCGGGGTGGCTTTCATTCATCTCCTCCGGACCTGGACCGGCGCCGCCGGCACAGCTCGACTTGTAGTCCTCTGCGCAAAACATGTCTTCCATCCCTGGGAAGAAGGAGCGGTCCTCATCCTGAAGGAGGGAGTCCGGGAAGCAGATGGAGGTCAACGGAACGAAGCGGTTGCTCTGTTGGTTCTGGTCTGCTTTCTCCACCGGGCTGACCGTATCGAACTGATGCTGGTCGGAGCGCTGCTGGTCCAGCTGGCTCTGCTGCGAGGCGAGCTGACTTGGGAGCGGTTGCTGTGGGTCGGGCTGATTCTGGGGGTGGGCTGAGGCAGAGGGTGGGGGTATGTGGTGAGGGTGAGGCGGTTGCTGCTGAGGGTGTGGGAGGTGGTGTTGAGAAGCCTGTTGCTGCTGCGCGTGATGCTGCGACAGGTGGTGCATGTGAGACGGCGTGGACAAGCCGATGTCGGGCTCCGTCAGGAAGGAGTGGAGCTCTGGGGCCGAGTGGTGGGACTGCTGCGGCTGATGGTGGGGAGGATGCTGCCTCTGAGGCTCCTGCTGAGGCTGCCGGTGGCGCTCGCTGCCGCCAGCTCCGCCACCGCTTCGCCCTGCGCTGCCCGGTCCTCCACGCCGGTCTTCTGCTACGCCAACGTCAGCGCTGGAGGTCTGGGAGAGCGAGCGCTCCAGCATGTCCAGGGAGGAGACCACGGAGCTCTGCTTGACCTGGCTCTGGTCATGCTGATGTGCGCCATGGTTGTAGTGGGCGGCTGCCACTTCCAACGCCTGTGACTGCAGCTGAAGCTGGAGCTGGGTGGTTTGAGACTGGGACTGAGCCTGGTGTTTACTGGAGCCCAGTCTCCCGCCGGCTCCTTCCATCACCGCTTGCTGCTGGCTGATGGAGTGCTGCTGTTGTTGGCTATGGGAGTCCATTTTATGGTGCTGTTGGTGCTGAGGGTGAGAGTCTATTTTGTGGTGCTGCGAGTGCTGATGGGAGTCCATTTTCTGGTGCTGCTGATGCTGAGGGTGGGAGTCCATTTTCGAATGTTGATGCGGCGGAAGGGAATCCATTTTGTGGTGCTGTTGGTGTTGGCGGTGGGAGTCCATCTTGTGGTGCGGCTGATGGGGCTCCAGCTTGTTTCGGGTGTGTGTGGGACAGCACCGACTGCAGCAAGTGCGGTGGCTGACGGGACTGGTCCGTGGGGGAGTCCATCAGGGACACAGCGGCTTGGGACTGCGGGTGCTGCTGCTGCTGCTGCAGCTCCGGCGTTTTCCGAGGATACGGGATTTCCGCACGCTCCTGCGGCTTCTTCTGGAGCTCCATCTGGTGAGGCGGCATCTGAGAATGCGAGGACACGTGCTGACTGTGGGAGGGGTGTTGGGCGGCAAGGGAGTGTTGGGAGTAGGGGTCGCCCCGGCCGTAGTGGACAACAGAACCGAGGCCGTCGTGATGATGGAGGTGCGAGTGCACTTGCTCAGCGCTCCCTCTTCCATTGCCGTTTCTGCTGCCCCCAACAGATCGGTCGCTCCTTTGTTGCGGTTGCTGTGGCTGATGATGGTGTTGATGCTGCTGCTTCTTTAGTGACATCTCTAGCTGGTTGTCAAGCCCAGAAATGGACCCTCCAGAACCTGTATTCCCCACCCCAGCAGAAGACGTCGCACTGTGCGTACGTATAACACTCTGGGGGTGGTACCTCTCCTCAGGGGTCTTGCCCATATCATAACTCATCCCTTTGCCCGAATCGCTGGTCGGGGGTACCGACTGTGGCTGTGGTTGCGTTTGCTGCGACGCTTGCTGAGGCTGTTGCTGGGCGTGGTGATGAGCAGCCTGCGGAGCGGGGCTCGCTTGGGCTTGCAGCAGGTGCTGAATCAAGAACTCGTCGTCGTCGTCCACTTCCTCCTGGGATCTCTGGGAGCCCACGCCCATCATAGACCCGTCCGGTTTTGCTTTGGAGGAATTGGAATGATACGGCTGGGGTTGGGAGGAAGGACCTCTGGCATCAGGGTACGCTTGGGGCGATGCGAGAAAAGTAGGAGAGAGAACAGAGGGAATGTATTTATTTGAGCCAGCGCCTCCTGGAGACTGAGTGGGACAGGTGGGCACTGGGGAGTGCAGACCCGGCCGGATTATGCCCGAGTTGCCGGATGGAGAGGGGCTGGAGTCGGGAATATGATAGGAACCTCCCCCGCTGCCTCCTCCACCTCTCTCGCTGGTCATACTGTTTCCCGTTGCTCCTCCGGATCCAGAGTTCCCGCTTCCTGCGCCGCTGCTGCTTCCTCCCCCAGACGCTCCACTACCTGAGGAACCACTTGACCTTAGAAGGGCAGGTGAGTGACCTGGAGCTCCGTAACCAAGTGATGGGCTCCCGGCTCCACCTAAAGAGGAGGGCAGTGATCCATAAGCGGAATCAGCGCCGTACAGATCAGTGGAATACGAATGACTCCGCCCACTTAAACTTCCGTAACCTTTTCCAGCCGTACCAGAGCTCAGGTCTTGGGCTTGTGGTGAATTGAAGCCTCCATAGGACTGTCCCAGGTGGGATGTAGGGGGCTGATTGGGAGAATAAGACTGAGTCTGTTGTTGAGGTGGAGTCTGACCAGTAAGAGCAGAGGTGGGGGTCTTTACAGGGGGCACTGGGGAGCCGTAACCAGACAAGCAGGACTTGGGGAGAGACTGGGGAGCTGAAGTGGAGGTGGAGGGAGGCTGCTGCTGAGGAGTAGGGGGAGGCGGAGCAGGTTGAGGGGGCGGCTGCTGTCGAGACGGAGCAGCGCTGGAGCTAGACGTGGGAATCGAGTTTGAAGGATGAGCTCCTGACGTT
Source organism: Poecilia picta (assembly GCA_033032245.1). Lineage (NCBI taxonomy): Eukaryota > Metazoa > Chordata > Actinopteri > Cyprinodontiformes > Poeciliidae > Poecilia > Poecilia picta. The sequence goes on from CM065371.1 coordinate 23,262,775, forward strand.
GCAGAAGAAGAGGACGAGGAGGAGGAGGTTGAGGAAGCCGAGGGGGGTGTATGAGGAGTCCTTGATGACGACGCAGAACTGCCTGAAGAATAACCACTACTGGAACTACTTTTTGTACCCTTTCCGGCAGAGGAAGAAGAAGAAGAGGAAGATGAGGAGTAGGGAGGCTGAATGATGGGTCGATACTGTTCAGTGCGAGGGGCAGGCTTGTGGTCGGAGGAGGGGCTCTGGTCACCCAGCGGGCTGCAGGGAAGGCCAGCGTGCCTGTGGTGGGTGGCGATCTGCTGGTAGCCCGCTCCTCCACAGCTCAGATAGTGCTGGAGAGAGTGAGCAGCCGAGGAGGAGAGCTGCGACTGAGCAGGCGTGGGCCGCTGGTAGTGCTTGATGACGCTGTCCTGTCGGGGCATGGCCCTTTCCTGAGCCGAGTTTGACTGCGACTGGGATTGGGGTTGGGGCTGGGCTGAGGAGAACACGGACGGGTTGTACAGCTGGGAGGACTGGTCTTGAAGCTGAGATGATAGCAGATTGAACTGGTGCGACTGCAGATGCCTGGCAGAAGACGCCTGGGCCGACGAAGCGCCCGTGGGGTCCTGGCTGCCCCTGTAGGCGGCGGCGGCGGCACCTTGTGACGATAGAAGTCTATCAAAACCCAGGCTGGACTGGGACGGCGCTTTGATGTGTATAAGAGGGTCGTGGGGGGAAAGCAGACCGTTGGAGGTGGGGCTAAATGTGGGCGTTTCCTGGAGGGAAAGAGAGGCTGTGGGGAAAGAGCGACTGGAAAAGGATGCTGGATGTTGATAGGCTGATAGAGCTGAAGAGGAAGGGAAGGATCCAGAGCCAGGGAGGGCTCCAGAGATGAACAGTTCAGGAGGAGCAGGCGTGTGCATCGCTGTTAGAAAAGGAAAACATTGAAAAATTAATCAAATCATCAAAATAAATTTAAATAGAAGCTTTTTGTACAATTAAATCCTTAAAGGTGACCTATCATGGTTACTTGGATTGGGAAGGGCCTTAAAGTTACATAAAACATGTTCAGTACATTTTTTCCATGAACTAATTCTTAGATAATGAAATTTTTGTTCTGCCTATGTCCTTCCAGAATGAGCCGTTATAAGGCCTCCTGCCACTTTAAATACAAATAACCTGCTGTTGGCCACACCCCCAACTCAACATTTACAGTTGCATGTGAAAATGGCTGCAAACTGATGCACAATGATGCAACAGTCCATCTTTGAAAAGCATAACTGGAGCCACCGGCACAAACAACAACATTGTAGCAAATGATTTATGGATGGTAAGTCAGCAACAAAACATTTATTTTATCCAGCAGTCATTGTACAGCTCATACAGTGGTCAAACCAGCTGACCAAAAGTGCTGGAGCTCTGCTCGTGTTGCTAGGTGACAGCATATCACCTGTTGAACATGATTTAACAATTGGGAGGTTTTTGAAAAGGCTAATTTTCCTGACACCAAAAAAAAACATTCATTTATTGTCAAAAAATAGCTTGATGGCTTTTTTAAGCGCTTGAGCTGTTACATTAGAGACCCAAATACAAGTAGTAAAAACGTGCAAAATGTGGATTTTGCATAGTGGACCCCTTTTAAATCTTTTAACAGAATGCATCCACACACAAATTGTCCAAATATTAATGTAGGCAAACATTGGAGGGTTGCTTTATTTAAATGTCATATTGACATTGGGTCTGGTTGAATGTCAACACATCAGGGAGGATTTAACATGGCCCCACCTGTCTGCCAGGATGGTGTGCGGAACTGAGAGAGGAGCGAGGAGGCGGAGGGCGGAGGCTGGGGACCTCGGGACTCCAGAGCCGAGATTAGGTTCATGACGGAGGCGTCAGGAGCGGAGGGGCTGGCGTGGTGCAGGCCGGTGTCAAACAGCCCAGAAAGACCTTACACAAGGAAATAATACATCATTACAACAATCGCTTAAAAAGTTTCATTACGTTTTTACTAATATACGGGGAAAACAATAGAAAAATGAGCGCGAACTACAGATTATACAAATGTTGAGCTATAAGGACAGTGAAAAATTGCAACGCTTTCCTCAAAAATTTGTATTTAGAGTAATTTATATTGCCATTTTTACAGTAAACAGCCTCAAAAGGTATGTAATACAATAAGTTGCTAACATTTATTGTACAACATAATAAGCATTAAAAACTTTTAATTTAGTTTCTTTTAGCGCAAATAAGCCAAAATAATCCATATAAGCTCAACTTACTAATATTTAGTAAGTCGACCTTTAGCGGGTTGCTAAGTAACCACAGGGCTTTTTTAGCCATTCCCAAACTTCTGATATAATACTGACTTCTTCAACAGGGGTAGGTTCAGAGGTCAAATCAATGTTACTAGCGTGTTTAGATTGTTGTCCTATTTGTTAGCTTTGGTTCAAGATTAAAATGAATCATTTGAAAGTAGTTCCCTTTCTTTAGTAGGGCTGTAGTGATACAATAATCTCACGATACGATACACGATATTCTGCCCATGATACCATATATATATATATATATATATCGCGATATTCAGCAAACGATACAATTCAATAAACTTTTGCAATTTTCTGAAAGATTTTAGAGGGACAGAGTGATTTTGGTGACATTTTGTGACTGTTATAAAGTTGAATTGAATTAATTTAACTGAAAACTGATTAAAAGCACCAACTACACAATACCTGGCTCTGGTTGGACACAGACTTAAAGTGGACAGCTGGACAAAATGAATCAAAGAAGTGGTGAGAAAACATGTTTCTTTTAGTTGAAACAGTCCAAACTGTAGCTGACATGCATTAGTAAAGTAAATAAAGTGAACCAAGTAGCTGCTCTGAATAGTTTGATACCTTTTTAACCTGAACATCTGAAGGAATCACTCTAAGCCTGATGAAGCAAGCAGTGAGTGAACAAGGTGACAGTTGGACGTTATGATACTTGCAGATGAATATCGATTTTTTTCTATGAAAGAAAATATCGATATATTGTGATATCGATATTATTATACAGCCCTATTCCTTAGCCTATCACAGGTCAAACAGACCCTCAGTATGATGCTCCCACCACCATGCCTGACAAGAAGTACAAGGTTCTTTATTGGGGGCTTAAAATTTGCTGCTTTTTCAGTTGTTCATTAAAAATAATTTATTTTTGCCATTTTTGGATCAAAACGTTGGAAACTGGACACAGTTGGGTGTCCCAACAGGACATTAATCCCAAACACACATGAAAACTAAATGCTTATATGCAAAATCAGTCTAAGTGTATTTCTGAGTATGTATAATTTTGTGAAGAAAACCCAAAATTAAACTCAAACTTGTTTACCCAACTCTTATTTTTATAGTTTACTAAATTATATGACGTATGGTCATGACATTTGGACTATTTTACCAATTTCAGATAACAGTTTTGCTGAAATTTGCCTGACTGTTGTCTGCACAGCTTTATCTTCTTTTATTGGGAATAATCTGTCATTTTTAAAAGCACATGCACATTTTGTACACTTCTTAAAATGATCTCACTCAGTTGCACATTCCTTTGGAGTCGGGTACAATATTTTTAATAAATGCAATGTCATTTACTGTACAGCATGTTATTTTTAATTTTGCTTTGACATATTTTTATACTTTTATCTGTGTGCAAATCAACGTTGCACCTGAACTTCCCTACTATGGTTTCATATTGAATATTCTATTCAGTCTGACCTGACAGAGGAATTGGGCTTGTTGCAATAAGCAATAAATCAATTAATTGAATGATAATTAAAACAAGTGCAATAATTTCCATTTGCATGATTTATTGTTTTTCTGAACTAGACTTTTTGTAGGACATTTTGTTAAAGGAGACTTCATAGTTCATTTATAATTTCTGTTGTTTTGTTTATTTAAATATCTTCCAGTTTCAGTGTTAAATGTCCATAAGAACTTAAAGTTTATTAATCTTTGAGAATGTGTTCTTGCATCATTATGAAATTAAAATTATATTACATGAAAATGGTCTTAAAATAACAATATTATCATTTATTGCAATAATTTCTGGGACAATTTCTCGCCCAGAATTTTTTTTTATTGTAACAGGCTTAAGAAGAATGGCTAAAAATCTTATCAATTATGTTATGATTAATAAGATAATTACACAATTAAATTCAGTGGTGAGTGTATGTAAAGTTGCAAGCAGCACTGGAACTCCAACTCCACCTTTCAATATGTTAATCACTGTTGCTCAAAACAACCTGCAGAACATTTGCAAAGCTGCACAGAAATGAATGCAGGGTTTAGCCAAAATTGCTAATGTGTCTGCGACAAGAACTCACCAGACCCTGCACAGGCTGACCAAATAATTCACGGGCAGGGACCCTTATGGTTGTGACATGGAAGGTATGACATTTATCTTACCCAAACTCCGTCCAGCTGCTCCCCAAGCCCCGCCTTGGCCAGAGCTCCCTGGGTGGTGATTGGTGGCATAGCCCTGCAGAGGGTGTGGGGTGGAGTAGGCTTGTCTGTGAAGGAGCTCCGAGTCAGGGTGGGATGATCTGGAACTCCCATAAACCAGACTGGGAAGGAAGAAGATATGGGGAGGGCATGCAGGGTGGAAGTGTCAATCAATCTTCAGAGCATATTAACATAAATCCAGTCAGTTTCCCCAAATGTGACCCCTGAAAACGACTAGGTGGAGGTTAGCTTCAGTGCATACAATCATACAAGTGAGTTACTCTAGTTTTCTATCATAAGGGTAATTAATTATATTTGTTCCAAATTACAATTAAGTTTTCGTATCAACAAGAAAACCAAAAACTATTAATGAAATCAATTTATTTTTGAAGGAATCACACAAGTACAAGCATCCTCATTTCACTAATATCTATTACAGGAGTCATAAATCTGTCAAACCCATACAGTGAGGCGTACTTAATTATAAAATAATGACTTACTTCCAGTCAATAAAACGCATTCAAAAGGCAATTTCGTTACATAATTTTTTTCCCCAACTTCCTCTACATGTTTTTTGTAGCTGGATAATTTGGCCTTAGAGAAAGAAGGCAGATGAAATGCGTGGCTGCCTGCCTGGCTGTTCAGATGCATGCTAGCATTTGGTAGCATCATTTGGGAGAAATGCAGAGACTAGGCCCGAACTGTGCAAGGCCTGCGGTGCGCATAAATAAAGCATACGACACCGCAGTGCATTGTGCAGCTAAATAAAAAATATATACACTTCGTCGGTTTGGTCCGCAGTCAAACAATTAGCATGTCTGTAACCGCTAATTAGTATGGCGATGCAGCTAACAACTGAATGCTGCATGCCGACGCAAATATGCGAGCTAAGCTGCATTGCAAAAACAAATAAGCATATTTCTTTGGCAAAAATCGGCTTTCATACAAGCCGCATATTCCGTCTTGAGTTTTATCACGCAAATCTATGTTTGCCTTAAACGTTTCGGGCAGAAATGCGGGGATGATGTTTGCGGTTTGCGTGGACAGGCCTCTCTGCTTTGCTTCCCTGCAACACGGAGCCTTAGCTGCCAGGCTAACCAGAGCTAAACTACACAGCTCCCCCCTTCACGCACTCTGTGCAGCTTTCATCCTCTCATTTTATTCGTTCACATGAATTCTGGCTCTATTCAGAGTCAAATTGCAGATTGCACCTTCGATGCACAGGATGGAGATTTTTTTTTTTTTTTTTTGGCAGAGCTGTAATATGCAAATGAGCTCCAAACCAAGCAAAAACCATCACAAATTCGCTAAATCCCAAACGCACCCAAGTTGACATCTGAACAGTGATGCGTTATTTCTATACGTCTGTTTCTGTTACGCGTGACAGTGTAGTAGGTGCTGAATGAATATGCATCAGTTTATCTGGTTTATTACTGTCAGGGGGGTTTGCTGCGTCTGCACTCCTCGCAGTTTTCCCATCAATCCCTATGAATGTGTCTGTGTTCAGGCCTGCAACACAGGGAACAATAATTCCAATGGACACTCAGACATCCCCCTCCACCTCCATCCATCCATCCATCCATCCATCCATCCATCCAGGTCCTACCTAAAGCCCCACGTATGTCAATCACATTCAATTCACCCCCCCAACCTTCTCCTTTCTCTCCACCCCGCCCACCCCCACGACACACGTTTATCCATTCCTGTTTATAATAATATTACTATGCAAACCGTTTGGATGACAATGCACTACGCACGGCGCTGTAAATGAAGCTCCTGGCTGCCCCAATGTGTTTACACGGGGAGGTCACACCGTGCCCTGCACAAAGTAGCACCGATCTGATACATGCACATTGTCTGGATCCCGATGCATTTACCTTTTCGCCGTCCTGTCGTAACTCCATCCTGCTCCTGCGCCCAAATCACCAAACCCTGTTCCCGGGTAATTTCTATCCATTTAGGAGCGGTTACAGCGAAACCGACGAGAACGTAGCAGGGCACGCAAAAAAAAAAAAAATAATTAAAAAAAAATATCCAGTCTTTCCACTGTTCTCGCTTTCAAGCTATTTTCCCCGGTTTCATAAGCAAGTCCTCAGGAGTGGAAAACAGCATATTGAAAGAGAAATGGTGGGGAGGAGGAGAAAGCTGGATTGGAAAAAAAAAAAAAAAAAAAAAAAGAGGGGGGTCTACGGGGTTACAATCCAAGCACCTCCAAAAAAAGCCAGTCTTTCACCTTTTCCTGTGCCTTTATCATTTCCTCGGTCTGAAACGAGTCACGGTCATGATGAAGATGCCGCGGATTTGCTCTCTAATGGGCGAACTGCTTTTAAACATTTGACTTGAACGCGTCCTTTTTCCACCGTCTCTCCTCCCCTTTCTTCAGGCTAGTTTCGGCTACGCTGCTGCTAACGCTAGAAACGACAGCAATCGACGGGGCCACGTTGGTAGCAGCAATCATTCCCCATGGACGAGCAAAAAGAAAATCCCCAATTTGAAAATCTCTTCTTTTTTTTTTTTTTACTCCCCCCCCCCCACCACCACCTCCTCCTCCTCTCTCTTGCTCTCTCTTCGCATGCAAATGGTTCCCACCCCCCTCCGGAGCGGAGCTGTGTGGGGCTAGCAAGCAAGATGCTAGCTGTCAGCAACGACGCATCAAAATAAAAACGGAGCTGCTTTTATTTCTCTCCTCCTCCCACCCCCCCTCCAAAAAAAAAAAAAAAAAAAAAATACTCGCTCCCCTCTTGTCTCCGAAGGCAAACTGGGTCGCTCACAGCTCAAAGGCTTGACGCAAGAACACATAAAAAGCCGAACGAGGAAGTGTGGAGAAATAGGCCGCGTTTCAATATTTTTTTACTCATTTTCCTCCGGAGACGCCATTTTTGAAGGCGGATAGCCGCTGTCCGTCCTCCCTCTCCTCTCTGTCTCACTCGGTGTCTGCTGTGACCTCCATTCACCGGCTACCAGTCTGCCGACGAGCCCAGCTCGCTCTGCCACATTTTCGTTCTTTTTGAAGGGAAAACTATTCATCAACATCAAATACCGAGCAGCTCGGCCCCGCACGCTGCAGCTTTGCTGAGACGCATTCGAGTGCAAGCGGAGAAAATCCCCGAGATGACCAGATTTATTGGAGCTGGAGAATTTAGTTTGCAAATTCATGTCCAGATCTTGACACACATTTGGAAAAGTAGATGCTGCCAAATGGTCTGTGTTTTCTAAAGGTTTGATAATGGAGCAGTAAAGCTGCAATGCAATGACAAAATATCAGACACCAAGTCAAAGAAGAAGGATACTGATTAAACAAAAAAAAGATTTATTAATGATAAACTGTGAATAAAGAGACGTTACGACAAAACGACGGGGGGAAAATCCAAAATAAACAAGACTACATAAATCAATATGAACTATGTAGGTGAAGAATGATTAAAACTATATATACTCTTAAAAATATTAATATAAGCTGTGAACAGACAATGTACAACTTAAAAAGAAACAAAGTTATACACATCTATCTATCTATCTATCTATCTATCTATCTATCTATCTATCTATCTATCTATCTATCTATCTATCTATCTATCTATCTATCTATCTATGAAAGAAATGTAATGTCATAGAACAACCAACTATGTAGAAATATACTAAAAATGACCAACAACAGAAGTCAAGTGCATTAAGAAAAACAAAACTAATGCAATGTATAGAATACTTTCCATTAGATGTAGTAAAAATGTAATAATTACTTTCTAATTTGCCCTGTAGATGCGTATTATAAACTGCAAATAAGCCATTATTTTATGTTTACATTTGCTTCAAAATTTGGCTTGACAGATTTATGGCAACTGTATTAGACATTATTAACCCAACCAAAAGAGGCCGTGTAACATTATATGAATCCAAATCTATAGATTGCACATAAAAGATGAACATAAAGAACAAAGAGGTGGACGTCGTCCAAGTGTTTCACACCAGATGACATTCCCTGTTTTAAAGCTGTTGTAAATCCCTCTGACTCTGGATTTAACCCTGCTTGGCCTCCACCATAGTTTCGGATTCCATTCATGTCTTCTCCTCCCAACATGGCAACAGTTGTTTACATGCTTCTATTAAAGCTTATTATTTAGAGAACCTGCCTGGCAGAAGATATGTACATAATTGTTCAGGCCAGCAGATGGCACACTGAGCTTTCTAGTAATTATAGTAATGGAGGATCATTGAGCCCTGGCTGGTAGAGATGGTCTAGCAGTTCACACCTACTTGGGTTTTTTTCTGACACTTTAAACGGCTAGACCTTGTGTCACTTCTCAGTTTAAAAATAAACTGAGACACAACCAAGAAGGTTATTATTAAACTCTCACACAAAAACAGAAGAGAATGAAATACAAACCCATTCAACAAATTAGAATATTATTGGAGCATTCATGTATTCCAGTAACTCAGAAATGCGTAATATAGAATAACTACACATAAACTGGTGTCTACAAGTCTTTATTTCTGTTAATTGTAATGATTTCAATGTGCAGCCAATGAAAACCTGATATTTAAGACTAAAAAATTACATCAAACCAATAAAAAATATATATTTAAGACAACAATCTGACCGTAATCAAAAGCATGTTTAACACCTTTAACACTTGTTATCTTAATCTCACCGGACCACATTTCTGGAGTATTTAATATGACAGTATTTATGACTATTTGTTCTAAAGGCCTTTCATCTGACTGTTCATTGTCGTGCCAGTGTTTGCTGCCCTCTAGTGGAGAGGTTTGATCCAATTGAAAAAGGATTTTAAAAATATTAGGTCTTGCAATGTCCTATAGCTTATATCAAATATAATACATTTGATAAAAATGATCTTTAATATACAATCTGTCAAGTGAGCACATTACTAATGCTTGTGCTAGCTTGCAAATTTTATATTTTATGCAAACAAAGATTGGGTTGCAAAAAGCAATTATACTATTTGAACTTTGTCATATCCTTTAATATTAGAATAATATAAAATAGTCAAAGTAAAATCATTTACAGATTTCTAATTAATGTTTTTAAAAATTTGAAAGTTGTGGCATACATCTTTATTCAATCCCAACAAAACAACATTTTGTAGGACAATAGAACCTATAAGATTGTGATAAAATATATTAAAGTTTATAAAGTCACAAAATGCGCAAAGTTCAAGGATTAAAAATACTTTCATAATTTATTCTTCAATAACACTTAGACTGGACACATTAATAAAAAACTTGTTTTCTATGTTAATAAATCTAACCATAACATTCTGCAGTTTTAGTGTGATCTGATTTACATATTTTAATAAATAATGTAATAAATCAGTGATTCTTGAGAATAGGGACAAAACAGGTCCTATGGATAAACCACAAAATTTGAATAAAATATACACAATATATATATTTTTCAAATATCTGACTAAACTAACCTGGGTCATGTGAGACAACAATGTATATTTTCCATTATTTTAAACATTGTAGTCGGTGGATGATGCCTGTAAAAGCCTTTGTCCAGGAGCAGAACTCAATACATTATAATAGTTTAAAACAATTAAAGAAATACTACAATTATATATTATGACAATTAAGTATAAGTAGTCATACAAATAATTATTAAAGTATCAATAAATTGAATTAAAAATCATTCTTATATATTTTCCAACTCCATTGAAATTTGTCCTTAGTTTTTGTCAACACCGTCAGCAATGAAAATAATATTTAAAACAAATCAGGCATTATTGTGGGGCACCAGAACTTCTGAGGACCCCATGACCACTTCCTGTTTCTTCCTTTGCTAATAGGGGTAGTTAGCTCTGGTTAGCTTATGTTATTCTTTAGTTTTTTCTTCTTTTTATTCCTAAGTTTTTTGTCACAACCATGATGTGTCAACACCATAAGTGAATATTTACAAAACTTTGATGAAATTTTGTGAAATAAAAGCTTAATTTTGGTAAAATATAAAGATTTCATGGAACTGATGAGCTACAATATGGCCTCCTTCAGATTAACATCATATAAATTGAGGTAGTTTGGCTTTTTGTCACCTCTGTCAGAGTTTTTGTGACTCTTTCAGTGAAATTGTTGTCAAATCTCACTTAAATGTGCAATTAATTCATTTTAATGTATTTTACATAAATTATAGTAAATTAAATTATAGTGAATCAAGTTTTTCATTTTACTCACTAGTTTGTCACCTTCAGTTTTGTGTCAACTCCGTCATGCAGTGTCGACTCTGTCAGATGGACTTTTTGTTGTTTTTGTTTTAAATAATATTTATTTTGTTTCCTGAGAAGCATTTGTCTGTAAAATGAGTAAAAATATCACTAATAGTGTCATTAAAAATGATTTTTTATTTATTTTTGTCAGATGGTGATGACAAAGTTCTAGGTCAGGTCAATTAAAAATTTTATTTTTTTTAAAAAAATGTTGCAACTGGGAGCCTGTAGCTTAGCATCTTTACATTTCCAAAACATTATTTGTCATATTTGCATACATAAAGTTGAGAAGTAACAAAAAAAAATTATGGGAAAATTAAAACCCATTTTGTCCCTATTTTCAAGAATCACAGAAATACGACCATATTTTTTGAGAAACTGATTTATTTTACAAAAAAGCAGAAGACAATAAAAGTTATAAAATAAAATATCACACTTTTGTTTGTTCTTTTTATTAATTATGATCTTGACAGGTTTTTTCAGCATTTTCAACTTTGCTATGATAAATAATAAAACTGAACATACTGTGATGAAAAAAATGACTAGATTAGTTATTCTAATTTGTTTCATACAGCAATGCATATTTTCCTGTAAATTTGCAGTGGTATGCTAAATGGTAATTAATAACAATACACCAGATGAAAATTAAATAAAGATCAATTTAAAATGAGAAAATGTTACTTTTTAGAGAATTCTTTAATAGATGCTTCTCCATTTTCATCCTGGAAAATGCCTGTTTGCTTCTTTCATCCTTTCTTAAACCTAATTGTTTCTTTTTTCTTATTTTGTATGCAAATGAAACTTCTCCCAGCTCAGCAACAAGCTGGTTTAAAATTGACTGACCTCATGCAGAGAGCACTAAGAGGGCATTGTGATGCTTAACAGCTGACCCCAAAGGTCACAGTCCTTAGAAGAATAACAAAACAAAGGATATTAACTTGTGAATGTTACTTAGATAGGATAATGCATCTATGTAAATAAAAAAAAAAAATTAAAAACGAAGAAAAAGTCTGAGTTGAATTTTTCTACTAATTTAATTTCAATTTGCTTTACAACTAAAAAAGGACACACACTTTAAAATAAATTTAAATATAACCCACCCACCCAGTCAACTGTGTTAGCGCCTCTCTCTGTCATCCCACTTGACCGCAGCTGTTGCTGCAGCAAACCTCCGGTTCTGTTCAGTCCAAATGCCGGTTCCTGTTGACGCGGCGCCAGCTCCATGCCAGATTATCAAGGCGGACGCTGACAAGTGGTGAGTTTTAACACTAACTGCTGGCAGCAAATACACATTGGATCTGAGCGATAAAGTGAATCCGTGGCAACAGAAGCTTTATTGACTCCATCAATCACAAATCATTTGTTTACCTTATTTGACAAACCACAATAGAGCTTGAAGTCCAGGAACACCAAGGTCTTAAGATGCATAAATAGATCAGAAGCTTAAAATAAACTCCACACATGAGGAACGACACATACAGTACCAGGGGTCAACTCACGTTACAGAGTCGCGTTTATTGGCAGCCAAGGTAAGGATGTCAATAAAAATAATTAAATGGGTTAATCTTTTATTCCAGAATGATTCTTAAGAATCTGACAGTAAAAAAAAAACAGCTTTTAATTTAAGAATATTTAGTCACTTGAGGAAGAGAGAGTGTGTAACAAAACCATTATTGTTTTTAAAATAACACCAGTGACACTATTAGTCGTTCCTCTAACATTTGACAAGGAGGAAGCAGACAGAGAGACGATCGCTCTCCTTTAAACTCACCCTCTAAACATAGAAGAAGCATTCATGTTTCTGTTATTTTGGTCATATGTTTTGATATATTATCCTGCCAAAAGACTGTCATTATGACTAATTTTACATTTACTGATTGAAGCCAGGAGATTATTTAAGATGATCTTATATTTCATCTACATGGTGGAGCAGTTGGCAGAACTGTTCAGAGTTGGATAGGAACTGGATACATTCACTCAGTTACATTTACTTGTGTAACTTTTTTTGGAAAAAAAAAATACTTTTAGGAGTAGTTGCACATTTTTACTTACTTAAGTAATATAATAATGAATAATTCCTAATGTTACTTGAGTAAAATTTGGGTTACTCTACTTACTGTAAGTAACTTCTGAATGAAGAACACTGGTGTATTTGAGCAAAAATACACCAGGCACATACCTAAAGTTTGTTGAAGTGAGACCTCTTGTTTCTACATAAGCTTTGTTATTCTGGTGTAATTTTCTGTCTGCTGAGCTTGTTGCTGCATTTAGAGGTCAAATAAATATCTGGTAAACTCCATATATTGTCACTGGAAGAACTTCTTATTCTGTTCTCAGATATATTTACATTACCTTCTGTGGGTGTTGACATATTGAAGAAATTGATTCAGAAAATTGTTTCTTCGGCTTCAAACTTTCATATATATTTGTATACGCTTTTTTATTTTAGTCTTTAAAATACCAGAATTTGGACTGCATATGACTTTATATTTTTGTTTGTCTGATGGCATTATTGTAAAATATTAAACCATTACAAAATATTAAATCACACGTTACTTTGTACTTCAATAGATTAAATACTTTTTTACTCTTTAAATAATTTCATGCTTAAGACAGGGTACCTGTGTTTCTTACTTTTTTCAATTTAGTTTAAAAAATGATATATATTAAAGCAAATAATGTAGATTTTACTGGTTTTAAAATTCTTTATTATGCTTTTATTTTTACTCATAGATGCATTTTATGGAGGACCTGTCATAGTTACAAACATTTTTCCTTCTAAATAAATGTACTGGAATTAAAGTCTGTTTAAATACAGATTTTCTGTATGAAATCATGCAACAACAACAATAAAACATGAATTTGATATACAGCTTTTTACACAATAAATTTGTTTGTCACTTTAAGAAGGAGCAGATATTTGGGGATGGACTTTGTTCTTGATGACAGTTTGCAAAGATGCATAAATTTGAGAAGCAAAAAAGAAAAACTTCGCATCTTACAGTAAAAAAACATCCACTGAAGCACTTTTAGAAAACATTTAGCAACATTTCTGCGTGTTTGTAATTCTATGTTGTCTAATTTCTATAAGGTGTGTGTTTATGAGTACAGACTAAGTGTGTCCTGTCTTGTGTCACAGCGCTGTAGAAAAGAAAGCAGTGGCCTGCCAGTATCTGATGGATGCTTTCCACGCCTGCATAAAAACTCTGTGTGACGGATCCTGATAAACCAAGAAACATGAATTTAAAAAGTAAGTTCACACATATATCACATAGTTCCTACAAACTATCACATATTTACACCTGCCTTCTTCTGGGAAGGCTTTGGTTATTTCAAAGCTTTCCTAAATAAACCTTGTACCATAAACATTTTATGAAAAATCTCTGCTTCGTCTGAATCTTATTAATCTTAAGGAGAGAAAGTGTTTGAAGTCAAAGATTTTGACTTAGAATCACTCTCACAGCTAATAAGACATTAACTAAATTTTGCTCATCGGTGAAGTTAATGTTTGTTTCTTCCTCTTTTTCTTCCTTCTTCTTAGGTTGTGTTCAGGCGGCCACCAGTTAAAGGTTTTTCTACCTTCCAGATCTTGCAGTGAGGCGAAATCTGGAACAAACTGAGTTACCAGAAAAGTCAAATTCAATGTAATTCCAATATGTCCAACAGCAGCACACTTGTTTAAATTAAAATAATGCAAATGACATAATGATCCAGCGTGTCTTTTTCTGGCATGATGTTTGATCCTTAAATAGAAAGATGGAGGGGAAATCTGCATCTATAATAAATAATTATTATAAAAAATATTGCTATAAATGATAAACAATGTGATAAATACCAGCTGTTCTTACAGCAGGTGACTAATTATTTATTCTGGAAGAAATATAAGCTACAGTATAAAAGTATAAAAAGGGGGCATTAATACAAATATACTCCACACTTTTCAGATCTGTATTTGTAACAAAAACATTTGTGTTTTTATGTCTCATTTATGTCTCATCATTTAAGGTTTGAGTCCTTGTCAAACGGCGTTTTGACTGAAGAAGTTTTAAATGTTAAAGTTTTGATTTTTAATTTTTATTTCTCTTTCTCACTGTTTATTCTATGTCCCATGTAGGGCTGTAGTGATACAATAACCTCACAATACGATACACAATATTCTGCTCATAATACGATATATATCGCGATATAGCAAACGATACAATTCAATACACTTTTGCAATTTTCTGAAAGATTTTAGAGGGACAGAGTGATTTTGGTGACATTTTGTGACTGTTATAAAGTTGGATTGAATTAATTTAACTGAAAACTGATTAAAAGCTCCAACTACACAATACCTGGCTCTGGTTGGACACAGACTTAAAGTGGACAGCTGGACAAAATGAATCAAAGAAGTGGAGAGAAAACATGTTTCTTTAAGTTGAAACAGTCCAAACTGTAGCTGACATGCATTAGTAAAGTAAATAAAGTGAACCAAGTTCCTGCTCTGAATAGTTTGATACCTTTTTAACCTGAACATCTGAAGGAATCACTCTAAGCCTGATGACCTGGTGAAGCAAGCAGTGAGTGAACAACGTGACAGTTGGACGTTAAGATACTTGCAGATGAATATCGATTTTTTTATAGGAAAGAAAATGCTGATATATATCGCAATATCAATTTTATTATACAGCCCTAGTCACATGCTGTTTTTATTTTAATTACGTAAAGCACTTTGAAATGCCTTGCTGCTGAAATGTGCTATACAAATAAAATTTGATTGATTCAAATTCTAATGAAATATATTTCAATTTCCAGTCGTGAACAAAAGAGAAAAAGTCCAAGGGGGGTTTGCAAGGTACAGTTACAAAAAAATATCCCTGCCGTGTTAAATAAAGTCCTGCAGGCCAACCAAGTTATACTGAAACGTCTCTGGGCCAGCAGCTCCTCGTCGTCCCATCCGCAGCCTTACACGCGTCTTTTCATAATAACAGGGAGGGACGCGTCCTCTGCGGCCCACGGAGCCCACGGAGCCCACGGAGAGGCAGGTGCTGGAGGTGAATGCAGAGATAAGCGTGTTTTGAGGAGGAGGGCGGGGAGGAGAGAGAGGATGGAGAGGGAGTGAGACCCGGATGCTGATGCGAGCGGGGCGAAGGAAGGGAAAGAGGGGAGCGAAAATATCGATTTACGGCAAGAAAACGGAGTATCATCCGACGGCGGGGGCCTTTCGCTTGCGTGAAGCTGGGATCCGAAACGAGGAGGGAGATAAGCTGATCCGTGTCGGGGGTCGTTTCACCTGTATGTGTCACCGCCCCATGGAGGACAAGCCGAAGGAGAGGAGAGAGGGGAGGGAAGAAGATGCTGTGATCCGCCACTTGCAGTGATGTAGGGAGGCAGAGAGAGAGAGAGACAGAGAGAGGCAGGCAGGGGGACGGGGGAGGACTACGCTACGCTAATGAAATATAACAAACACAGAAATACGTGTAAGAAGATGGTTGTCCGGAGAGGACCGCGCGTTTCACCTCGAGAATCCGAGAGAATGTGGCCGCCGTGCGACAAAAGTGACCGTTTGGCGACGCCGAGAAACTTCGAGCGGGGTCGGTGTTTGTGACAGGCGCGAGGCGGCCGTTGGTGGAGGGAGGCGTCGCAGCTAAAGCTAACCTCAGATAGCATGTCGTTGTTGCACCTGTGAAAAAAAAAATACAACAAAACAGGCCCGACACAGGAAAAAAAAAAAAAAGAAAAAAAAAAAGAACTATTATCACGTTTTCCGAGCAAACATCTCAGCGTACGTGTTGGACATTTCGTTCTTACGCTCAAACAGAAAGTGACATAAGTAAAGGCTTTAAGGCAGGCGGCTTGTTTTACAGCTATAGCTTAATGATATATATATAAATGTAGTTAAAGTCGTAAATGTAACTAAATTACACCAATAAGCTAATGTACATACGTGAAACATTCTAGTCTAGTTAGCCTGCAGTACCTTATGTTTGTTTTAAGGACAGTGGTTGGTATTTAAGTCAGTTGGTACAAACTGTCATCCCAGTTTCTCTGCTTTAAACGATATATTTTTGTTTTACTGTAACGCCACGTTAGAACAGGAAAGTATTTATCTCAGCTTAATTTTATTTCCAAATGGTTTGACTTGTGCGTTATTTCATGATACATGTTAGTAAACTAGAAATAGCTGTGAAAACCCTGAAATTTAAAGTTGAGCATAATTTCTTGCACCAACCTATGTAAAACCTGTACAGTACCAGAGAAATTGCAATAAATCCCAGTGCAGTATTAGTTTTAATTGTGTATTAAGCCTTCAGTGGGAGCAGTATGAGTAAGGAACTGTCTCTGAGTCAGTCTGCTCAATATGTTGGGCCCTATCGACTGGAGAAGACTCTGGGGAAGGGACAGACAGGTGAGAGGACACACACCCATTGTAGAATGAACAGTATAAAACTGCATCATATTGAATCAAAATGACGTGTGTCTCTTTTCTACATTCAGGACTGGTCAAACTCGGCATCCACTGTATTACGGGTCAGAAGGTAGCGATCAAAATAGTGAACCGCGAGAAGCTGTCTGAGTCAGTTCTGATGAAGGTACGTGGCTGTTCTCAAACAAATACTCCGTGTTAGAACAAAAATGTATAATTGCTTTTACTCAAAACAGAAAAGCTGTTTTTAGCACTTTTAAAACACAATTATGGATTGATTACAGTTATAATGCTCACTGCAACCCGAAATTTTATGAATAAAATTTCGGGTTGTATTGCCTCATACTGCTGCTGAATTTGGCCCAAAACGCATCATCTTTGGGCTTTCAAGCCTATTGGGAACATGGAACCAGCTTTTATGATAATTAAACCTTTGAAAAGCAGGACTTTTATTTTAAAAGGGTTCTGTGAGCTATGTTTTGGAATTTTAAGTAGAATTAATTTTTTTTATACATTCTGAGATTAGATGCTTTAGCAACCTAATGTCTTGTTTTGCCTATATTATTATGTAGCAGTAAACCATTTCTTATTTTTCATTAGTGGTCTAGCTTAGTTAGGGATCTTTGTAAATTGTTACACTCTTTCTGTACTTGGATGCTAGATTTTCCAAAATCTAGCTTCCAAATTATCTATTAGAAAAACTAAAAGAGTTCCCTGTGAAACTCAATGTCTAAATTTTGCTGCTATAAATTTGAAAAACGATTTCAAAGCTTTATTTTGAAAGCTCATATTAAGTTGCAATTTTATATAGCTAAAAGTTATACTTGTTTGGCTTTCCGCTCTTTTTAGAGTAACACAAGTAAAACAAGTTGATATGAGCTGATAGATTAGTCAGAATATTGACTGACTGTTTATAGAGACTAAGTTTGTCTCTTTTAAGCAACTTTGAAGTTTAGCAGCCTTCTTTCAGCCAGCTGATTGGCAGTGTGCAAAAACATCTCTAATTTAAGGTAAGATACCGACAGCTGTTGTTGCCAGAATTTTACCATATAAATAAGGTAAAATTTTATGGTAAAATTCAAATTTTACTATAAAGAAAAAAATTCTGGCAACTACATCTGCTGGTATTTTACCGTAAATTATTTTTGTCAGTGAAGCAATAGGTGGGGGAAGGGGAAGGGGCCACTGTCAATGTTGCCTGCTGCATTAAACTACAACTAAACTACAAACTGTGGCATTTCTCCTTTATTTTTTGTCTATGTACTTTAACTCTGATGCCTCAGAAGCATCACTGCTGTCTGGCTCTGTAGCAGTTTTGTCTTTGTCTTCTGTTTAACCAGGTTGAGAGGGAGATTGCCATTCTGAAACTGATCGAGCATCCGCATGTGTTGAAGCTGCATGATGTTTATGAGAACAACAAATATCTGTGAGTTCCTGCTGCAATTCGAGACAATTCTAGCTCAATAATGAGTTATGATAATAATGAAAACTTGCGAATTAGATGGAGACCAGCACTACTTTAGGAAGAGTGAGACGTTTTATTTTTCAAACATTTATCTGCCATGTTTTAGTGCTAGTAAAAACGACCCTGTCTAAAAATGATGTGGTCCTTAATCAGATTTTATAAGCTAAGATTGTAAACATAAATCTACAACTATTTGCTCTCTCAAAGTGCCGACATGTATTGGGCATCTTGTTCCAGGAATTGTTGATGTTTTGAGATCATTTTGGACTCCTGTGGTTCCAAAACCTTCCAGCTTCTGACCCACAAAGTAAAAATGTAAAAGGGTCGTGACCCCAAATCTTGCTTGAGCATACAAGTGTTTTTATTGAGTAAGTTAAAAAGTGGTACAATGGCAACATAATCTGCATCATCAGCCAATGTGTTGCTTTTTTTTGTCCAAGTCTTGTTGTTTTAATCTTCTACACTATTTATTAAATACATAATACTTTTTCATTTCTCCTTTTGGTATTTGGGTTACTTTAGCAAGATAATTTTAAGACTCCGATGCGTCTCAACATTTATAGTAACTGCAGAAACATATTCTAAATAATTAGTTTGAGATGTACTGTAACTGACAAATATAGAGACAGAGAAATAACAACAAACAAAGCTAACGTCAGAATGTCACTAGGTGTATATTTTTACTGTATTTATTTCAGGGGGTGTGAAAATGAAACTCCTACCTAAACTATTTTTGTTTATTATAGCACCAAGGAGATAAAATGTTAATTTAATGCAGGTAAATATAAACCTGGAGGAGTCAGCCATCTTGGAACTGGACATCATAACCGCATCCATATAAACATCCCTGAGGCAGAGGGATTGTAGTCCTGACTATGTCTGCTGAAGGATCCAGTCTCACTGTGGTGTTTTGATAGATACCTGGTGTTGGAGCATGTGTCAGGAGGAGAGCTCTTTGACTACCTGGTGAAGAAGGGGCGTCTAACTCCGAAAGAAGCCAGGAAGTTCTTCAGGCAGATCATCTCTGCGCTGGATTTCTGCCACAGTCACTCCATCTGGTTGGTTTTTCACTTTCAGAGCTCTGGCTCTGAGATCTTTTTTGACCGGGTCAGGAATAGATTTCCTCTTCCATCTGTAATCTATGTGTGTGTGTGTTTGTGTGTGTTTTGTTTTTGCAGCCACAGAGACTTGAAGCCGGAGAACCTGCTGCTGGATGAGAAGAACAACATTCGTATTGCTGACTTCGGTATGGCCTCCCTGCAGGTGGGGGACAGCCTGCTGGAGACCAGCTGTGGGTCAGTACCAGCCCCGTGTGTTAATACAGAACCAGGCTAATTTATGAGCAAAGATGTGAGTAAAGCATTAAAACTAAAGATCCAATATTAATATCTGCATCGGTCCCGATATTGAGAAAAAATCTACATTGGGTATTGTTGATGATGAGTCCAATCTATACAGTCTAATTCTATGTTTTGTGCTCTAAGCAATGTAATCTTTTATCATATATCTTACATTATATTTACACTTTCTGAACCATTCAGAGGAAAGTTTGTTATAGTTTATTTTTATGTTTGAAAAAAGTAGTAAACTTATTGTTTTTGTCACTTTTAAATTTTTTTTTACTTCTAATTGACCAAATTAAAGTTGTTTTTACATATTTGACCGAGCTTGTGAAACTATCGGTGTATTTAAGTGTGGAGAGATATAAAATACATTTGTAATTCAGTACGTTTACGTCTGTGTTTTAAAACAGAAACTTTCATTTTGGATTTGGTGAACCATTTCTTTGATAATTACATATTAAAGTTTGAATCATTAAACTATCTAAAATCCAAATAATTTTCATTTAGCTGGCAAAACTCTTCACATCACCAGATATTAAGTTTTTAAAGTCTGATATTTTGAGAATGCCCTCGTGTTATGCACTCGTTTGTGTAAAATTATGCTAATTTTGCCAATAAATATGCAAATATTTGAAGGTTTTTACGCATCTTTACTGGGGTTCCCAATACGGGAGGTTTTTAGAAACAGAACTTTCCATTAGCCACTGAAGCTAAAACATCTTACAACAACATGGACTCTTTTGAAGAGTCCATGTTGTTAATTCCCTTTTTTAATGCAGTTATCACTACTCCTGCCTTCACCTCAGTATTTATAGAAATATTAACACGTCCTATAACACATTTTTCTTTGATTTCAGATCACCACATTATGCTTGTCCTGAAGTCATACGGGTGAGTGTCTTTACTTATGATGGAAATGAGCAAATGATGTGATTAAATTATTGATCCTGAAGCAAACGCGTTGAGCCACATGAGCTGAACACCCAGCGATGGCACTAATGATTTGAAAACCATTGAAGGTAAAGGTGAAATCTCTCAAACTGACGATGAATCTGGACCTGTGTTGCTTTTATGGGGCTCATCTCTTGTCAAAGAGAGTTTTCGCACTGCGCTCAGCACTTAAAAGATTATCCTGCTCCATGAAGTAAATGTTGTTTTCACAGTGTCGGTGGAGACAGAATAAGTACAGGGATTAAAATGGATTACAGAGTTTCTTTTGACAGAAATGTAGCCATGTTGTGTAACTCATATTTCAGGTAAATCTATTTGAATCAACTTTAGATTTATAACATCCTGTCTTACAGGGAGAGAAGTATGATGGGAGGAGAGCGGATGTGTGGAGCTGTGGGGTCATCCTGTTTGCCCTCCTGGTGGTCAGTTTTAACCTGCAGTGTTCACAGTTCATTTTCATTTGAAATGTTTTTCACTCTGTCATTTCCTGTTCTCCCTCTGACCTTCAGGGTGCTCTGCCGTTTGACCACGACAACCTTCGCCAGCTCCTGGAAAAGGTGAAGAGCGGCGTCTTCCACATGCCGCACTTCATCCCCCCAGACTGCCAGTCGCTGCTCAAAGGCATGATAGAGGTTAACCCTGAGAAGAGGCTCACGGTACGCTACCCGCTTCCTCTAGTTGAAATTATAAGAACTTTCTTTCTTTTTATGCATGTGATAGTGATACAATTGACATAAGAATTGCATTAAACAATCGAATCCTCAAAGTAATTACAAGTAATGGAAAAACAAAAATAGAACAAGTCACCACTAAGCATCATTTTGTGAATTAATTTCCTTCATAATGTCTCAGAAATTCAGTAAACGGTGGCCATATTTCTTCAAAATTGACTCCCTTTCCTCTATCAATATAAGTGGTGCAATCCATGATGTCACATATGATTTGATTGTGCATATTTTAGGAGTTTAATGTGATAAAACAAGACATAGCAGTGCTATGGTGATGGTGAAGTGGAAGGAACAGTGTTTCTACTGCCTTCTGTTCAGTCCCACTCACTTGAAGTTGGATTGGATTTAATTCAATCTGAGAGTAAATGCTGCTGTTTTATTAAAGCTTCAGAACATTAATCAATAAACAGCATCATAAATACTGGGATCCACCAGTAAAATGGCTCAGATTTCCTTCATTTTGGGTGATCAATGATGAGAAACTGATCTTATCCGTTTATACAGAGCTGTTAAAATCAGCCGCTGCCTCATTTTGTTGTGAACAGGGCCGGAGTTAGAAGGATGTGAGTCCCTGGGCTGGAAATTTTATGTTCTCTGCCATTCCAGCAAAGAGTAAAGTTGTAAACTTGGATTTGGCACTCATTATTCTGAGATAATAAAATTTATTCAAAGCAAAAAAAAAAAAAAAGAAAGAAAGAAAAACTCAGCCGAGCTCTGCAGCCATCTGGCCGTGAACAGACTGTAGAAACTAATGGCCCCATCTGCCCTGTTCCTCTTACAGCTAGAGGCCATCCAGAAACACTCCTGGTATCAGTGAGTAAACATTCTTTCTCTCTGCAGTCAGAAGATGCTGCACCATATTTTGAAGTTAATCCCGGTTGTTTGTGTCTTGTCGTGTCGCAGGGGCGGTCGTAACGAGCCGTGTCCCGAGCAGCCTCCTCCCAGGCGGGTGTGTGTGCGGAGAATCCTGTCGCTGACCGAGTTGGACCCGGACGTGTTGGAAAGCATGCACTCCCTAGGATGTTTCCGTGACCGAGTCAAGCTTACCCGCGATTTGCAATGCGAAGAGTAAGAGCGCTGAGAACTTTAGTGTTTGTCCACCTGTCCTGTCATCTTAGTGGATTAAGCGGTGCTGTTATTTAAAGTTGACTTTTGTGAGCTTTACATCATGTCATATTGTTATCAAAAACATACCTGGAGATACATGGGATTTGAGAAATCCTTTAATCTCCATGGCAACCATTCAGCTGTGCAAAACGTCAGGGTGGGCCTAGCTCTGCCTTCAAGGAGCTGCAGTTTCCAAGTTCCCACGCCTCCACACTACAGAGCACATATAGCCCCATGTCCACCACATACTGCTCCTTCAGACTAGCCAACAGCAATTAGCAAACACCTGGCAGACTGCATGTCCGCTGAGCTCATTGTAGGAGCTACTTCCAAATGGACCTTTAATAAAAACGTTATTAAAGGGTTAATAGAGGTACCAGGTTGTGATGCCTTCCTGAAGGTGGAGTTTCAGAAAGACACAGTTTTTAAAGAGACAGAGGCCCAATTTCATGAGTTTAAATCACGTAGTGACATTTATTTAACATCATATTTGATATATAACATTTTTATAACAACTTAAGGTAGAATAGTAACTTGATTGTTCTATGAAATGGCACTATGTTCCTGGAAAAGATATAATAATGACTTTTTAAGGCATAAATAAAGCATTTTAATTGGTTTAGTAATACATATCTTGAAAAGATTACATTTAAACATAAGCATGTGACTTTAAGTTTTGTTAGAAAGGTAAAAAATTATTTCTCCATTAACACTATCTTGTGCGAAAAATGCGTATGAGACATTGTTTTTATATTTAGAGAAAACCAGGAGAAGATGATCTATTACCTACTGCTGGACAGGAAGGAACGCTACCCAAGCTATGAGGACGAGGACCTGCCTCCACGCAATGACGTTGGTGAGTCAGTAGGGGGCAGGAGCGAACCGTTCCAGAGGGGAAGCTGCTTTTATTATCTTCTTATGGCCACATTTTGGAGGGCTGATCCAGTTGATCACATTAATCACAATAAATCGATTCTGAAAAACATTGTCAGCTAATTTAGTAATCAAATAATCATTAACTGGAGTATGCAGACATTAAAACATGCCATTTTTTTAAAAGAATAAATGGCCAACACTGTATCAAAAATCAATTAATTTTTCATTTAGGTTGGAAAATATTCTTTTCCTGCAAATATGTTTTATTGAGAACTCCATTTTAGCTTCACCCAGTTCAAATTCTGTTAATAAAATCTGCTATTAAGCACCTTTTTATCCAGTTATTAATTGGTTTATCAAAAAAAATTAAATGTCCGTATCAATGTTAGGTCAAGCAAAAAGGACTGAGCTTTTCATATGGTGGTATTAGAAATAATGTTTTAGTTTCTACAAATGATCAAGCATCCTTTGAAGGAATGCTCTCTGATTCTACTTTAAAATGTTTATTCTCTTACTTAAATAAATAAATTAAATTATTCATTTGCATTTTTAATGCACATTGTTTAAAATGAGATTCAGTGATTAAATGAAAATTTTGCAGGAATAGAAAATTTCATTCATCTGATTAATTAATTAGTTATCAGAATAATCACTAAAATGCTTGATTACTACAATAGAATCTTGTTGCGTATCTTGCCAAATAAAATTAAGCTGTTATAGCTCTTAAGTGGATCATCATGTCCCTATTTAAGACCACATGTCATTTAAATATGTTTGTTTGTAATTAGAGCCACTAACAGCCACACTGGATCTTTTTTAGCGCAGTCCTGCTTACTGGCTGGAAATCCAGTCTAAAGCTGACAGAACGCGTTGTGTTTTTTCAGCAGACCCTCCGCGGAAGCGTGTCGACTCTCCCATGCTGACGCGTCATGGCCGCTGTCGCCCTGAGAGGAAAAGCCTAGAAGTCCTCAGTGTTACGGAGCAGGGGTCTCCCACTCCACCTCGCAGGGCCCTCGACACAGCTGCACACAGTCAGAGGTAAGTGTGGTTACATTAAACATAAAATTTTCTCTTTGTAGACATTAAAAGTTCATTTTACTCTGTTCCTTGTCACTTTTATGCTGGGTATTTTCAACAGGTCTCGCTCAGTCAGTGGGGCTTCTAGTGGTCTCTCCTCAAGCCCCCTCAGCAGTCCCAGGGTAAGGACTTCACAGACTTTTCATGCACTTTATTACAGAATGTTATAATCTTTGTGTGTTAATCTTGTGTCTTAATGCCTCTTTTAGAAATGATGATGGTTGCTGTAGCAATCAATAATTGATATTTTCTGCAGATTTTTACAACGAACTCCTCACTAATCATTCTGCAAAATATACAACAAATCAATTTGTGGTCAATATTTTCACAGCTCTGAAGATGAAACTGTTAAATATGAATCAACTTTCCACAATCTTTTCTG
Organism: Poecilia picta; assembly: GCA_033032245.1. Classification (NCBI taxonomy): domain Eukaryota; kingdom Metazoa; phylum Chordata; class Actinopteri; order Cyprinodontiformes; family Poeciliidae; genus Poecilia; species Poecilia picta. The sequence continues at coordinate 23,287,770 of CM065371.1, forward strand.
TACTGTCCATATATCAGTGTCTCCAGTCATTTATACACATCATCACACCACTTCCAGCTCTCAAATTAAAATCTTTGTCAACAGGAAATTTGCATTTTCTCCCTTTATGTCATCTCTCTGCCTCCCTGTGCATGTACGAGAACAGCTAGAGGTTATTTACTGACATAAAATAGTTTCAATTTGAAGCCTACAGTAACAGCCTCACTGTCCTGTCTCTGCACTTTAACTTTGTCTCTGCCACAACACTAAACCCTCTCATATCAACAGTTCTTGGAAAAAGAATAAAACAAACTCAGGGTTTCCCCGGTGGTCGGGCAGTCATCCAGCGGCCCACTGTGTTTTTGAGTTTAAAAAATTATTAAAGTTTGCAGGAAATTTGAAGATATCTCTAGGCAATTATGTATTATTGGAAGACATTATTAAAAGTACCTAAAATCATCTTAAAAAAGGCAAATATAAAACATTCAGTTATAGGAAATACTTGTTTTGCAGTTGAGTTGTTTCATCCTAATTAAAGTATCCAACTTGTTTTGATTAGAGGTGCACTGACTTATCGGCCGGCTGATTTATCGGTGCTGATTTCCTTAATTTTGGGAGGTTGGTGATCGGCCGATTTTTACATGTGAAGCCGATCGTATCCACTGAATTTATCCACCTCTGCAAAGGTCTAAAAATGAACCATTGTCCTCTTCTGCTCTCCCGTTAGAGAGGTTTGCTGACAGACCAGCCCACCAGGTCATGTCTGCACGTGTATATTTATCAATCGCTACCCCATTGTTTCCAATTCAGCTGCTCTCTTCCTATGAGAGTTGCTTTCAGAGAAAAAAAATTGGTATTCAAAATTGAAATCAGCAGGTAAGGCTTTTTAAAAGTTCGGTTATCAGGGATCGGCCAGAACACTGTAATCCTACTTTTGATCCTTAATCTGTGACTTATCACTTTATTCTGTGAAGTTGTTAGCATGTAGACCAGTAAAGACAGGAAGTGGTTATGGAGTTCCTGTGAATAGAGAAACACACCTGATCCCAGCCTCTGAGGTGTTCACATTCTGACCTCACCATGTTGCCATTTTGCTTCCAATCGTTTCACCAAATAGACTCTTCAACCTGCCTTTGGTATCAGTGTTACTGGTGTATATAAAACCTATAATAAACAAACACCAAAAGTAAAGCCTGGTGGCCCGCCAGGCTTATGAAACACTGAGGGAAACCATGAAACTCAAGCTTTCATAATCCACAGTCCGATTTGCATTGAGCACATTCACTGTTCATAAGGTGCACTCTTCTGTCATTAAGCATGATATTCATTTCCATCCTTTCTCCATTTTCCATCCCTTCTCTTTCTTGTTTTCCATCTCTCCTCTCCCCCCCCACCACTCCCACACTCTTCCAAACCCCCCACAGTCCTACCAGAGCCCCGTCTTCACTTTCAGCCAATCAGACGTCACCTGCACCACTGCTTCCCCCCTCACAAAGGAGTCCAAACAGGGAAACGCCACCACTCCTCGTTCAGCACGGTCTCATGACAAGCCCAAAGCGTCCCCCAACCCCAAGACCCAGACCCTGCCCACCAAAGGACCCGCCGACCGTCCCCACCTGCAGGCCATCAAATCCCTCCCCCTGCACAACCCATCCTCCCGCTCGCCCTCCCCCTCCCCGCTCCTGTCACCCATCCCTCGCTTCTTCTTCCCTTCGTCCTCTGTCCTCAAGTCAGTGACTAAGAGTTTCTACCCAAACTCTGCCCACTCTGTGCCACAGGTTACCCCCCAGGGCTCTCCGCTGCCCACACCGTTGGGCACCCCTGTTCACCATCCCCACCACCCCTCCTCCACCCCGCCCTCCTCTTCCTCGTCCTCATCCTCATCAAGGGCAGAGGGAGGCGGCGGGGTGGGCTCGCTGTCGCTCACCCCTCCCTCCAGCCCAGGAGGGGGCGGCGGCATGGCGGCCAGCAGCCCCGCTCACTGGAGGACTCGCCTCAATTCTTTCAAGAACAACTTGCTGGGATCGCCGCGATTCCATCGCCGCAAATTACAAGGTGAGTTTCTGCTTTATGTTGCAGTAAACCAGTGTTTATGAACCTTCTCTGGCAGATTACAACCATAAACTTCATCAAAACTTTACGTTGGGATGCACTGATCCACTTTTTCATTTCTGATGCTGACACAGATATCTGAGGTTTAGTGTCGTCTGATATGATCCAGTACATAATAACAGCACTGATGTTTATTTTTAAAACACATACATAAATGGACTGAATTACAAATTAATTTGATAACTCTGCACCAGTGCAGCACTTTTACACCAATAGCTTCAAACATGTAAAACAACCTTAATTTGTTCAGTCAGTAGAATAGGAAGTAGAACAGTTAAACTAAAATAAATAATAAAGAGGCTGCACAGTGGCGCAGTTGGTAGAGCTGTTGCCTTGCAGCAAGAAGGTTCTGGGTTCGATTCCCCGCCCCGGTCTTTCTGCATGGAGTTTGCATGTTCTCCCTGTGTATGCGTGGGTTTTCTCCAGGTACTCCAGTTTCCTCCCACAGTCCAAAAACATGACTGTCAGGTTAATTGGTCTGTCTAAATTGGCCCTAGGTGTGAGTGTGTGTGTGCATGGTTGTTTGTCCTGTGTGTCTCTGTGTTGCCCTGCGACAGACTGGTGACCTGTCCAGGGTGAACCCCGCCTCTCGCCCGGAACGCCAGCTGGAGATAGGCACCAGCACCTCCCGACCCCATTAAGGGACAAGGGTGTAAGAAAATGGAGGGATGGATAAATAATAAAGAAATGGAAACTGGGGCTGAACAAGGCAACAGCTCTACAGTTGGTAGAGCTGTTGCTCTACCAACTGTAGAGCAACAGCCTTCTTGCTGCAAGCTGTTGCCTTGCAGCAAGAAGGCTCTGGGTTCGATTCCTGCATGGAGCCTGCATGCTCTCCCTGTGCATGCGTGGGTTTTCTCCAGGTACTCCAGTTTCCTCCCACAATCCAAAAACATGTCTGTCAGGTTAATTGGCCTCTCCAAAAGTGCCCCTAGGTGTGTGTTTGTGTCCTGTGTGTCTCTGTGTTGCCCTGCGACAGACTGGCGACCTGTCCAGGTGACCCCGCCCCTCGCCCAGAACGTTAACTGGAAAGGCACCAGCACCTCCTGACCCCATAAAGGGACAAGGGAGTAAAGAAAATGGATGGATGGATAGAAATGGAAACTGACATCTGCTAGAATTTTTTTCAATATTGGGACCAATACAGTTCATGTTGGATCGGTGCATCTCTAGTTTTAAGTAATAGGCAAACATAACAATGAATTCATACTTAAACGTCTCTGGTTTTCAATATTTTCTGTTGGTACTTTGTGTTGCTCTAAACCCATAAAGTACGCTGAGGTTTGTGTTTGTAATGAGACCAAAACAAGGTGAATCTAGGATACGACCTCCATAACTTCCAGCTGTTTATGAAATTATCTTTAATTTAGATCTTTCTCTCCCAGTTCCGACGTCAGAGGACATGTCCAGCCTAACGCCAGAATCCAGCCCAGAGTAAGACTCCTGCCTGCTCTTTAGTTCTCCCAGTATAACTCTCCTGCGTTCTCGCTCACTGTTTGCAATTTTTAATTTGCCGTCAAGGCTGGCCAAGAAGTCCTGGTTTGGGAATTTCATCGGTTTGGAGAAAGAGGAGCAGATCTTCGTGGTGATCAGGGACAAACCGTTGAGTTCTGTCAAAGCCGACATTGTCCACGCTTTCCTGTCAGTGAGTATCTGATGCGGTCTATCCTACGCGCTGCTCTCTTGTCAACTTTTATTTGTACATGAGCATGGCTCTCTGGGGGAGAAACACATTCACATGCACTCTCATGCTGTGCACCTCATTGCTTCTCATTATTTCACTCTTCTCTGTTTAATTTCTGTTTGAGCTCACTCACTTGTGGCACGGGGCACTTTGCTTTCACCAATGGCTCACTCTCTGTCTCTCCTGTCCTCACCCTCACCCTTTGTCTCCCCTATGCTCACGTCGGACCCCTTGTACCTCTCCCGCCTCGTAAGTCTGTCGGTCTCTCTGCTTCTTCTCTCTCTCCCCACCACGCAGATCCCGTCGCTCAGCCACAGCGTCATCTCCCAGACCAGCTTCCGGGCAGAATACAAGTCCTCCGGCGGTCCCTCCGTCTTCCAGAAGCCCGTCAAGTTCCAAGTGGACATTGCTTTCTCCGAGGGCGAGAGGGAACGGGACAGGGAGAGGAGCGAGAGGGAGGGGAGGAGGGAAACAGGAATCTACAGCGTGACGTTCTCCCTCATATCAGGCAAATGACGTACATTTAAACGGGAAGGCTTTATGTCACGGCCACATGATTTATACATATATATAGTTATATATATATTAACCTCATTGAATCTCTCCTAGTTATTCCACCTGAGTTAATAGTATTGTTGTTTCTTAATGAATATGAACGTATTTCCTTTACATTATTTGAGGTCTGAAAGCACCATTTCTCATTTTCTTCAAATACTGTAAATACAAATTTGTTTGATAGGAATTTCAGAGACATGTTGTCAGTAGTTCATAGAATGAACAAACGTTGTTCATTTTACTCAAACATGTACCTACAAAGAGTAAAATCAGAAAAATGGATCATTTTGCAGGGGTCTCTTAATTTTTTCCAGAGGTGCTTTCAAATCACGAAGTTGAAAACACTCAACATTTGATTTTTATTTCTTTCAGTTAAAAATGCTAAGTAATTTTACTGAATTGTTTTCTTTTAACCTGCTCAGCAACAAATTAACAAATAATATTTGTAAATGAAAGGTCTCCAGTTTCCTATGTATTATCACACAGTTTCCTAACTTGTTGGTCAAGATATCATTATTAGTCTATTCCCAGCAACAAAAATGAGAAGTCTCTTTAAAAACCCTTAACTGGATTTAGTCCTGTTTACTCATTAGGTGTGACTAAGTTTGTCTTTTAGGTAAAAAGTGGCTGGAGATTTCAGTCAGTCGAGTCTATTTGTGCAGCACATTTCAACAACAAGGTTTTGGATCCACAGGGCCGAGTCGCAGGTTCAGACGAGTGGTGGAAACGATTCAAGCCCAGCTTCTCAGCTCTCATGATCAGCCACTGGTGCAAGCCCTATGTGGTAAGACTCCCTACCCAGGAGTTTTAACTGCAGCGGAGCAGTAATTCATTTATTTTAATTTGATCTCAAAATTTGACCCTTTTCTTGCACATTTTGACCTTGGAAATTTTGAAATTAATCTCAGAAATCTTCTAGAAAAACATGGAAAGTTTTGAGGTTATAAAAATGTGCAACTATTTGAGCTTAAAAAAAAACATGTTTTTTCAAGAAAATTTCTGCAAATTTCCAAGCTCAAAAAGTTGAAAATTTTCAACTTTCAAAACTCTGAAAATTTCCACGTTTTTTTTTTCTACAAAATTTCTGAGATTAACCTAATTGGATTGGAAATGATGAGCCATCTATACCTTGGGAGTGACTTTCCTGTTCTGCTCTGTTGATCCCTTCCCAGATGAGAAGAGCAGTCGTCCCCACGGGACCCCCACCCGCCAAAACTCGAGGCGCTCTGAGGGTGGGGGCGACAGGTGCGAGTGGGGCGACCGAGCAGACGGCGGAGGCATCGGAGGCAGCGGAGGAGTCCTGCAGCGCAGAGGCTCGGCCAAGGAGAGAACCCGCCTCCTGTCCTCTAACGGAACCCAGTCCCAACCGTAGGATACAGCGAGAACACGCTGCAGGATGCTTGAGCTGCACCAGAAACCAGACAGTGATAACTCCATCTTCAAGTTTCCCTGCGAGCTACGAGCCACCCCGATTCTTCCCTGACTTTGTTACTGAAAGTGCTTAACCGTATCAAGGATTGAGCCGTTTTCCCCTCCCATCTTGCATTGTTTTGCCAACATAATCTTAATGTTCTAGATCACCAATAGTCCGACCTTTAAAAGAGGAAAGAATTTTAAGGAACCACCCTTTAATTTAAAAAAGGGAGTGTGAGAATGAGCAGTTTGGTATCCATCCATTAAAAATGTAGCTTCCCAAATCAAACAGAATTTTTTTGAAGTGCTGATGTGCATGCCACGACCGGATAAAATAATCTGTCATACCATTGGTCCACGTCCAAAATTTACTCCTTAAATTAAAGGTGGCGCTCATGTCCCTGCCAAGCAACACGCAGATAATAGTCCATCTGGAGAGAAATGTAAATGTATCGCAGCATAAAAACTTTAAATTTTAGCAACCTGCCACCAGGAGGTTCTGCTTTTCTCTTAAGAAACTGCATCCTTGAGTTCCAGCAGCAGCTTTTGTTGATCTAAAGAAAGCCAACAAGTAAGCTAAGTAAGTGAATGTGAAAAACTTATTTTTTTATTTTGGTTTTTATTTGTGTTAATGTATTTCCTTTTATTTGAGGACGTCAGTAGCACAGTGGTATTGGTGAAGACGGCAGCAGAAACAGTCTGGACGTTGTTGGCCTACGTTGAGTTGTTTTGTATTTCCTTTTTACTCAGAGACGGTATGAAACAATGCATCTATGATTCTGCATTGGACCCTCGTTGCTTTGGTTTGAACAGATATCTGAACATTGCTGTAGGGGTCGTGTGGAGGGCATCGTTAATACGTGAGTAGGTCTCTGACCCTCGTTGGAGGTGTTTGTGCCCAGACTGAATCAGAAGAGCATTGCTGACCTTTGGATCAACCAGAAAGCACCTCTCATCTGAAGCTTGTCTCCTCTTGCCATTGTATTCACATACTGACTTGTAAAGAAAATAACAACAACAAAAACACAAAACAGGAAACTCATGAGTGGACATTTTCATGACGCTGGACTCACAAGGTTTGCACAGGACTTAAAAAAAAACAGGATGCAAGCATCTCCCAACAGCTCCTCATCTGAGTGTTCACCAACGAGCCAAGCGTTGGATCTCCATTGGACAAGAACGACGTAGCAACTCGGACATCCACATGTTACCCCAGTACTGCGCCAGACCAGTCAGTGTTCTTCACCAGTCTTCCATTCAGCACAATATGCAACAAAGTGCAGGAGTTTCAGTTTTTCATGAATTTATTTGATTGTTTATTTATTTATTTATGTGGTTATTTATTAATTGATATATTTAATTTAGAGTTCGGTTTTGCCATATGTTGGTTTACAAAGTGTATTCCATGTCATGAGAACCATTTTAATAACAATCTAATTCACTCATAATCCCTCTGATTTTCCTTTCCTGCTCTGATAGACGTGTTAAATCGTTTTCTTTTCGTCTGAATCTCAAGCTTCTCACGCTTATATCTGGAATCTGTGTGTGAATTGGTGACTGATGACTGAGTGAGAGAGAGATTAAAGCTTGCCACAGATGTACGTTGAGCTGATTCCGCATGGCGACTTCGCCCAAACTAACCATATCAAATTAACTACCGAAGCCAACCTCCCCCCAAAGACCTGTTTATTTCTCTTTTACACATTTTTAGAGTTCGCTTCACTCATTTGCCTCTCTTCACTCCCCGCCACCCCGTCGTACACCAGACAAAATGTACAGAGTTGTTGGCCTCACTTAGGACACACTTCTACGATCGATCGCCTTCATTTTCGGTTTCATTTCTCAAACTACCTTCACTCTCATTGACCCAGCCCTGGCTAAGATTGTAAACTATTCTCCATTCATAAGGGTCAGTAGAATAAGGTGTTTAAAAAAAATGAAGTGTCTGTATCATAATTTAAATATAGAAAGTGCACTATTATAACTATTGCCTGTGATAAAAGAACAATTATGATTGAATTGATGGTCAAAATAAAGAGAGATTCACATTATTGTTATGGTGACAATAATAAACCCTAAATTTATATGTGTGTCTATTTACTTTCTTAGTTACAAAGTTGTTTACCTTTCACTTTCTGTATCTAAGTGTTTTAATGTTATGCTGTAACACTTAAAGCTACTGCACATCCTTTTCTTTTTGTATAATTAAATTCTCTTTAGATAGTTTGTTATCTAGAAAATAAGATGCCCTTGTCAGTTTTAGGTAGTTATTTAAATCAAGAATAATCTACCCTCATGAAACCAATCTTTCATAAGCACATGCCCGTGATGACATCACACAAGGTGAGTTTAGATTTATTCCTTATTTTTCCCCCTTTTAGCTGTGTTTTATAAATCAATTTCTACATTTAAAAGTGTTTACCTGTGTTCTGATTAGAGAACACCATATTTTAAGGAAATATAAACCACAATAAAAATGTTTTCTTAAGAGAATCAGGTCCAAGGAGGACCAATATGGACAGTGATCATAATGAAGGCAAGCTATAGGAACTATGTAGGTTGATGTGATTCATTAAAATGATTCTGTGCTGTTTCCTGCAGAACTGCTGCATCACCGCCATGCTTTTGCATGAAAGTATAACAGACTCAACTTACATATATCTCCAGCCTGCCAGCATCATTCCTGTCAAAACTAAGAGGAATATCTATATGATAATACATGTATTGTGTTTGTTATGGTGGTGCTTTCAATTTCATCATGGCAATTTATCTATAGTACTTGAAGTCGCGTCTTTTTCCACAGAGAATGGCTATAAAAACGTTGAAAGTTTACCAAAAAATGTTATTGGAGAACTTTTAAACAAAATACACTTTTTTTTTCTTGAGATAGATGTGTGTATTTCCAAATCAGTAAATCTATCAGGGTATGAAATGAATACCATTTATGTGAATTTTTTTTTAAAATAGACAAATTAATTCAGTGTTCTCTATATTATCACATTCAAAAAAATGTACTATAGTGATATATTCAAACTTTTATCCAGAACTGAAATCGTGCGTTTCGGTTCAGGAGCGACCTTCAAATCTGAATGATCAAATTTCCGACACTCCTTGAAGGCAGGCATCCGCTCATCCGCCGCAGTCGCGGAGGAGGACGGCCGAACGCGACGGGACTCTACCGGGGACGACGGCAGAAGTTAACAGTCCGTTCCTGCTTCTCTGGATCCTGGACATTTCTCCTCCTTTAATAAAAAAACAGGTGAGTGAAAGACGCGTCGCGGGAGAAAAGGCCGCATCTTTGGCGGAGCATTAGCAAAACCTTTATCAGGAACCGTTTTGGGGGGGCTGGGCGCTCCGGCTAGGCAGCGCTAGCATCAGCTAGCGTTGATTCGGCTGTCACTTTTAGCCACGGCTCGCTTTAACCGCCCCACATTGGTAAACGTATAAAGGACCAGCATGAATTTATTACCTCAGTAGCCAGACGAAGCGTTTCTGCTGCTGCTCTTCTACATTAAAATCCACTTTACTTTGGGATGACTTGAAGAATGCGGTTGGTCTCATTGTCGGTTAGCCTGAATTACTTGTTAAAGCGATACCTGACCCATCTTCACCAATAGAGTTGGAACATTAGCTTGAAAATTCAGTTGAAAATTTACTGATCCGAGCGGCACTTTCTCCAGAAAGGCCAGAGCACATTACACTCCACTTGTATCGTTTGTCATTGAAAGAGCTTAGACTCATATAATGAGTCCTTCACGAATGGGGGACACCTATATTTCCACATACATGGATTCATCAAATTATAAGGGCTCTAAGTAGCCCTTATGCTGTTAGCAATGATATAAGGAAGTGTGTTTTTTTGCTTATTGACACAGTAATGGGAAGAGTCAGGCCATAAATATTTGTAATTAACCAGTAGTGTTTGTGGTTATTGTTTTTTTTCTTTCATTCATCTCTAACAGGAAAGTTTAGTTAAGAGATTTGGAGGCCATAAAACCAGATCCACACCAATCAGATAGTTACTACTTTCAGTTTTACTTTGAAGTCTGACCTGCTTGTTCTGACTTTGACAGGTTAGGTGGAAGTACAGAAGAGAAAAACATGGATCAGAGGTTGTTTGGTAGCTGTGGTGGTTCTAAACCCAACAGGAAATTCAAGGACTGCAAGTCTATCTCCATTTATGATGCTTATCAAAACAATATGTTCTGTTAACTGGTACATTTTGAACCTAAATAGTGAGATTTTTTTTTATTTGCTGCATTTAACAAAGAAGGAAAAGAATGTAGATTTTTTTAGAGTATTTGAGCCAACCAAATGAAAATTAACCAATTACAATTTCAATTGCTTTCCGCATCTCTACATGTAATTCAAGTCTTCAATTTTAGCTTGTATTTGACAAAGAAAAGTTGCATCATTTAGCTTAATTCATCCTGATATTTTCTTGATTATTCAAAATTATTATTTTTTTAAGCTGTTGAGTGTGAATTTAGATATTTGCTGCTGTTTGGTTGACCTGGGCTGCATCTCTTGTGTATTTTTCCAAGCAGACACCTTAGTGATCTAAATGCCTCGGAGGCATTTACCTTTGTCCCAGTTTATACAAGCCCTGCCCTCAGTCCTGCTAAGGGTGCCTCCCATCTGAGGTTGGGTTCTTGTCATTTTTCAGTTGTCCATATTTTTTTTATCTTGCATTATTCACACCTTTTATCCGGAACCTGCCGCTCCTTATGGAGCCGGTTCTCCAAAGCCTTGGTGCCGTTTTACATTTTGCCAGGATGGAACCACAAACTTTAATTTGCTTTCTTGGGATTTCACGTGACAGACCAACACATAGTGAGGCTTATTTGTGAGGCAGAATGAAAATTGTATGTGTTTTGCACATTTTTTGCGTTTCAGGTACTTGTCTTTGTTGTGTTTTATCTATTGTTTGATTTTACTTGCATATTTAAATAAGTTCCTAAAGGTTCTATAAAGTCACCTTCCCTTTTGTTTTGTTATTGTATTTGTTGACAAAATGTGTGAAGTTGTCATTTTAACCTTGTTTTCTATAACCTCTGTTTTCAACAAGACAAATTAATCTTGTTCAAGGACAACAGATGAAAAATATTCTTTTGGCTAATTCTGGTCCCTGCCAAGTAAATTAATACATTTTGAACTAAATAGATTATGTCAGGACACAGGTTGGTGGAAACAGTTGCATGCCACGTTTCTTTTAGATTTTTAATTGAAACAAAATGTAAAATCATGTATTGTTTTCCTTCTACAACAATATTATTCACTACTTTGTCTCGCATATAAATCCACAAATGTACATCAGAGTTTCAGGCTTTATTAGGACAAAATGGGTCCCGATGTTTAAATATTTTAACCAGCTGCCCTATGCATAAACTCTTAGCCACTTCTACCCTGAGATTGTTTAATAGCATACCAACCAGGAGCCTGTTTTTTAAAAATATTTGTCAGTTTCTGAATTTCAAAGCTTTGCTCCATTCATGCATCCTTTCTCAATTTTTGAGTTTGAAAATCCAATAAAACCCCCTTCAGTCTCTTTCTTCCTCATCTTAAATTATTCACTGTCAAATATTAGTTTGACTTCTTGTTTCCTCCTCGCCGTGCAAATGAAGCCACATCTGCAGCTTCATCAAAGCAGCGGCGTTCTCTCAGACTGCAGAACCAGGGCTGGAATCTGCTGTTTGAAGTCGGCCATGTTACCACAACATGAAACACATTAGAGCAAAACGCATGAGCATCTGTTTTTCTTCATGTTGTTCATGGAGCCTCAACCTCAGGCCATTATCCATAACCTATTTATAAAGGGATAAAACAAATCTACTTCTTTTTGTGAAGAGAAGCAGGAATAGCCCTGAACTCCTGATCACATCTGCATCCAGTCTGTAGTTCCCAACTTAAATATGAGGTTCCTCTTTTGTTTCTACCATTTAAAAGAAGCTTAAATACACCTTGAGGACATTATCAGTGAGTCAATGACTGACTGTTGATGAGAATAAATTATTAACCAAACCTAAGGAATGTAATGCTTTGATTTTGCATTATTTTCCTTCCCCAGTTCTTGTAGGCTCCTGGTTTTCATTTCATGAGTCATTTCAAGGAATTCGGCTGATTAGAGTCGCCTTATCTGTTCATTTTTTTAAGTCTAAGCAGAAATTCAGATCAAACTTTGATGATCTCAAACTAAGTCTTGCTATAATTTAGCTGTCTTCCCCTTTTGAAATAATGTTTTTTTTATCTCAAAGGCTGTTTTTCCCTTTCATCTGGACAGTAACATCAAATCTGAACAGATTCATAAGCCTCTGATCATCAGTCATGGTTTTACTGTCAGATATTTAGAAAGGGTTGCTTACAGACTCATCTCAGATGTTAACGATCTCTGAAGAATGTCAAGCATTTTTTTTCATGGCTGCTGTTTGCGCCTGAGGTCACTAGTTTTGGTACTCGTCTCGTCTGAGATGCTTTTTTTCCTCTAATGTTTGCTGTGGGGTTGTGGATCTCTCCATCAGGTCCTCGTCGGTCCGGCCGCTGTTACCATGGCGGAGGCCCACCAGGCTGTGGCCTTCCAGTTCACCGTCACTCCAGACGGCATCGACCTGCGGCTGTCCCACCAGGCGCTCTCTGAGATCTACCTCTCCGGGGTTCGCTCATGGAAGAAGCGCATCATCAGAGTCAAGGTAGAGGAGTGGTGAACGGCTACAGCTTTGATTTTATTGCTGCTTTTTGGGGTATGTGGCAAAACGGCTTAAAATAAGCAGGTCCTATTGAACTTCAGCCAGTTCTGATCTCATTTAAAACAGGGAAGATCACAAAGCAGAAGAAAGAGCAGGGGTGTCCAAAGTGAGGCCCGGGGGCCATTTGTGGTCCCACATTTTAAATCAGCGTTAGTGAAATTTTCACTGATACCAACATCTATTGTATTCTTTTCCAAAGAATACAATAGATGTTTAAAATCTTAGAATGGAAAATGCAACACAAAGTTTTCATCCAGTTTCTTAGGAATAGGGACCAAAAACATCCAGTGACTTTTACTAAAATGCAGGATGCCTGTTTTAGTAAACTTGAGGAAAAAGTCAGAGTGAGCCATAAACAAACATTGTGACAATGTAAACGTACATTTCTAGTTCCTTTTTCTGTGCAGACAGGGTGAGCGCTGAGGTTTGTACGGTGGGGGACGGATTGCGCCGTGTTTTTTTTGTGTGTGTGTGTTTAGGGCTTCACAGTGGCGCAGTTGGTAGAGCTGCCGCCTTGCAGCAAGAAGGTTCTGGGTTCGATTCCCATCACCAGTCTTTCTGCATGGAGTCTCCATGTTCTCCCTGTGCATGGTGGGTTTTCTCCAGGTACTCCGGTTTCCTCCCACAGTCCAAAAACATGACTGTCAGGTTAACTGGCCTCTCCAAATTGTCCATAGTGTGGTGTGTGTGTGTGTGTGTGGTTGTGTGTCTCTGTGTTGCCCTGAGACAGACTGGTGACCTGTCCAGGTGACCCCACCTCTCACAACGGAACGTTAGCTGGAGAGGCACCAGCACCTCCTGACCCCACTAAGGGACAAGGGTGTAAGAAAATGGATGGATGGATGTTTTTTGTATGTCTGTTTTATAGAAAATTATAATAAAAATATTTGGGATAAAAAAAGACAAAAAAAAATCCAGAAAAATAAAAATGTAGGATATGGTTTGCTATGTTTTGTTTAGATTTTATTGATTGTTTTTAATCTGGCAAACCTGCAAGACCCTTTAATGAACAACATAAATCTGACTGCTTTACTAAGTAAAAATAAAATAGTTTTTTCAATTTATGATTAAAAATACAAAAGGTTTTGTGGCTCCCTGGGGTAGTTGCAACTTGACATTTTTGGCCAAAAGGTTTTGACACCCGAGGTGGAGAATTATACTGATATTTTAAAGACTCTTCAGTGCCGATTCACACCAGCCCTGTTCAGCGGAAATGTTCTGTCCTCTGTCTTTTCCTGTTTGGAGTTTAAACTGTCAATAAACACTGACAAATTTTCACATTCAACATTTATAATTATAGAAGTCGGGCCACCAATACTGTAACTCTAAAACTATTTTATCCTGAAATCATTAATAGTGTTTAAAGATTATCACAGGCCTGTAAATTCTAACTAATCTGCTCATTTGAAGGACAAAATCTCATCTTTTTGGATGTACGGTTGATGTAGAGCTAAAAAAAAAAAAAAAAACATTCAGCACTTCACCACTTCATTGATCTGATAGTAATATTTAATTTGGCTTTCAGATCCAGAACAGAAAAAGAATGTAATGGTTTTCCTTTCTCCTCAACAGAACAGAGTGATCTCAGGTGTGTATCCTGCCAGTCCTTCTTCTTGGCTGTTTGTGGTTATCGCCATCCTGGCCACCATGTACACGCGCTCCGACCCGTCCATGGGACTCATAGCCAAGATACAGGAGCACCTGCCTGTCAGGTAACCGACTCTGTCAATCCATTTTACATTCATCAATATTACATAAAAAACATCTGTTGGATTATTTCCTGACTCAAAGAGCAGAGCGGTTTAATTTAACAGTGTCCAAACTGCGTCCTGCGGCCTTTGGTCACAGTTGGTGAAGATTTCAAGAGGATGTAGTGGTAAAGTTTTCACTGACGCCAAAAATATTAAAATGGAAAATGTAAAAAGGTGTTCATCAAAAACATTCAGAGGATTTAACTAAAGTCCAATTCACACCTATTGATAAACTTGTGAAAATAAATAAACTGTTAGCAACTGTTCTTGTTCTTAAAACAACAAGAAAAATCCAGAAAAATGTAGCATGTTATTTTGTTTAACCTGTAGGAAGGTTTTTTGATTTAAACCTATAATTTACAGAAGTCCAACTATTTTGCTTACTTATTTAAAATGTTGTGCGCTTAGTTTATTGTTAATTAGCAGTTAAAATAAAGTTTTTGCTATTAAAATTGTGAACCTGAGTTTTTCCAACTTGACATTTTGGCTCCCATCCTAAAAAGTTTGGACTCCTCTGGTTTAGATTTACTTGGCTTCTTTTTTCCCTCCTTCAGTTTGCTACAAGTAATTTCTTATGTAATGACGAACAAAAACCTCCATTTAAAGGCAGTAAAGTGTAATAAACACTACTGTAGAGTAAATATGAGGATTTCTCTTATTTACCATACAGATTCTCCATAAACATGCAGGCAGAAGAAACACAAAGTGGCTGAATGTTAAAGACGTAGATGAACAAATTTCCCGTTCACATTAAAAATTCTACATTTGCATAAAACCCTTTTATAGATCTGCATGTTGCGTTGTCAGGATTTCGTTTTGAAAGCTCGCTCACGGTGTCTCATTGTGGTTTGCAGCCAGATAAGTACGCAGTGCCAAGCGGTGGTATCAGCTGTGGTCTTCAGCACGATGCTGTGGCTGCTGCTCATCTTCACCATGCGGCTCTGCCTCAAGCAGCTGCTCTCCTACCACCGCTGGATGTTCGAGCAGCACGGCAAGATGTCCACCACCACCAAAATCTGGGTGGTCAGTTCATTCTGCTTGCTCCTGCTGACCAACCGGTTCACCTGTTCCGACACTTTCTGATGACTTACAACTTACTGTGTCTATTTATTTAAAGTGTCTGTTATTTTGAGGGCATGAGAGTAGTCTAGGTGTCTACACACTTTCCACTTATCAAAAAGTGGATCTGTAAAAGAATTTTATAGGAAAAAAACAAGGGAAATTCCTACTTTAAAAAATAGAAAATTTGATTTATTTTTTTTTTGTAGAAATCTTCGGAGATTAATCTAAAAATTTTGAGCTTTTTTCTTGTGCATTTTTTGACTTTTCCAACTCAGAAATATGAGATTGATCTCAGAAATAGTCTAGAAGAAACAAAGACATTTCTGTATTCTCTTGAAACAGCAATTTCCTTGTTTTTATTGGAACATTTCTGAGATTATTCTCAAAATTTTGGAGTTTATTTCTTGTACATTTACAACTTTTCAAAATCAGAAATGTCCTTGTTTTTTCTAGACTGTTTGAACAAATTATTGACTTTTCAAACTGTAATTTCCAGTTCTTTTCTAAATTAAAAAAATAATCTTGGATTAATCTCAAAATTTGAGTTTTCTATAGAAATATGACAGAAAATTACTCCTTTTTTTCCCCTAGTTGTATAAATGGGTCAAGTTAAACCCTGTAGTTGGGTCCATTTGCTCCAGTTTGGGTCTGTTTGTCTCGTTCCAGGCTCTGGTGCGGATCTTCTCTGGCAGGAAGCCGCTGCTCTACAGCTACCAGGGATCGCTGCCAAACCTGCCTGTGCCTGCCGTGAAGGACACAGTCAAGAGGGTGAGACATTATGATGCAGAGGAAATGATGTCTCTGATTACAAAAGAAAGACGAAACACATTTTCTGTCCCACTTACAGCCAAATTTGAGTTCTGTTCCAATCTTTACCTTAATTTAAATGTTCCCATCCAAAATACTTTTTTGGTCGTCTTACGTAAAGTGATATTTATTAACTATATGTATATTGAGCTCCACCTTTTCCCACTTATAGTTGACTGTATTTATGTTTATAATGTTATGGAAATATAAGACTAATGGTGTCTTCCAAAATTAGCCTTCATTTTAGAGAGGCTAATGCTAACTTGCTTTCTACTAATTCTGCTATTATAGATTTTTTTCCAGAAAAGTTTTAAAGTAAACTTGTACATCGGCATCATTAAAATAACCTGGTGTAATAACAATCTTATGCTGCATTGTGCACAGCCTATAAGGCAGTTTATCAAGCTTTGCTCACAAAAATAGATCATGTGCTTTAAATTGGCTTTGCTGTTAAGTGTAGCTTCCTGATGACGCAGCGGGCTTTAGTGCAGATTAAATACGTTTTATTTTTTTTGTTCTGTTTTTCCAAACTGCTGCTCTCAGACATTCTGCTGTTTTTTACTAAATGCTCTGATCTCTCCTACATCTAGTAACTGAATTGCTCAGTAGCTGTAATTACCTGCAGCCGTCCTGCTGTGAAAGGGGTCAACAACATGTGATGGTGGCATTTTCAAAACAGTTTTCACCAATGCTGGATGTTTATCAAGCTGAAACAGCAGTTTTCTCTGTCTCTTCACATCCTGCAGGAATTTTCCATCTGGTTTCCCAGATTTCCAAATCCAGGAGTTTTACTTGACATGTTTGCTAAAAGCTTTGAAAGGATAAAACAAAACCAAGCTTCTTTAATCCTGTTCAGTTTCTGAGTTTTTATGACTGTAACTCATGAAATGTGTTGCTTGAATGCCGGCTTCATTCTCTGTTCACTGACAGTGTTTGTGTAACTTTGTCAATTTTTTATGTTAAAAACAATCTATAGAAATATGAAACTGTTTGTTTATGTACAAGTTATGACATCCAGAATAAAATTAGCCTAATTATTCTCTAGTATTCTAATTTAAATGTATTTGACAGAAACTCATAAGCTGATAAAAAGGCAGATCTGTCTATACACAGGAATAAAAATGTTTTATTCCTGTGTATCAGATCAAATAATTCCGTTTCTTCTCCTCTGCAGTATCTTGAATCGGTGCGCCCTCTGGTGGACGATGCAGAGTACGAGCGCACAAACAAGCTGGCCGCTGAGTTCGAGAGCAGCCTGGGTAAACGCCTGCAGTGGTACCTCAAACTCAAAGCGCTCTGGGCCTCAAACTACGTGAGTGACGCTCCATCAAAGCCTGGCTACTTGGATCTTCAAGACAAAGGAAAAAAAATATTCTATTAATAATGAATAGATTTGCAGGATTTCTGTGGTTTGAATTATTTATCTTGCCTAAATAAATAATCCGTTTGTGATGTAGCTCTCTGAATGAATGTTTTTGCACCTTTCAGGTTAGTGACTGGTGGGAGGAATACGTCTATCTACGAGGACGGAGCCCCATCATGGTCAACAGTAACTACTATGGAATGGTATTTACATTTAAAAATGGATATGTATTTTATACAAACTACAGTTTTTATGAAGGAAATGCTTCTGTGAATCGACTTCATTGATGCATCGACCACTGAAAGCAAGAGATTAGAATCTGTATTGATCTAAAAGCAGATTTGACAGAGATAATTATAATATTCTTAGCAATATGATACTGGACTAGAACTTTATTGGTTCAACATTATTTAAGACATTCTACAATTTATAATTGCTCATCTAGTACCTAAGAGATCCTCTAGGGGTCAGTGTTTGGCCTTAAATAATTTACAGATTTTGAGTCTTTGCAGTTTATATATATGTATATTTATTTATTTTTTATTGCATGCCATTCAGACATGTAATGAAAGATCAAATTAGCATTTCAAAAATCCAATCAAATTTATATACATATATTTTTTGAAGCCCCAGTGAGCCGTGGGAAGTTTTTATTTTTATTTTTTGTCTTATCGCTGTTTGTCTCTTGTGCGTGAGATTTAGAGGTCTACAGGAAACGGACAAATACAAAAAAGGTTCCGACTCAAGACTTTTGAATGATTTTTCTGACAGTTTTATGGTGACATTTTGTTTTATCTGTGAACGGTTACTAAAAAATGCATTTAAATGAACATGTTAAGATCTTTGTAATTAACTAATCAATCTAATGAGCTTGTTTAGCCACTGGTTTCTCTCCTTCGCTCCTCAGGACTTCCAGTATGTGACTCCTACGCCCATCCAGGCAGCCAGAGCTGGGAACACCATCCACGCCTTCTTCCTGTACCGCAGGAAACTCAACAAAGAGGAGATTAAACCTGTAGGTTTAGACCTCCTTTACTCGTGTTTTATTTGTTGGTTTGTTTTTTGCTGGGACAGCAGATCTTTTGGGATGTTTTCTGCTGCTAAAGTGTATTACATGTATAAAGTCCTCACACTTTCCTGCTGGGGTGTCCAAACATTTTGACACAGGGGCCAAATATGTCAAGTTGCAACTACAGCAGGGACAGCAAAACTTTTATTATTTTAAATTATACATTGTAAAAAAGTGTTGTATTTTTTATTTATATTTGGTAAATAAACTAAACGTAATATTTTAATGCAGTGAGCAAAGCAGGACGATTTCTGCTGTCCTCTTAGTTCTAAAGGGTCTTACAGGTTTGCCAGATTAAAAACAATCACAGAACCAAAACAAAATGGCAAACTGTGCCCTAAATGTTTTATCTTTCTGTTTTTGTTTTTTTTTTTTGTCTTTTTAGCGACAACAACAGTTTATGGATCACTCTTTTATTAAAATGGCATCTCCAAGCCTGCATTTTAGTAAACGCCACTGGATGTTTGTGGTCCCTATTTCTGATAAACTGGATGAATACTTTGTTATGCACATTACAGTTTTCATTTTAAGACTTTAAACATATTGTTGTTTTTTTTTAAAGCCTGACATCTGTGAAAATTTCACCAAAACTGATTTAAAATGTGGATCTGCATCAACTGCCTGAACCAGAAAACCAATTTTTAGGCTATTTACTGAACTGTGGTCAAGTCAACGGGCCGATCTAGGTTGTTCAGAGGGCTGCAAATGGCCCCCGGGCCACACTTTGGACAGCCCTGCTTTAATGTCTGCCCATCATTTAGCTCTTGGTTGTTTTTCATCATTTATAGCAGATCTGGATCTTGATTTATTACAGATTTCATGTTTGAGACATTTCCCTCAGTCTCATCCCATGTTCATCTCTCTACTTTCTCTTTGGATCTTTTCTTTCATCTTTCTCTTCTCTCATTGTTTGAATGTCAAACCTGCATTGCTCTGTCGTTTCCACGCCTTCGTGTCCTCCTCCGTTTCCCAGAGTCGCGTCCCCGGCACCGTCATTCCTCTGTGCTCAGCTCAGTGCGAGAGGATTTACAACACCACGCGAATTCCCGGGAGGAGACGGGTAAACGGATTAGAACACACACACGTCGGGACCCAGAAGTGCCGAGTTTTTTGTTCTGAGTAAAACAAAAGAGTCAGAGAAACGCTGGAGGGTTTCGGGCTCCGCTGAGGATGGCGTTCGGTGCTTCAAGCGGTGTCTCCTCCGTCTCTTCTCACCTGTCTGCTTCTGAAAGGTGGTCTGTCTTTAACTGATGTCTTATTCTCTTCTCTTCACTCCATCACTCTATTTCTTCCTTTCTTTCCATCCCGACGCTCTTTCCTCTCATTCCCCTGCTGCCGTCTCGGTTTGCTCTGGCCGCCTCTCTCCGTTCTGCTCAGTGGTTGTTGAGGTCTGCAGTTCCTTGCTGCTCCTATCAGTTTGAGCGGATGTTTGACTCTTGTCGAATCCCCGGAGCGTTAACAGGTAGTTTTTATATTTTCACATAAGCTGCTCTCGTCCTTAAATGCAGGATGGATTTTACCATCTGTGTCATTCTCACCCCTTCTTGTCCATCATGCTAATATGCTAAACATTTCATATTGTCACCGTCCTAAAATAAAAGTCAATTTCTTTTATTTTTTTGACCAAAGTATTTTTTTTTCCTTTTGGTAAAGAAGCGGTGATTTTTCTTTCTTTTTTTTTTTTCTTCAAAAATCACCTTTAATAAGACATTACTGAGGCTGTTATTTCAGGAAGGTGACAACAAATCACGAAGAGGTTTGAAAGCTCAGGATTATGCTTCTGCAGATAGAAATATTTTTTTTAATGCTTTTTATACACTTTTACCTCTAACTATGATGGTAAACTTTTATCAACGAAGTAATATAGGCGACTAACAGCATAATAACTCCATTAGGTGTTTCCTTTATAACTGTGATTATGATTTGATTAATAATAATAAAAACATGTTTATGAATTTTAAACTAAAAACTACATTTGAAATAATTTACCTTACAGTTTTTTCTCTAAATCCACATTGAGTGTTAATTTAATGTTGAAGCATAAAAGTAAATGTATAAGATTTTATTTTTGTTACACAGTCTCAGTTGTTATGTTGCATAATCAGGGAAATTAAATCTGAAAATAGTTTAGATGTTTCAAAATCCTAAACAAACAAACATGCACCAACTCTGCTGCAGCGTCCGTCTTCTTTGCTTCCTCATAGATTCTGTTCAGCACTGGGAGGACAGCGACTACGTCGCGGTTTACCACAAAGGTCGATACTTCCGCCTCCGGGTCTACCAGGCCGGCAGGATCCTGTCGCCCCGGGAGATCGAGTTCCAGATTCAGCGGATCCTCGACGACCCGACGCCGCCGGCCAAAGGAGAGGCCAAACTAGGAGCTCTTACCGCCGGGGAAAGGTGACTTCAAGAAGCCAAAGAGTTTCTAAATCTGACCACAAAATCTGTGGAATCTCACTTTTTCCTTTGAATGCCAACCAGAATCGCCTGGGCGAAAGCCAGGCGGGAGTATTTCAGCAGCGGCGTCAATAAACGCTCTCTCGACTGCATCGAGAGGGCGGCCTTCTTTGTGGCGCTGGACGATGACGAGCGAGGCATGATGGCCGACAATTCGCCAGAAGGTCTGGACCGCTACGCCAAGTCCTTGTTGCACGGAAACTGTTACGACAGGTAAAAGACAGCCTGAAGCCCAAAATGACACAAATGCAAATGAATCCTTTCTGTTTTTCAGTAGGGTGAAATTACTACAAACATATTAAAATCTTCCTGTAATGGAAAACGTTTGAAGCAAGTAAACCCTTCAAACGTTTCCTTGCTTCAACGTTAATAAATAGGAAGACATTCAGTGAACTTTACTCCTCAGAAGCAGACTTTGGTTGCACCAGAATATTTTACACTTTTAAGGCAACTTTGCATTAAAAATGTCAATTTACTACATGATGCCTCATCACAGCAGTCAAGACATTCATGAAGACAGTCAGACATTTATGAAGACAGTCAGACATTTATGAAGACAGTCAGACATTTATGAAGACAGTCAGACATTTATGAAGACAGTCAGACATTATGAAGACAGTCAACATTTATGAAGACAGTCAGACATTTATGAAGACAGTCAGACATTTATGAAGACAGTCAAACATTATGAAGACAGTCAAACATTATGAAGACAGTCAGACATTATGAAGACAGTCAGACATTATGAAGACAGTCAGACATTATGAAGACAGTCAGACATTATGAAGACTGCTTCATGTTCATGTTGCTGTCATGTCAGTATCCTTGGGTATATAATGATTTACTTATCCCATTTTACAAAAAGTGTAACTACTTCATTTGAATACTTATTTGCTTATTGTGTTAAGAAGATAAAGAAGGTCACATTATGATTTCGTTATGAAGTAAAATCAGAGAAACCTACAATTTTAAGTGGCCTCTTAATTTTTTCCAGTGCTGTATTTTTTCAGACATGACGATTTTGATCTGTGTGACAAAAAGTTCGGACACCCCTTAAAGTAAAGGCTTAAAGTAGACCCAGAAGTTGTAGTTAAACGTCCTCAGGTATTCATGTCGGTCTCTTCCAGGTGGTTCGATAAATCCTTTACAGTCGTTTACTACAAGAACGGGAAGAGCGGGATCAACGCGGAGCACTCGTGGGCGGACGCGCCGGTGGTGGCCCACGTGTGGGAGGTGAGGACGATTCTCCGTGTGACGCTGTCCGACTCCAGCCGATCGGCTCGCAGTAAACGCTGTGTGTTTGCAGTACGTTCTCGCTGCCGACAGCTTCCAGCTCGGCTACAACGAAGAGGGACACTGCAAGGGAGCGGTGGACTCGTCGCTGCCTCCACCGCAGAAACTCGGCTGGGACATTCCCTCAGAGGTTCGACGTTCTGTCCGTTTCTGACTGGTTTTACAGACGATGCTGTGAAACGAGGAGCCAGGAGGGTTTTAAGAGACTAACCTGGGAAAAAGAAAAAAACCGATATAATTATCAGTGTTTGCAAAGTTACAAAAACTGAATTAGATGTGATTTTTATTAGGATGGGACGATTAGGCTTAAAAATAAAATCTCTTTTGTACCAGATATGATTTTAATAGGTTTTTATTATTTCCTGATTTCTTTGCTGAAACATAAATTGAAGAAAATATTTTCTAAAAGTGGATTTTATATCAATCAGTCCTGTTAATTGCAGAATTCAGAATGTTAGCAGAAAATAGGCACAATTTTACCATAAAAAAACTTAAAATGATGAGAAAATTTGTTTTAATGAGAAAAAAAGGTCATTAGTTATCTGTGTAATAATTTGATGCAGATAAGTTAAAGTAATTCCTATTAAATATTACCTGTAAGACTTTGCTCAACATTTCTCATTTTATTTTTTTATTTTTTTTCATGTTGGCGTAAAAATACGACTTTGTAATTCTCGTAATTAAGAGAAATTAAAACTTTGCCGTAGAGTTGTCCAGAATGGATTTTAGATCTCAGCTAAAATCAGATTAAAGTTCAACAAAGCTATTTTAATGAACCGTCTCCGTCTCCTGTCTCAGTGCCAGGAGCAGATCTCCCGCTCTCTGGCGGTCGCTCAGGCTCTGGCCGACGACGTCGACTTCCATGTTTTCTCCTTCCGAGAATTCGGCAAGGGAAAGATCAAGAAGTCCCGCGTCAGTCCTGATGCTTTTGTACAGATGGCTCTTCAGCTGGCTTACTTCAGGGTGAGTCCACACACACACACACACACACACACACACACACACACACACACACACACACACACACACACCTAAAGCCATCCAGGGAAGTTATCGAGTCGTTTTGCTGTTGAATGCGTTGTGACTAAAACCAGGAAGATGAGGCACATCGCCCCAGTTCTCCCTGCAGCTCAGAGGACAGACTTTAAAATACTGTTGTTAGTTTATAAACCAACAGAATATATTATGGATCTGCTGCTGTTGTATCAACCTTCCAGAGTTCTGAGGTCTTCTGGTTCTGGTAGAGAAGCAGCATTCACCTTCTGTGCACCACAAATCTGGAACAAACGTCCAGAAAACTGTAAAACTGCTGAAACGCTGAGTTCTTTTAAATCTAGACTGAAACCCCGGCTGTTTAGTGAAAATGGTCAAATGTAATGTTTCATTTGTTGATTTTAGTGCTTTTATGATGTAAAGCACTTTGAACTGGCTTGTTGCTGAAATGTGCTTTACAAATAAACTATAAATGAACATTGAGCGCAAAGAAAACTGCAGGAGCTTTGTGACCCATTCCAGACTGATGAATGTCAGTGGTTTTGTTTTTTAGGTCGGTGCCTCATCTGTCCTGATCTTTTTTTGCTCACCTCATGTTGTCAGACAGGTTGTGGTTAAGTAAAGTTTGGCTGTGGTTTGTTTCCCGGTCCAGGATCGAGGGACATTCTGTCTGACGTACGAAGCGTCCATGACCCGCCTGTTCCGGGAGGGCAGGACGGAGACGGTCCGCTCCTGCTCCAGTGAGAGCAGCGCCTTCGTTCGAGCGCTAGAAGGCGGAGAGGTGAGGACGTCGCGCTACAGCTGCTTCTCTACTTGGTACTTTTCCTTGTAAAGCCAATCGGTTTCTGTTGTTTTAACACGTGTGACCAGCCAGCGGACGTGTGCCGGCGTTTGTTCCGCGCCGCGTCAGAAAAGCACCAACAGCTGTACCGAATGGCGATGACCGGCGCCGGGATCGACCGGCACCTGTTCTGCCTCTACCTGGTTTCCAAATACCTGGGAGTGGACTCTCCCTTCTTGAAAGAGGTCTGTGTTCAGTTTGGATCGTTTCCTCCAGAAGGCCGCGCCTGAGGCCAGGTGGACTGAAAACGGTTTGTTTCAGGTTCTGTCTGAGCCGTGGAGGCTGTCGACGAGTCAGACTCCCATCCAGCAGGCGGAGCTGTTCGACTTGGTCAACTACCCAGAGTTCATCTCCTGTGGAGGCGGCTTTGGACCCGTCAGTATCGTCCTCAGTGCCTTAGAAACACAAAGTACTAAAAATAGAGATTAATCGCAGAAATTTTATAGAAAAAAACGTGAATTTCTGAGTTTTAAAAGTCAAAAAGGGTTTTTTCTGTTTTTTATTTCTGAAATTAATCTCAAAATTGGAGTTTTTTGGGGGGGACATTTTTTACTTTTGAAACTCAGAAATCTCATATTTTATTTCTGAAAATTTGTGAGCATAATCTCAAGATTTTTTTTGCTTTTGAAATCCAGAAATTTCCCACCTTTGTTTTTTTTCTCTTAAAATTTCCAAGATTAATCTCAAAATTTGAGTTTTTCTCTAGAACATGTTTTACTTTTTAAACTCTAAATTTGTGGCTTTTTATTGTTGTTTTTTTCAATTAATTAAATTAATCTCAAAATTTGTGAACTTTTTCTTTTCCATTTGAAACTCAGAAATGTCCTATATTTTTGAAAATTTCTGAGATAAACCTTAAAATTTGTTTAAACTCATAAATTTGCAATTTAGTTTCCAGAAAATGTCAGATTAATCTCAAATTTTCAGCGTTTTTATATATTTTTGTTGGCAAGAATTTAATCCTTTTTATTTCTATCTACAAACAAATGGTGTTTTACCAAACGTTATATTGTCTTTATTAAACGTTTATCACTCACTGCCTCATTAATATTGTTTTTTTTTATCATCCTGAGTGTAACTGTGATCCGTCTCTTTCAGGTGGCCGATGATGGTTATGGAGTTTCTTACATGTTTTTGGCAGAAAACATGATTAATTTCCACATCTCATGTAAACACTCATGTTCTGACACTGTGAGTTTAACTTCATTTAATTTAGTCAGTGCTCTGGAAATGCACAAAATCTTAGCAAGTATTTCTAGTTTAGTTTTTAGTGCAAGTGTCTTAGTTTTGTCTTAATTAGAGACTAATAATTACAAGGAACTTTTCAGCTTGTTTATTACGAATAGAGGATTTATTTTATGTTAAATGCAGAAGTTCTAGATTTCTGTGTGCGGTTTTGGCTTCGTTACGGTTCTGAGTTAGTTTTTTTTTTTTTTCAGCGATTAATTGATCCCTTAATTAATTGACGATTATTTAAATAATGATTAATCAGTTCAGCCCTACAGAAAAGCATTCAGTTTATTTATTTTTTGGAAATGTTTGACCGCCCTGCAGGACGCCCATGTCTTCGGCAGTAAGATCAGGGCAGCCCTGCATGATCTGCTCCACCTGCTGGATCCCGTCTACATGGAGCCCAACAAGGAGCGGAGCAACGCCGAGGTCAAGAAGGACAAGTAGACGCAAAGGATGCTGGGAAAACCGCGTAGAAACATTCACACAGTGGGACCTGCAACGTCAGGTGGAGGATTCTCGTTTTTCTTGTTTAAGTAGTTTCTTTGAATGGCGTAGAACGATGAAAATCATGTTTTTATCGACGCAGCTGTAACTTTGTGTGTGTGGAGAAAGAAAATGTGCACAACTAGTTTAACAAAATGAAGCTATATAATATTTATCTTGTTATAATCTCTATCTCATTATAATTTAAAATAAAGAGCCAGTTTCTGATCCAAACCCGTCCAGCGCCGGGACAGAAGATCCTGAAGTCGCTCCACTGCAGGGAATAATCTGTTTGACTTTCCGTTGTGTGAAGTAAAGCCGAGGACTTTCTCCGGTTTGAGTGGGAAGTTTGGCTTGTGAGGTTTTAAGGTGAAAGGGAAAACGTCATTTTCTACCATGTCAAAGTGGGAACCTTTGTTTTGAAAAGCTCAGGAGTCTGTGACTGCCTTTCCTGTTTGTGTAAATCAGACTTTTATATAAACGTATATAAAATCAGTAAATGATCTCGAGTGCCAAGTGGGTTGTCCATGTGTTTCTATTACAGATCTGTTTCATTTTCACTGCTGTTTTATTTATGTGTTAAATTAGTGCCATAACAATGCAAACTCTATATTTCTGGGTCCGTTGTGACATCAGCCAGCAGTGCTGCTCTCCAGATGTCCATCAGATATATTTCCAGGTTTCTGTTATTTCATGACCTTCTTTGTTTTTTGTTTTTTCACCCTTACACTAATCACTTTGTCTTATTGTTTTATTATTGCTATTGTAATGCTTTTAATGCAACATTATAAGGGAACATTAAAACATTCTTAAGAAAAACAGAAAAGCTTTGAATGTCTTTCTGTCTGGATTCAGGATGTGCAGAAACACGGTAGAGGAAGCATCATGCTGATACTCGACTCTTTCCTCCGGTCACGGAACTTTAGTTTAAAGCTGAAACTATTAATCAGGATTAATCAATTACTTATTAATTGATAACTGGGATATAAAGGCCATCTGCTGACAAAACTAAAAAAAAATTACATTTGCACTTCAAATAAAAAAAATGTAGATATATTCTCCCCAGAATTCATCAACTTATATCGTTTTAGTTTCACTTTGTTCAAATTCTGTAAAATCGCCAGTTTTAAAATACAAATGGATTCAGTTTTCACAGGTTTATTAATGCAACAAATGACATATGCTGTCTAATAATTACTCATTTTATGAAGTTCATATTTTGTCTCTAGGACGCAAACTATCTGCTTTATCTTAACATAATTGTATATATAAATGTTCCATTGATAGATGTGTATTCAATTTTAAAACAAAAATATATTTGTCTTGGTAAATTTAAGAAATCTAAACAAACTCCCTGTAATTGTTAAAGTTTTGTTTTAAAAGTAAAGTTGCATTGCGGCTCTAACCTACACTGCAAAAACACAAAACCAAACCAACTGTTTTTGGTCTAGGTCTCCTGCAAAAATCTGAGTTTTGTTTTAAGTGTACTAACTTGAAAGTAGCATTTATAGGAGCTTGTTTAAGTTGATAATTGTTGAATATTGATTTATAAATTAAAAATCTTATCTTATGAGAAATTTGTCTTGTGATAATTGAAAAAAAAAATGTTATATTTTTTAAAATTATATTAAAGAATTATCACCTTAAAACAATATCCTATGAATAAAAAGACGTTTCTGGTAATTTATTATTCAGTCTAGGAAGAGCTTTGCACTAGAAACTAAACTTAATACTTGGCGTTATGTTTTTGCAGTGTAGTTTTATTCGATTGGTAAAAATGACTCTCGGGTTGTAAAATTTGCTGTCTCTTTCCCAGTTTTTTTTTTTTTTTTTTTTTTTTTGTATTTTTTCCTCCAGACCTGAGTGGATCTGCAGCTCAGGTCTGGAGGGACCGAGCGCCGGTCAGTCGGTCCGGTCCGGTCCGGTCCGGTCCGGTCCGGCCAGCTGTCTTGGTCTCTTATTACAGCAGTGAGGTCAGTCATCAACCCTCCGCTCATCATCCTGCATCTCATGCCTCCATGATCCACATCCCAGCCAACATTTTCCAAATTAAGGGTCGGATTTACTCGCAGTTACAAATAGTTTTGCGAGGACAAACGATTGGATGTTTTCATGTGGCTGATTATTGGGAGGTGAGACCCAGAAGTGGGTTGGAATAATTAGATTATCCACGACATTCCCAGAGGATTTCCCTTTATAAAGCCGCGTCTCCAACAGTTTTTTGTCATCTCATCGCCCCCGGTGAACATCCGTTTCCGTCCAGGTATGTCCGTTTAACCACCTGCTGACTTTCTCCAGATACGACGGTTTGTTTTGCAGCTTTTAAGATGAAATCGTTCTAGAATAGCAAACCAATCAAAGTTTTAAATTTGTATTTGTGCTTTTTTTTTTTAACGGTTAGAAACGCACTGCAAAATCTGAACATTTTTGGTCTAGTTTTCAAATATTTTAGTAAATTTTAAATAAGACAAAACTAAGTAACAAGTAACTTTTCAGCAATAAATTTGAGCTTTTCATCAATATATTTCATCCTAATATGGATGAAAAAGTTCTGATTATTCATTTATAGCTAGTACTTTTTTCAACAGATTATTGACTTAAACAATTGACAGCAGATTTGAAACAAAACTTTACCAAGTATTTTGTAGTGAAAATAAATTGGAACACTTGAAATAAAACAAAACTAACTTACAAGTAGCCTCTTTCAGCAAAATATGAGCTTATTTTAAATGAATGATGCCTTAATATTGATTTAGAAACATACTAGACGTAAGTGAAATAATCTGCCAGTGAAACTAGAATTTTTTTATCAATATGAAGGAATTATTCACTTAAAACAAGTTCATATTTAAACTAGTTTAAACTAGCTTTTAAATTAGTTCTGCCTTATTTTAAGTATATAAAATAAAAATGGTAAGTGAAGAAAATAAAATATATTTTGGGATGCTTAAAGCTCGATGTCACTGGGATGATAAATTGTCCCAGTAATTACTGTGATAAATGTTAATATTGTTGTTGTGAGCTCATCTTCAAATAATGTGCCTACAGTGGTTCACTTTCTCAAAGTCTAATAAACTTTAATTTTGTAGAGAACATTTGGGAAAATATTCTAAATGTCCAAAATGAAACAACCAAAATTAGTGAAGAAAACATAAATAAAAATAAACGTGTCTGAAAACAAAGTTGTCATTCAAGAACTTTCAGTCATCAGAATGGAAACATTTTATTAACTGATTAATTTCTTATTGTGAAAGGGTTAGCTGTCACTTTTTTATTAAAGTGAGAGTTAATGGATCTGAAATTAAGCATGACGATTGTCAGACTAAGGTTTATTTCTGGTGCCCATCTGTCCGTCTGTCTGTCCTCCTTCAGACAGTTTAGTAACAATGTCATGAATTCCTCTCCAAATCCTCCACTGACTCGACCCGCGTCGCCGTTCAGATCCACAGTCTGAGAAATCAACTTAAAAATCTGACAATGAAAGGAAGTGAAAGTCTGTTGATTTATTAGAAGACGGACGAATGTCTGTTTTGATTTAATTTCTTTTAGCTTGATCAGCTCTGATGAGGTAACAGTTTATAGTCTAAGCTGCAGTTTGTCAAAGTTTCAGTTAATTGAGGCAGAGAATAGATGGGATGACAACAGAGTATTTAGGTATAAATAGCAACCAGCCAAAATGCTTAATGTCTCCATCCCAGATTCTTTCTTCCAAATCAAATTAAAAGGAGGACAGCTGGCGTCCGAGTCTTTCCCTGCAGGGTAACAACACTTCTCTGTCCTCTCGTCCCTCCGGCCTCCACTGTTTGCATCCAGTTAAATACAGACGGACTTTTTATTTTGTATTTTTACATTTAATCAGACTAAACTCTTTCTATTTTCAGGTCTGGTAGGATTACCTCAGTTACTTCTGTTTGCTGATTGCCAAAATAAGAAGAAATTATTTAACAATAATGCTTTAACCGTTTCAAAATTAAAGAGTTTGCACATATTTATTCTTTATATTTAATTTATTTTTCTAAAAAAAAAACAACTTTCCAAACAAAATCAGGAAAGTATTCACACCTGATCCAAAAGTTTTATTAAACCAGGAATATTAATGTTGTCAATATTGTAATTTCTCCTCCCACAAATAAATCTCAATTTATGATACTAAGTAAAGCCATGGGACAGTTATAAAGCACAAAGGCAAAAGGCATCTGCCTTTGTCATTTGTTCATTCCAAGTTCCCACAAAAAAGAGGTAATTTTTAAAATTCCTTTGATTAAATTAATTCACAGCTTTTAAAAACGGGGTTTTGTTGTAATGAGTCAGATAAACAGCACTGAAATGCACTTTTAACTTTCCTTGTAGATAAAGTTTCAGTTCCTCCTGACAGCTGGTTAATGAAATAAAATAAAGATATCAGCTTTAATAGTTAGATAATCTGCCAGTGAAACTAAAATGTTTTCATCCATATTTATAAATTATTGACTTAGAACAAGCTCCTATTTCTTACTAAAAGTTACTTATAAGTTAATTTAGTCTTATTTTAAATGTACTGAGCTATTTGCACAATTAACTATAAATATACTTAGTAATATTTTATGTTTTTGCAGTTAGCAGGATATTTACTAGAATCTGGAAAAACCGCAAATAGTGAAGAATCTAGAGTCTAACATTACAGCTGCTGGGAGGAAGGATCTGTGTTGACGCTCCTTTGTGCGCCGCGGATGCTGAATCTGCTGAATTTCATATTTATGCTTTTCTCTCCAGAGTCGCCATGTCTTTTCCAGAAGAACATGGGTGAGCCAATCAAATCCAGTGTTCAGTTTTTGTATCACTACAGTCTGTTTTTAAAGGCCTGTCTGACATTATCTCTTATTTGCCTCTAGAGGCCATCAGGAGGGTAAGAATATTCACTCATTTTTAAAATAAATGTACATGTTTCCTCTCAGCTCTGTCTGACTGCCGCTGTGTTTTTCTGCAGATGATGAAGAGGAGCAGGGAGAGGGAGGTGAGCCTGGTGCTGTGAACAATCAGAGGGTTTTTATTAAAACTTTATAATACAGGAAACTCTAGACTGTATTACAGTGGAGTACTAGGACCACGCTAAGAAAGTAAAAATATTAAAATGACAAGAATAATGTTGAAGTGATTTGAGAATAAAGATATAGTATTACAACTTTATTGTCTGATTATTTAGACTTTATTCTTGTACAACTTCATTTTTGTAATGTTATGACTATATTTTCAAATTTGATTACTTTTTGTCATTTTTTTGTCTGTTAAATTATGTAAGGTGATCTTGAGTGTTGAGAAATGCACCAACAATAAGATGTAATAGTATTATTACAACTATATTCTCATAACATTTTGACTTTATTCAACAGTCATTACTTTTTTCATAATTCTATGACTTTGGTCTCACAATACGACTATCGTTAAATTTTTATTTTTATGTTTTCTTAGTGTAGCTCTAATTATGAATGCAAGTTAGATAGAAAACTAAAGAGTAAAATATTGATTTAAAAAAAACTCAGAAATTTTAATTGGTGAAATTTTCTAAAAAAAATAAATAAATAAATAACTAAAAAAACTAGGAATATTCTGATCTACCAAAGTTGAAAATTTGCAAGAAAAAACAAAAGATTTATGATTAAACTCAGAAATTTTCTAGAGAAAAAAAAACAAGGAAGTTTCTGAGCGCCATAAGTTGAAATATTTTCCTTTTTGGAAATTGTCTGTTTCAAAAGGGTGAAAATGTTTGACTTTTTGAGCTTGGAAATTTCCATGTCTTTTTTCTGAGATTAATATCAAAATTTCAGAATTTTTTTTGGTTGAAATGTACTCCTTTTTTTACTTAATGGCGAGTTTTATCAAAACAAACCCAACTCATTATTTCTGCTGCTGTTCTGGCGACCATGTCAAAGAACGCCCCCGATACAAGTAAGTTAAATACTGTCCATTTTTACCTACAAATACCTAAAACATGAATATTTAATGCAAACTCGTGTTAATATGTTGTAATATTTTCTCAGGCCATTGGTCACACAACTCGCACCGCCAAAAATCCCAGAAGGAGAGAGGGTTGACTTTGACGTATGTTCCTTCAACTATAAGTTATAGAAAAAGCGTCCAAATCACTCATAAGTGACCCTTTGTGTTCCTGCTGTCAGGATATCCACAGGAAGAGGATGGAGAAAGATCTGCTGGAGCTGCAAACTCTGATTGATGTTCACTTTGAGCAGAGGAAGAAGGAGGAAGAGGAGCTGGTCGGACTCAAAGACAGAATTGTAAAGTTCCTCTGGTTTTCCCCCAAAGAAGGATTCTGCATGACTGTTGTATGGAAGAACATTAGGCCCGCTGAAAACAAAAAAATATATAACTTTTTTTAAATTCAGAACTCAAACTTTAATCTCATAATTCTGACTTTTGTCTTAAAATTCTCACTTTTTCTCAAAATTCTGCCGTTTTTTTATTTTGACTTTTTTCCTCAAAATTCCGACTTTTAATGTCAGAACTCAAACTTTTCTCAGAATTCTGTCTTTATAATCTAAAAATTCTGACTTTTTTGTCAGAATTTTGAAAATGTTCTCAGAATCAGAATTGTCTAAATTGTTTGTGTACCCTGAGGCAAATTTAGTCTTAAAACTCAAATATAACTAATAAATTTGAGACAGTCTTTCAGTGTGGATAAATTGCAGGTTTACAAATCCTATAAAAAGGAAGAAAAACTTTGTGGGATTATTTTCATATAATAACATAGAAACCTATATTTGGTTATATATTTGGATTTTGACATAGATTGATACAGAATTGGAATTCTGAAAAACCTCCATTATTTTTTTGTTATTTTTTTCAGTGGCTCTAAGCCTTTTCCGTCCGGCTCTGACTGCATTATTCTGTGTTTTACTGTTTTAATGTAGGAGAGAAGGAGAGCAGAGAGAGCTGAGCAGCAGCGTGTGAGGGCTGAAAAAGAGCGAGACAGACAGACACGGATTGCAGTAATTATTCTAAAATTACAGGTATCATTTTAAAAATCTGCTCTGCTGAGCTCAACGTCTCAGATTAACTCTTTCAGGAAGAACGACAGAGGAAAGAGGATGAGGAGGCGAAGAAGAGAGCCGACGATGAGGCCAAGAAGAAGAAAGTGCTCTCCAACATGGGCGCTCATTTTGGAGGATTCCTAGCAAAGGTTCATGGGATTCTTCTTGTTTTAATCAAACAAATGTGAAACTGCATAACTACAGTTCTAATAATTAGAACAGCATTCAAAATTTATTGTAATTTTCATGATTATGGCGATTATGAGAAATGCCCAAAATTCAATTTCTCAGAAAATATAAATATTGTGGAAAAGTAAAATTTTGGAAACTCTTGGTGTCACATCTTCACCAGCTAATTAACACAAAACAGGAGCATTTAGTGGAAGGAAAATGTTCCCAACTATATGTTTGGATGTAGCACTCTGAACTTTTATAGCAATGACCTTTTGTGATTCAAGAGAGTGAAATTAATCTATATCATGAGTTTCACTTTCTGACCAGAGTTTACAGCGTGCTTTTTTCTCAAATATATTCATTTGTCTTCATAATATTTGCATAGAAATACCTTTAGCAAACTGTAGAAGGTGTAAAACCTAATGAACACTCTTCTGATCAAAAACTGTAGCGACCATTTAAATAAGACTTGCTTTTTAGGCAGAGTTCATAAACTCTCAACCATTTCAGAAACTTAACGTTAGCTTGATTAATCATCCCAGACCCAGTTCTGTAAGTACAGTTTGTTTTTCCTGCAGGAAGAACAAAGAAGAGGCAAGAGACAAACGGCAAGAGAGATCAAGAAAAAGACTCTGGCGGAGAGACGGAAGCCGCTGAGTATTGAGAGCCTGAAGGAGGACGGCCTCAGGTGACTCATTTTCAGCATTTTGTTTTTACTGTTTGCACAAAGTGAGTCTGGAAAATTCTGGAAATAATTTAAAAATGTAATCAGATAATTGTTGACTCATCAGAGAGAGAGCCAAGGAGATGTGGGAATGGATCTATCAGCTGGAATCAGAGAAGTTTGACCTCACTGAGAAGATGAAGAAGCAGAAATATGAAGTAAATCTTCATCTAAGCACTGCAAAAACAGAAAAAATCTTACCAACTATTTTTGGTTTAGTTTCTAGTGCAAATATCTTTGGGCTTGAAATGAGACAAAACTAAATTAAAAGTAAATTTTCGGTGGATATAGAAGTTTGTTTTAAGTCAATAATTCCTTAATATTAAGATTATTCCACTCACAACTAGATATTTTTCTTGTGTTTCTAATAAGTTAGTTTTGGGTTATTTTAAGTGTATTTCCACTACAAACTAGACCAAAAATACTCACTAAGTGTTTCTGTTTTTGCTGTGAGAAAATATAAAGTTTGTTTCCGAAAAGGTGAGCTAACTTGTGACACTTACTCCACTTTGTTTTTCAGATAAATGTCCTTCTGAACAGAATCCAACATGCTCAGAAATTGTGAGTCAGCCATCTTTGATTCATGCACAACATTTAGTTACAGAGTCTTTGCAGTTAGGAAGCAAAATCACTAAAACAGCAGAAAAATAACGAAGTACGTTTATTTTTAAAACCCTCACTGACAACTGATGGAGTGTGTTGTGTTACTTTGCTAGAAAAAACACAAATCCTTACAAGTGGTTTTTCAGCACTTACAGCATCAGAAAAATGACTTAGTTTAAGTGAAATACATAATCTGGTGAAGAACTAGTCATTTTTCATTAATATTCAGGAATTATTGACTAAAACAAGCTCCTATAACTTGATGAAAAGTTATTTGTAAGTTTGTTTTGTCTTATTTCAAGTATACTAAGATTTTTGAACTAAACACTACCAAAAATACTAGGTAAGATTTTGGTTTGTGAAGTGTTGTGATCTGATTTACTGCTTCTCTTGTCCTATTGCAGTAAGAAAGGCCATGGCAAGGGGAAGGTTGGAGGCCGATGGAAGTGAAGTTTCCCACATTTGCACGGTGGAAACTAAAGACACGATTTTTACCCAGCTTGAGATTTAGCTGTAGTAATTGTCTTGTGTTCAGCTCTTCAAGTTTAATTGCCTATTCAGTTAATAAAACAAATGCTTCAATTAAACAGTGTTTTTTCTTTTGTTGTTGTTGTTGTTCATAGAAATAAACTAATAACAATAAACAGTTTGAAAAAGTTCTGGATAGTTTAAAATCCATTGAAGCTGAAAAATCGGATACTTCCCAAATATGAACTTATTCTGCCATTTTGGAAAGAATTGGAATAAGCATAACAATGGAAATTATCTGTAAAATGTATTTATTTTTCATTTATAACCTAACATCAGCATGTCACAAGTTAATATAAACAAAAGTTTTGAGAAAAAGAAGTAAGAAAAGTCTTATATAATCCTACTTCTTCTCTCAAAAAGCTCATTTAATAAAACATGAGGAAAACTTTATGTTGTTGCAGCAGAAGCAGCTTGCAGATCTGTGCTGAAGAAAAACCGTCTTCACTTCTTCTGCTGAACGAAAACGGCGTGGACGCCATCGCTGGCGCCATCACACCACGGTTCAAATCCTGCCTTTAGGGCCAAATTTGCCACCGTCTCTGCAAAGCCCGCTTCCTGCTCCTTGTTCAGGTCCAAAATGTACCTAAAAAGCACACACACACACACACACACTCACACACACGCACACACACACACACACACACACACACACACACACACACACACACACACACACACAGACAGTTGTGTTTTTATGTCTTGTGAGGACTTCACATTGACTTGCATTAATTTTCTGCAGCCTAACTCTAACCCCAACCATCACACACTTAACACCAACTCAAATCAAAAGTCAATTCACACTTTAACCCTAAAACTAACCCCTAACCCAGTGCAATCCAGGTCCTGCAGCTCTTATATGTCTCCCGGGTCCAACACGCTTGAATCCAGGTGCAGTCAGGTTCTCCAGAGTCCTGCTAACCACCTCATTATTTGACTCAGGTGTGTTGAAGTGGAGACACATCTAAAAGTTGCAGGAGTTCAGCCCTTGAGGCCTGGAGCTGCCCGGCTCTGCCCTAACCCAAAACCCGCATTTCCCAAGTAAATGTCCCCACAACCCTGTATGGTAGACACACATAGGTCCCCACAATGATATTAAAAACCGAGTTCACACACACATACACACACACACACACAAACGCAACTTAAATACAAACACTGCTACCGCACACAGTGTCAGTTAATAAGCAAAACGAAGCAGCACGAATACAGACACTGTCGTCTTGGTGACAGTGCGGTTGCCATGGTAACAAGCCATGTTACTATATATATAAATATATATATATATATATATATATTAAAAAAAACCCTCACTTGGCCAGTTCCACGACAAGCACAGCGTCTGGTGCAGCAATCTGTCCCAGCATGGGGTCCAACTGGTGGGCGCAGCTTTTTTTTTTTTTTTTTTTTTTACGGACAGAGAGACAGAAACCAGCTCAGCTCAGCAGTTCAGGACGACGCAAAATAAAATCTTCTGTTGTCGTAAACTGACGCTCACCTGGCAGAGAAGTAAGCAGAGTTGAAGTGGTGACGGTATTTCTGCTTCCGCGGCAGCTTTTGAAGAGAATCTAAAGGCAGAAATGTGATGGAGACGCCGCTGAGGCGCGTCAAATCTGAAGAGGAGGGAAAGAAAATGTTGAGTTGGGTTGTATTAATTAAACACACGGAATATAGAAGGTGGCAATGTAAAATGATGCAATTCTTCCACCTGTACATTCTGACGTGTTTCAGATATCTGTGTTTATTCAGTGATAATTTGACGTTTTACCGTGAAGTGATTTTTGCTGACTCGGCGCGGGCGGTTCCTCCGCCTCTGTGTCTGAATGAGGAGTGAAACGGCGCCGCCTGCTGGACAGGGACCGGAACAACTGCTGCAGGTTTGCAAAAGAGATATCCTGGGCTGTCTGCAGAGGCCATAAGAGGAACAGATGATAAATAAAAAAGACTGTAGGATGTAAGCACCCTTAATATAAGCTGAAAAAAAAATATATAAATGATTTGCAAACTTTTATTAATTAAATTTTAAAATGTAAAACCACGTTTCACTGCATTTATAACTGTGAGTTTGCTTTCATTTCTTATTCCAATAAAAGAAATGAAAGCTTATGGTTCCAAAGTGACAAAATGTGAAGTGTTTGACAGGCAATATTTGCAGCCATATTTTACATTGAGGTGTTGCCCATTCTGCTTTTTCAGCAGCTTCTCGTCGTCACTTTCAATACCAAAAGAGAATAAGGGCTGGAAACGATGTCTCCCCAGTAGCCTCCAATGCCAACTTTGTCTCCTTTCTGCTGAGACAAAAACAAAGATTTAGATTGTGTATTTATTTTCAGAGCTCTTTAGTTCACCAAAAACAAATATGCACAAACCTTATTAAAAACTCTAGTGGAGAGTAAAGTGGGGTTGGTGGTTTGGTAGATACCTTCCCTCATTTCGAACGCCAAACCCTTTCCTCTCCATTGCACATACTGCTGTTTGCTGATGACTCCACACTGCTTAGAGAAAAACCAGGAAGGGTTAATCACTGTAATAAAGCAAAATATTATCAAGTATTTCTAGTCCGGTTTCTTTACAGCAAGATACAGAAGCTTGTTTTAGTCAATAATTCCTTAATTTTGATGGAAAAATACTACTTACAAGTACAGATTGCTTCACTTATAACCTGGGAAATATCTTGTTATACGTACAAATGATCCTCTAGTGGAACTAGTGCTACTTTTATCAATATTAAGGAATTATTGACTTAAAACAAGCTCATAGTTTTTGCTGAAAAGTTACTTGTAAGTTAATTAAGTCTTATTTCAAGTGTAATAAGATGTTAACACAAGAAATATACATGATAGGATTTTGTGTTTTTGCAGTGATGTAGGCAATCTCAACATTAAAATACTTTGTACAGAAAAATAACCAATTCTGTTTTATTTTTCTTTTTGGCAACATAAACAATAAAGTGTAAAAATTCTCCATCACCCCTTTCTCATGCAGCTTCATGGTGAGGTCCCAGTCGAAACATCCCTTCTTGGAGTCGTAGCGGGTACCGAGATGCTGCCTGACCCGATAATCCCAGGCTTTGGACATGATGACAGGAGACGTTTGCTGGATCCACAGCTTGAATATCCTGGCCAGCTCATCCCGCTCCTTGAACTGGAAAAGCATTCCGTTTTAGCGGTTTCACTGGAAATAAGAGATCAAAAGTTGCACAGTTCACCTTCAGGAGTGTCGTGTCCAGGCAGGCGTTCATGGGGTCCTCCATTGTTTCAGTGACAGAGAGAGTGAGTTGTGATGCGGCTCGGCGCAGCGTCTCTTCTGTCTGACTGCGGATCTCCGTGTTTCCAAAAAGCTCCAAGAAAACTTCAGTCTTCTCTGAAAACAAAACATTTTAGAGCGCCGTGGCTTTAATAAAATGATAAACTCGTCATGAATTCAGCTCTCACCGTTGATTCCCATCTTTTCCTGTGAGGTCAGCGTAACGTAGAGGAGCAGCAGCTGCCGAGCCACAACGTCCATGCTGCTTTCAATCACCCACATCTGCAGAACAGAGAACATGTGTGACTCCTGCTGCGCGGATCTGTGCAGATATCTGGGTTTAATGTAGGAGTTTAAGGGAATAAACTGCAAAAACACCAAATCTTACCAAGTATTTTTGTATACTTTATACAGGAAATGTTGTAGTTCACTTGAAATGAGGCAAAACTAACTTGTAAGTAACTTTTCACCAAGAAATAGGAGCTTATTTATTAGTAATTAAGTCATATTTCCACTAGTGGATTACTTCTCTTAACATTTTGTTATAAGGAATTCAGTAATTATTGACTTGAAACAACCTCCTACTTCTTGCTGAAAAGTCACTTGTAACTTCCTTTTGTCTTATTTTAAATGCACTAAGATCTTTGAACTATACTAAAAATACTTAGTAAGATTTTGTGTTTTTGCACTGAATGGCTCACATGAAGGTTTTGCTCAACTGGAGAATCCACAATAGTCTTCAAAATATGTCTGGGATCCCCGCTGCCAACCAGCAGCACATTCATTTCTCCATCAGATTTCACAGGGCCTGGATAGACAACCACAACACGAGCTTATAAGGTATTTATTTAACACATATATTGCAAATTTTAGCATTTTAGGGGGTACAATAGTGGTTGCAACAGATTTAACTCAGCAGAATTGTTTATAAATAGAATATTAGATTAGATCAATTAAATCA
Source organism: Poecilia picta (assembly GCA_033032245.1). Lineage (NCBI taxonomy): Eukaryota > Metazoa > Chordata > Actinopteri > Cyprinodontiformes > Poeciliidae > Poecilia > Poecilia picta. The sequence continues at coordinate 23,326,869 of CM065371.1, forward strand.
GATTTATAATTCAAAATATGGGCCTAATGGAACACAGGGCCATATTAACAGTCACATAACAGTCAAAGAAACTTGTGTTTGTCATACTAACAATCAACATCTATTACTAATATATTGTCTTACTCTATTTTTTATTTTTTGCAATATCTATGGCATTAACAAATATTTTTTCTGTTATTTTTATTTTTAGCTTGTATTTCTGAAGCGCACTAAAGAGCCAACGCTTGTTGATTCGGGACCCTTTTTGAGGTGTAGAGCCCCAGACTGGGAACCACTCAGTAGAATAATCCCGCTATAAATACCCATAATTCTTTTCGTGTATGAAGTAAAAATGTAAACATCCTGGCGCAGCTTCTCACCCAAACTGAGCAGATTCCGGGCGGGACTGAAGCCCCACCAGGAGACCCATCCGGCTCCTTCAGACACCCGACCTGCACTCATCCTGACAGAAACACCGGAACCACCAACCAGCTGCTGCGTTTCACGTCGACGCTGAAACAAGGTAGCGACAGCCGAGAGTCTAATTTCATAGACATTAATAATGTCTATGTCTAATATTGTTGGAGTCTTACGTTTGTCAAAGGATTATATAAGTATAATCCTTATATAAGTCCATAGTATAAGTATATATAATAAGTATTGGAGGTAAGGACTCACCTCAGTAACAGACCTGGAACATCCGGGGAAATGTTTGAGTTTGGTTGCTAGGTAACGGTCTCGAACTTAGTGAGGCTGTATGGAGCTAAATTGGTGTCCGTTAGCTTGCAAAGTTTGTTAAAAAAAATAAATAAATAAACGAAAAAATTGAAAGTGAAAATAATTTTGGAACAAAAAAGTGAATGTTTATTCAGGTCAAATCTATACATTTTTAAATTCAAATCCTTTTTAATTACATTTTTTTTGTTCAGTTTCAAATAATAATTATTATGTTTATTTACTTTTTTTAAGAACAAACTTTATGGCCCTAATTTAACTCCAGGAAAATTGCTAGTAAGATGGCAACTCAGTCTTAGGAAACACCCTTAGACTAAATCCAAGTAGTAAATACTTATTTTAATAGGTTTCCATTTATTTTACACATAGTTTAAGCTTACTACATTTCCACTTAATAAACTGCAGAGCCTAAGGTTGGGGCCGACCCAGATGTATCTAAAAGTGAAGATAGCAACTGTACAACTGTCAAAAGATTTTTCTTTTATTTGGATTTTATAGGAGTCGTTTACACAAAACCACAACATAATAAGTCAAAACGCCAACAGGACTTCACATAAAACAAGAGTCCACAAACTATTCTTTTATATTTAAGGAATTTCACAGAACCTGCAAATTCACCTTAATTGTTTTTCAAATGTCCAAATTTAGATTTAGTTTATAAAGCGTGAAGGAAAGAGGAAAATCAAAAACAAAATAGTTTGTATTGTACACAGGCACATCGAAATACAGACTAGTGACAGATAAATAGATAAACTCTTATCTCTAGATTACAGGGTTCTGTAACAACTCAGGTCCAAATGTCCATAAAAGGAAAAAGTCACGTCCAATCAAATTGTACCCTGAGGATTTGGGTTTTCTTCAGAAACTACAGTGCCTTTCTTCACTGGACCGTGAAACAACAAACAAACTGAGAAGACATTTCAGATTTGGATCAGGGTCTGGTTGTTAGCGAGGTTTGGCTTTGAGCGCTGCGTCCACCTCCTCTTCGGGCAGCAGGGTGTGCCACTGCGCTACCGGGCGCCGAGGATTCGCCAGCATGTCGGACCAGTGGCGCAGGCCCACACCGGTCGCCCCGTAGCCCATGAAGGTCTTCCCAATGGGGTCATTGCTGCCCAGCTTGTCATAGTCGTACACGGTGATGACAACCTGCACTTTCTGGAGAAAAAGGAACACGTAAATTATAAAATCACTTAATTGCACTGTAAGATGAGTGACATTGTAAATAAATAGACATTATAGGACTGAACACTGCAAAAAAAAAAACATTTTTCCAAGTAAATTTGGTTTGGTTTCTAGTGCCTTTCTAGTACACTTGAAATAAGACAAAACTAAGCTACAAGCAGCTTTTCAGCAAGGTACTGAAGTCTGTGTTAAGTCAACAATTCTTTATTTATTGGCTTAAAATAATTAGCCAATTAATTTTGGTCAAAATGAAAAACCTGGTTCTAGTTCCATTGGTAGATTATGTTTTATAAGTGAAAATAATCTGGGCCAAAAGTGCACAAATAATATTTACAATTTGCATTTAAGATTAAAAACTTTCTCTCCTACCTGCTACGAGACTTTGTTAAAAGTATTTTTTTTAGCTACAGATGCATCCTTTGCTGCAAATTGTCAAAGGTAAATTAAAAGGAACACTGTTTTTGAATGTTGGTAATGAAACATTTATTGATTGATTTGTTTATTTGTAATTGTTTTATGTCTTAAGAGGTAAAATCTACAAGTTGGAGTTCTAACATCCTTTGAATCTCACCTGTATCTGTTCAAATGGGACTTCGAAGCTGAAGCTTTCGTTAAAGTACGGATTGAGCGTGTTCTTCTTCACTGTTGTCTTCTTCTTCTTTATCCGCTTCCCGTTTTGTTGCAGAACGATCTTCACATATGGGTCTTTTTAAGACAACAAAAAGTATTCAGAATCTTCCTTCAGTATGAGACAGAATATGGACCGAAGTCCCAGAGACGTCTGGTTACCTGATAAACCACCGACATCCATTTTCTTCAGATTTTTTGCCTCCATGATGTTCACCGTCAGTTTTCCAGCCGTCGGTACGTAGCGCAAAGAAATGCAAATGTCTCCTAATTTTTCCTGATGACAGAAAAGTTGGGAAAAATTTTTGGAAAGTGGCTTTTAAGACAATTAAAAGCCACTTTACAAAGCAAGTTTGTAAAGATTCTTCAGACTGTATAGAGTAGCCCTCCCCCACCTGTTGCTGTGCACCTTGATAAATTCTGCTATTCTTTAAATGACAGTTTTGGCTGTTTACAGTTATTTTAAACCACATAAAACCTGTTTTAGTGCAGAAACTAAATGAGCGCGACCAAACCACTTATCCGCGGTTATAACGGTTATAACCCTGTTATAACACGGTTATAACCCTGTTATAAGCCCGTTATAACAGTATATAACAGTATACAGGATACTGCATAACCCTGTTATACTGTTATGACAAAATAACAGTATAACAGCTTTATACTGTTATATTATAACTATATATAACAGTTATAACAATTTTAGAATACAAACTCTAAACTTTACCTCTTCCTTTTCTCCACTCTCCAAGTCCCTCCATTGCTGCATTGGTTGGCCCAGATCAACACTGTTCATGGGAATCTTTATTTCTCCAATCATGTCGTGCTTGGAAAAACGATCAAAGTCGAAAACCTGCAGAATCAAAGTCTTTCCGCCCAATTCTGCATAGGGAATCTAAAAGAAATGACATTTGAGGTTAAATAGGGGAATGGAGATTTGGATTTTTTTTACACACAAATGTCAGCAAAAACTAAACTGTTTGTGTTGAAGTACCTTAAAAATAAAAGTCTCGTTGAAAACAGGACTCAGGTTTTTACGTTGGACTTTGGTCTCGTACTTCTTCTTCTTGTCAGGCAGCAGGAAAACTTTAACGTAGGGGTCCGAGGTTCCTCCCATGTCCATGGCAGCGAGGTCCTGAGCCTGAAGGATTCCCACTATGAGCTAGAAGGAAAAACATGCAAACATGATTTTACAGCTGAAAACTGGAAGTTATTCCTGCACCTGTGAGTTCCTACAGATCAGGGATGCAAGTTATCGATTAATGAGTTAATTTAAATTGATTGATCTTATTGATCCACTAACAGATAATTAACAAACATAAATGTTCCTAAAAAAAACCCAAACCTGAGTTTTCTCTTACGTCGAGGGAGTTGACCATCTTTCCGTAACAGAAAGGACAATTTTTTAAAATTATATGCTAATTTTTAAAAAGCACATTGTATCAGGACCATTGTAGGTAGAAATAAAGGAGGAGTACATTTGCAAGTAAAAACTCAGAAATTTTGAGACTGATCTCAGAAATTGTCCAGAAAAAAGAAAAATTCTGAGCTGAAAATTTTTAACTGAAATTTTAGATTATTTTTTAAAAATCCTGTTTTCTCCTTCAAATTTTTTACTTTTCAAACGGCAAAATTTCTTAATGTTCTCTCGAACATTTTGGAAATTTCAGATTTTTTTTGTATATATTTTTGACTCAGAAATCTCCATGTTTTGTCTGGAAAATTCCTTAGATTGATCTCAAAGTTTCTTGTTTTTTTGGCAGAAATTTAATCCATTTTTTTTTCTGTCTAGAACGACCCAAATACGACGTCATCGTTGTGATGCTACATCTGCCATCCTTGTTTCTATTTCAGCTGGCTCCACCTATGGCTGACCAGTGGCGCCCTCTTGTGGATGGTGATCGCACTACAACACTAAAAGAAGCTCTGATTCATCATTAGTTAATCAATTGGGACTCATTTTAATCCTTAATCTGTTTCTGGAGCTACCTGAGAATCTGTGAAGTTGTAGTCCAAGGAGAACTCCAGTTTGCCCAACTTCTCCTGCTCTTTCTCTTCTTCCTCTCCGTCCTTTTTCACGTCGCCCTCCTGCAACAGGAAGCGTCTCTCCATGATCCATCATGAGACGAGGTGAGACGGGGCGAGAGAAAAGTCACCCACCTTTTCTCCGGACTCCCCGTCTCCTTCCTTCTCCTTCCTGCGCCGACCTCCGGCCTTCCTCCCCCTCTCTTTCTTCGGCTTTTTCTTTTTCCCAAAACATTTTTTGAAAACGCAGAAGATGAAGCAGGCCACCAGAACCAGGACCAGAACAACGATGGCCGCCACTGCCCACACAGGAACTGCAGAAGAGCAGAGAATTAGCTCATCCCATGACATTTCTAACCACTTAAACTCCTTTAAATGAACCGCATTATTTCACCCATGATTTTATTTGCTTCTGTCTCATCCTCAGGGATTTTCGGAGCAGGCAATTATCTGCAGACAGTTTGCTGAGTGTGTGTTTGGTCAGTAAACACTTTCTTGCCCACATTCAGATAATAACACTCCTGCAGCTGGAAGTAGACGTGTAAAAGCATCTGAAGTCATTCCTTTCCCACTGTAATCTTTAGCTTCACTGGATCATTTTGCTGTAACAGAACTGATTCCTGAACACAAACATCTCAAAGATTTGATGTTATTGAACTTTTTGCACATTATGTTCAGCTAAAAATAGAAATTTGATGCATTTCAATGGGATTTTGTCAGATAAACCAACACAAAGTGGTAAATAAAAGTGAAATTCTGTTGGAAATATTACACAACTGCTTATGATTTTTGATAAATATCTACTAAAGAACATTTGTTATCATGTTTAAAGAACCATCGTTTTATTTCTGGTTTTAGATTTTAAAATAAAGATTGGTGCAATGTTTTTTAGATACATTTCTTCTGTGGGATGTTGATATTTGTGGAAAATGCTATGAAAAATGATTCATTTTATCTCCTCTAAAGTTTATTTATAATATTTTATGTCTGTACACTCTCAACTTTATATTTTTCAGCTGATCAAAATCAGCCTTAGGTTTTGGATTCTGAAAACATACAAAATGTGGCAGATCTATTCAGTCTAATTCTATGTTTTTTTTATTTATTTGACATTATATTTAGAAATCTTAATTGCACCTTCTGAACCATTTGAAAGAAGGATGGTCACAGTTTTTTCTTTTGGTGTTTCTGTTTCTTTATTACATATTTTCTGTTGGCTGTCCTAATTGCACTGACTGAACAAATCAAAGTTGTTTTTACATGTTTAACTAAACTTGTGAAGCTGTTGGTGCAGATGTGTAATTCAGTATATTCATGTCTGTGTTTTAAAAAGAAATGTTTTAAGTCAATTCAGCACCGTTTTATTGGATTGGCATCAGTCGATTCTGAATCTCAGACATCAGAGGTTCAGTATTGGTATCAGAAGTGATAAAAAGTGGATTGGTGAAAGTTTGTTTTTACATGTTTGACCAAATGTAGTCAGCTTATTGTTTTTGTCAGTTTCTTTTATTATTTATTTTAAATTGGCTCTTCAACTTCCTAATAGCACTGACTGAATGAATTGAAGATCTGGCGTTCGTTCTTACAGAAATGGGTTAAGTGTGGTGTACTGGAGAAGTTATTAGATACATTTGTTATTCAATATATGATACTTTTTTAAAAAAGAAAAGTGTTTTTGTTTCAGCTGTTTTTTGGGGTTTTTTTGGTATCGGATCTGTATCGGCTGATACTAAACCTCCGATATCAGTATCAGAAGCGATAAATCGTTTGTGAAACAATCATCCGGATCGGTTTATTTCATATCCTGGTTCCGCCGGCGCCTTACTTGGCAGGTGACCCAGCTCGTTCATGAACTTCTCCTTCATGTGGTCGTACTCGTGTGCGGGGTGATGTTCTGGATGCGTGTGTTCATGGTGGTGTTCCGGATGGTTGTGCTCGTGATGCGCCGGTTCCGTCGATTCCTCCGATTCGTGCTCGGACGGCTCCGCGGCCCTCCGCAGCCGGACCCCGCCGCTGCCCAGCTTCATGCCAGCTGTGGGAACCGCAGGGCGGGTCAGTGTCTGCAGTAGTTGGCCCGTTCAGAGAGCCGCGACACGTTTCTGCGTGTCTGCTGTGTAATCCCTCTGATCATGTGTTGAGCATGGGACATCGCTTAAGCCAGATGCTCAACATGGCTGACCTTAATCCCTCTGTTACTCGCCTTCACTCCGGCTCCCATCCCAGCCCCGTTTCTCCTGCCGGCTGGATTAAACTCTGCCACGGAAATATTAATCCAAAATCTCAGATTCTCAAAACTGCAAAATAAAGAGAATTTGGCCCCATCTCTTGATATTCCTCACATTTATTCCCTATTTTGATTATTAAATCATTTAAAAGGCCTGTAAGGTGACCAAAACTAACGTAGAAGAATAAAAAGCAGGAGATTTTTATGATTTTTGATGAGTATGTTGAACTATTTTTAGTTTAACCAGAATCTGGTCCTGGAGTTTATTCAACATAATGCAGAAGAAAAAAAATATTTTTATGTGTTTTTCATCATTTGTGATGATGATAATAATAACTATAAAGCAAGAAGGACTCATAGTGCAATGTAACAAATAATCCATCCATCCATCCATCCATCCATCCATCCAACCATCCATCCATCCATCCATCCATCCATCCATCCATCCATCCATCCATCCAACCATCCATCCATCTTCTTTACACCCTTGTCCCTTAGTGGGGTCAGGAGTGTTGCTGGTGCCTCTACAGCTAAAATAAGTAAACTAAATAAATACATAAAGAATTAAACTGACTTGTAAATACATTGACATTTTACATAGATATACTTTAAATTAATAAAAGAATTACTAAAATAATACAAGAGTGCATACAATAGATGGATGGATGGATGGATGGATGAGCCTAGTAAAGGATTGTAGCTGAATGATTCACAGAATAATAAAAACAAACAATAAAGTGTAAAAATTGATCTGATAAACCGAGAACCTGTATCATTTTTTCATTTTGTTCTGACTTCATTTTTTCTGCAAATAATCAATAAACAAACAAAAACAAAACACATTTGCATCTCCAGATAATAAAACACTTGATCATTTTCGGATATTCTTGGTTATATGTGAAATTTTCCCTTTTTAAAAAGATCTTCTCCCCTCTCTGGACTCTGTGAGTAAAACATGAAGAAACTTCATTTATCCTTCCTCCTACCTGTTGATGGGTTTTCTCTTTACTTCCTGCTGGTGTGAAATAACTTGAGATTGAAATGTTTTGTTGGGACAGTGATGGGAGCTGCAGCGCGTCGCCGTCTCCGCCTGGCAGGCTTCCTGAAACCGTTCCCAACAAATCACCAGAGCAGCGTTATCGTTTAATCCCCCAGCCCTCCTCTGATATCACAACGCCGATCACACACATCTGTTGCTTTTCTGCTGAGCAGAAACCGGCAGTGTGTCGTCGTTTTCCTGCTGCTGCTCTGATTTAAACCGGACAAACAGAATCAATTTGGGGATTTTGCTTTATTCAGGTAGATAAGTTCATGTCAGCAGAGTGTGATGATCATCAGACTGTGTGGAGCATCTAGTCTGTCACTAATCCTCTCAGCATAGCTGTTAATCTACAAACATCTTTGAGTGAGTGGCCTGTTGCTGCTGCTTCCTCACGTCGTTTTATCTGTTTCAGCAGGAAGGCTTAGAAAATAAAATGAAACGGTTTATTTGTGTAGAGACAGATACTTTACAGGAATTAGATAAAATTACAAACAAAAAGGAAATGGAATGAGAAAGCATTTAAATACACACCACTGAACATTAAGAAGACATTTATGACGTCTGTGTTTATTTTACCAAACATGTTTAATGTCATTATGGCCCAAAGTTTCTGGTTTGGTTTCATCAGAACATAAACAAGGTTCCTTTTTTATAGTAGCTACTATATATTTATTAAGTTTTCTGTTTGTGATTTTACTTGATTCCTGTAAAAGTGTCTGAGTTTCATGTTATAGCAGACAAAGGACTGTTAGTAACTAGTTATATTTACATGTTTAATCATTCCAAGCTGTTGAGTAAAAGTTCTGGATCCTTGAAACGTTTTAATGCATTAAACACTGAAACCTGCATGGTTAAAACGATAATCTGTTTAAGTTATATTGGGGGAAAAACAGTCAACTTGAAAGCAATTCTGCCTTAAAGCATTTTAGACTGAATTTCTTTGAAATACCAGAATTTACAAACCATTGCTGCCTGTTTTTGTCCTGGTTATGAATCACAGCTTCCCAAAGAATAATTCTCCCCAGTTTATCAAATGACATTTCTAATCTGTAAACTGAGTAAATCTGGACACGACAGTCACTGTAAGTGGCAGTAATGAAGCTAAACTTGCTTCAGTCAAGTTTTAATAGTTTTCTTCTCAACACCTGGTTTTCCTCTGTTCAATCTCAAACCTGCATTTATTCAGATCCATGTCAGTAACAGGTCAGTCATTTAAATGATCCCAGTCAGACGGTGAATCAGCAGAAACCGTCCTCAGACGTGACCGAACCTCAGACTGCATGACACAGCAAACAGGAAATGTGTAAAAGGTTTGGCAGATTCAGATTTATTAAACATTTCAGATAATTTACAGATATTAAAATATCTCAACAATTTGATTCAGAAATGGTTTGCATTTGGTAAAAAAGTGAAATTGGGACCATGGAACGCATGACATGATACAGACCAAACATGATTCATTTAACAGCAACAGCTCATTACAAGACTTATGGCAGAACATTGTTGATGCTCCTGGTTCATTTAGAAAAGTTGAGGTAATTCCAGTTAACATTTGACCTATTGAACCAAAATAAAGGAGTTTGGGGTTAAATGTGCAAATAGTTTTGGGATTTTTTGTTTTTTCTTAACGGAAACAAATGCAGCTTTGACCTCTTTGAAAATGTGAACAGCTGGAGATGTTTAATGCTTTTCTCAGAGTGTGTGTCTGTCGAACAGGTATTCAGCCATGGAGCCGTGCGGTTCGGAGGAGGACAGGCGGGTCAGGCTGCCGATGTAGTCGCCCAGCTTCTTGATGGTGTCGTGGCTGTCGACCAGGAATTCCCTCTCCAGGTAGTCGCACAGCTGGAAGACGAGGAAAACGTAACAAAACCTGGAGAACATTTCGTTACTTTAACAATCAGCTGAACTCACATGTGGGTCTTTGTTGCCGTCGGCTCTGCGGTGAACATCCAGGATGAAGGTGTTCAGGGACTTCTGGTGGTCCAGGGAGAAGGTCAACGCGTCCAGACCGCCTCTCCAGTCCTCTCTGCTCGGTTTCTAGGACAGATTTAATGTTTCCATCAGCAGCTCAGACTAAACTAAACCAGCTTTGTGTCAGATTTTAATTCTGATCAACATTCAAATCACTTTGAGTGTTTCTCTTTCCAAACTCAATCAGGTGGGTTTAGTTCAGAGAAAATATTCTCTGAACCAAATCCACTCATTTCTAGATAGTTTCTTATTTTAAAGTCAAACGTTGACAAATTCAGTCGTGCTAAAATTAGCCTTTTAAACCATAAAAGCAGACATTATTGTCATTTATTGGTACCAATTTTCATTTCAGTTTCTTCTGAATCATTCCTGCCCAGAGACTAAGAAAAGACAGATGCAATGTCTCTAAATATGGATCTAATAAATGCAAGTAATAACAGTTTTTACCTAAATTTTCATCTCCACATAAACATTTTTTTAACTCAGTTGGCCACAATTGATCATTTTTCACCAATCAAAACGAAGTTAATATTTTTCCTGCAAAAGCTCCTTTTAAAACTCCAAACTAATTTTTAAAAAGGACAAATTTCCTCAAGTGACCCATTTACTAAAAGGTCAGAAAATCTGCAGCTTTACCACTAAATACAGACTCATGTACAATGTAGTCAGGATGACCTCATCTAGCAAAGGAGACATGTGATTTTCATCCACTAAACTACTGACTGGAGGTTTCAGACTTTAATATTTAATATCTTTACCATAAACCTGTCACACATGTAAGAGTCTGACATAAAATCTCATTTTATCCCAATAAAGGCAACATATGACGATAATTAGAAGCCAAACTGAGGTTAAAGTCCAGTGTTTCAGGCAGCAGCTGGTCTGTGTTGTCCAGCCTGGTGACATTTCCAGTCTCTGACTCACAGTGATGGTCTGCAGCAGAATCCGGCCTCCTCTGGTGTTCTGGTATTCCAGCAGCCTCTCAGCCTGGTCCCGCTCCTTCCCGGAGCGCTCCAGGAAAAAACTGGAGAAGTGAGGCAAGGCGACATCGTCCCTGTCGAAATACATCCCCTGAAAAAAACGACAAACATCAGAAACCAGTCAGCAGGTTGCAACATGTCCGAGTGTAGCTGGACCTACCAGGGCCAGGTAGGTGTAGGAAGCCTGGAGCTTCAGGTTGATGAGCTTGTTGATGTCTCCTTCAGCCTCTGCATGGTAGTTTTGTTTCACTGCAGTCTGCATGTCTGAGAGAAACATAAAGAGTTAAAGTTGGACTGAAGCAGGACTTCAGATGCTAATCCACTCTTAGCTCGTCTGAACTTAAACAGTTTGACTTCCAGCCCAGAGTCTGACTGTGATCCATCTCGCCAGTATTTAAAGGCTCCGTGAAGCTCCGACCTAAAACATTCATCCTGTGGTTGAACTGGGATGTGACGTCAGCAGGCTGTTACCAGGGCAACACTGATACTTTCACCAAATCACACCTGAACGCACCTGGAGGCTGCAGCTAAAGCTAGCAGGCTAATCCACAAGCTAACGATGACGAAGACAAATGAACTGTTAGCTCTCATTAGCTCAAATAGATTATAAACCAACCAGCTTTAGATAACGTTTTAATTCAGATCGTCACTATATTATAATGGCGCTGACATAATAGTTACTTACTCGTCAACGTCTTGTTTACCCCAAACAATACGGCTCTTCTTCAGCACTTACAGGTTGAAGCTTGACGTTTTACCGCCCTCTAGTGTTCATTGGATAACATTAAGTTCAGATTGGGGGTTTATAAGCCGATCCCGCTTTAAACTAGTGTTGTGTTTCTTAGTAAACTGGGGAAAAGTTATTGAGATTCAATTACCAAACTGAAAAATTTAATTCCCATTCCAGGACCTACAGCCTTTAACGACAGCAGTAAGAGTCTGATTAGAGGAAAGCAAAACCTTTGCTCCATCTGGTTAAAACTGATTAATAACCATTATAGCCCTAGAGAACCAAAATTTAAAAAAAATCCACGTAGCGAGTCCTCAATAAACATAAACCGTCCTCAGACATGACTGAACCTTAGACTGCAAGACAGAGCAAACAGGAAATGCTGCAAAGGTTTAGATTTATTAAATTTTACAGATATTGAAATATTACAAATTATTCAGAAAGTTTTTGCATTTGAAAAAAGTGAAAATAGGACCATGGAATGTATGACATGACAGACCAAACATGATTCATTTCACAGCAACAGCTCATTACAAGACTTATGGCAGAACATTGTTGATGCTCCTGGTTCATTTAGAAAAGTTGAGATAATTCCAGTTAACATTTGACCTATTGAACCAAAATAAAGGAGTTTGGGGTTAAATGTGCAAATAGTTTTGGGATTTTTTTGTTTTTTCTTAATGGAAACAAATGCAGCTTTGACCTCTTTGGAAATGTGAACAGCTGGAGATGTTTAATGCTTTTCTCAGAGTGTGTGTCTGTCGAACAGGTATTCAGCCATGGAGCCGTGCGGTTCGGAGGAGGACAGGCGGGTCAGAATGCCGATGTAGTCGCCCAGCTTCTTGATGGTGTCGTGGCTGTCGACCAGGAATTCCCTCTCCAGGTAGTCACACAGCTGGAAGAGGAGGAAAACGTAACAAAACCTGGAGAACATTTAGTTTCTTTAACAATCAGCTGAACTCACATGTGGGTCTTTGTTGCCGTCGGCTCTGCGGTGAACATCCAGGATGAAGGTGTTCAGGGACTTCTGGTGGTCCAGGGAGAAGGTCAACGCGTCCAGACCGCCTCTCCAGTCCTCTCTGCTCGGTTTCTAGGACAGATTTAATGTTTCCATCAGCAGCTCAGACTAAACTAAAGCAGCTTTGTGTCCGGTTTTAATTCTGATCAACATTCAAATCACTTTGAGTCTGGGAAGAAAAACTCACTCAGGTGGGTATGATTCAGAAAATATTTCTAAGTGCAAATCCACTCATCACTAGATAGTTTATTTAAAGTCAAACATTGACAAATTCAGTTGCACTAAAATTTGCTTTTTAAATCATAGAAGCAGCCATTATTGTCACTTATTTATTGGTACCAATTTTAATCAGTTTCTTCTGAATCATCCCTGCCCAGAGTCTAAATATGCCTTTATAAAATGCCGACATATTTTCTTGTTAAATAGCTTGTGCCCTATAGTTATGCTTCCAAGTTCCTTAGAACCTGCCATGACTACCTCAACTTTGAAGACACAGAAGCAATGTTTCTAAATATGAATCTAATAAATGCAGGTTTTAGTAGTTTTTAATCTCAGTCAAATTTTAACTAGGTTGGCTAATATTTCACCAATAAAAAGTTACATTTTCCTGCAAAAGCTTGTTTTAAAACACTAAACTAGTTTAAAAATGACAAGTTTACCCAAGTCATCCATTTTCAAAATGGAAAAAAGTAAAATACAGCTTCACTGTTAGAAACAGTGACTGCTACACTATGTAGTCAGGATGCCCTGATCTAGCAAAAGAGACATTTGATTTTGAGCCACTAAACTACTGACTGGAGGTTTAAGACTTCAATATCTTTACAACAAAATCTAATTTTAGCCCAATAGAGACAAACATATTAAGTCTATTAGAAGCCAGACTGAGGTTAAAGTCCAGTGTTTAAGCCAGCAGCAGGCCTGGCTGTGAATCTGCACATCATTAAATTCCCTCAGGTCACTGATGACCATCCTCCAGTCTGGTAGGTGGAGGTAAATCCACTTAACTTGGTTGCCAGCTGCCAAAAAGTTCAAAAGAAAAGCAGCAGCTGGTCTGTGTTGCCAGCCTGGTGACATTTCCAGTCTCTGACTCACAGTGATGGTCTGCAGCAGAATCCGGCCTCCTCTGGTGTTCTGGTATTCCAGCAGCCTCTCAGCCTGGTCCCGCTCCTTCCCAGAGCGCTCCAGGAAAAAACTGGAGAAGTGAGGCAAGGCGACATCGTCCCTGTCGAAATACATCCCCTGAAAAAACGACAAACATCAGAAACCAGTCAGCAGGTTGCAACATGTCTGAGTGTAGCTGGACCTACCAGGGCCAGGTAGGTGTAGGAAGCCTGGAGCTTCAGGTTGATGAGCTTGTTGATGTCTCCTTCAGCCTCTGCATGGTAGTTTTGTTTCACTGCAGTCTGCATGTCTGAGAGAAACATAAAGAGTTAAAGTTGGACTGAAGCAGGACTTCAGATGCTAATCCACTCTTAGCTCGTCTGAACTTAAACAGTTTGACTTCCAGCCCAGAGTCTGACTGTGATTCGACCTAAAACATTCATCCTGTGGTTGAACTGGGATGTGACGTCAGCAGGCTCCGTTACCAGGACAACACTTTGATCCTTTCACCTAATCACACCTGAACGCACCTGGAGGCTGCAGCTAAAGCTAGCAGGCTAATCCACAAGCTAACGACGAAAACAAATGAACTGTTAGCTCAGAAAATGGATTAAAAACAAATTATTTTTCGGACAACGTGTTAGTTCACTAGATTTATAACTACGCGACACTGTAATTAAAACAATTACTTACTTATTGACGTCTTATTTACCCCAAACAACAAAACGGAACTTCTTCTTCTTCGGCTTTTATATGTTGAAGCTAATTAGACACTTTTACCGATTAATCACTGCAAAGGTGTTTAACTTGACAAACTCACCTGTGTCTCTACTTCAACACACCTGAATCAAATAATTAGGCAATTCGCAGGACTCTGGACGACATAACCTCATTCTGAGGAGGCAATTCAGTAATTTGATTCAGGGACAAATCTGAAAAATGCAGGACATCAAAACTGAAGGACGAGTTTGAAACCTTTTTGCTCTGGGTTGTTCAAAGTTTAGGTTGTGGGTTTATAATCTGAACCTGCTTTAAACTTCTATTGTGTTCCTAAGTAAACTGGTAAAAAGTATCTTATTAGTAAAGAAACACTAATTAGTCAGATTCAATTGCATAACCAAAAACAATAATAATGATCATTAAAATTTATGATTACAAACCTAAATTGTTTTTTGATGCAACAACTGAGTAAATCCCACTCCAGGATCTAGTGGTCAATACCTATAACAGACCTGAGCACCCAAAGTCTCTGCAATACAAGTATTGTTTCAGTCAGACATGATCGTTTTCTAGGGAAACTTATAACATGAGAGAACCAAAATAAAAATCCACCTGGTCAGTCCTCGATGAAGCACAGTGTCACTCAAAAAGTAGGCAAATAGGGTAAGAATAGCATTTATTGTGCCTCAGTTTCAAATTAAAGTAGGGAAAAGGATTAGTGATGGAGTCTCTGTGTATAAAGGGAGAAATGCTTGCTTTACTTTTAGCAGTTCAATGGGTTGAAGAAGTAAGACCATAATTAAACTAAAGACAATAATTTGATCACAGCTCTTCTTCTGAGTCAAATGTGAATTTTGAGTTTTAAAATAACTTATGAATTTGTTATTTTGCTTTTGATGTTAAATTTACACATTTACCAGCAGAAAATTAAAACAGGAGCTATTGATTCTCCTGTGTTTGTCTTGAACAAACACAAGTTTGTTCAAGACAAACTTGTGTTTGTCTTGAACCACCAATCAGAAAACATGTGTCTGCTACAGTTTGTTGACTCTGAAATGACTGCAGGGATTATTTATGTCCTCAAGAGGGCGACCTGGACAGTCTTATTCTATAAACAGAACATGAAAGAAGATTAAACACAACCATAGTTGTTGTATATAATGTTGAAAATTTGTGACATCAGCTACACAGAGACAATTTATGGGCTGTGTAATAAGAAATATCTGTCTAGTTGCAAGAAAATCATATGTGCTTGAAATATAATTACAAAATAAAAAACTGACAACATTTTAACACTAGTTGTGGTTTTTGATGGTATAAAAGTAAATTAAATAAGCTTTTTGCTTGCTTAGCTCTGTGTTGTTGAATGGACTGACAAACTGCTGTGATTTTTCCCCTCCATGTATGGGAGCACTGTGCTGCCATGATGACCAGAGTGAAGTTGCCCCCCCACCTTCTTCTAATCAGACAAAATTGGTGTCAAACGTTTGTGCTGGTTTGTGCAGCAAAACTGTTTGTTTGTGCCCCTATCATTTTAAAGATATAAAGAAAGATGGATTTCATAAAAGTGGGGGGGCTGGTTGACCTTTTGACCTTTACACTTTCATTAATATCTTCAAAGCCAAAGCAGCACAAACAAAAAAAATTTGCTGCACAAACCAGCACAAACGTAGCCGAGTTGATTGATGCCCATTTTGTCTGGTTTGAAGAAGGTGGGGGCTGGTTGACCTTGGATGACCTCTAGAAACATTTCTTTATATCTTTAAAATAATAGTGGCACAAACGAAAATTTTTGCTGCACAAACATTTGACACTAATTTTGTTTGATTTGAAGAAGGTGGGGGGGAAACTTCACTCAGGTGCCATGATGTGACATAATTCAGGCTAACAGCTGACATTATGCAACAGTCCAGCTGACGGAGTTCTTAGGGGTGTAGCCACACTGAACTAATGTTTTGCATGTTAATACACAATCCGATCACTTTTGTTCATGCATCCACTGCATATAATCAGTTCAGCTTTGCTGCTATTTTAAGTTGATGTTTTAAAAAAAAACACGTCACATAAATTTGAAAAGTGGAGGAAGATTCCGTTTTTATATTATAATTTAATGACTTTCTTTTAACTAAATGTTCATAGTTAAGTAAGGGGCTTGAAAAATAATAAATATGATTTTCTGACAGGAAAGTGGACCTGACTGACTGGTGATTTTGCGGAAGGCCGAGCTTCTCTATTTCTGTAGAGATCTCAGCTGAAGTTGGTAAAAATCTCTGCAGAGGTCTTGATTCTGACCAAAAAATAAAGTTCACTTAGTTCAGAATCATCAAAAGGACAAGATGTTCATGATTTACATTTAAATTAAATCCAAGCCTAACATTTAATTAAGATCTGTTGACTTTTATTTGTAATCAAAATTAAAGATATATGTATTTTACAAAACTTTATTATTCTTATTTAAATAAGCAATTTATGAATAAACTTAAATTATTTAAAGATAGACCCAGAATCTCCAGAATCTCTGAAGAATGAAGAGTTTTAATACGTTAATGACACTTTTAAATAATTTTACATATATTACTTATTGTCATCTGGCACCTTTCACTCTCCATAAGAGTCAGGACATACTGGAGCAGTAGTTTAGTATTAAACTTCGAAAATATTACTTTTTCTAAGAAAAAGCAAGTTTATCCCTAAAACAGGGGTGGGCAGTCATGGTCCTGGAGGGCCGGTGCAGTCAGGTTCTCCAGAGTCCTGCTAATGACCTCATTATTTGACTCAGGTGTGTTGAAGTGGAGACACATCTAAAAGTTGCAGGAGTTCAGCCCTTGAGGCCTGGAGCTGCCCAGCCCTGCCCTAAAACTATATTAGTGATATATAAATAAATACATGCTTACTGTTTCTCTAAAATGTTCTAAAATTGTATTGGAGATAAAATTGTGTTGACTTGTTCTTAGAAAAATTTACCTTTTTGAAAAATAAATAAATAAAATAAAAATAAATGATAAAAAAAATATGTCCTAAAAATAAATATAAAATGTTTCTGCCTCTCTAAACATTTCTTAAATTGTATAACAATTATATTGACGTGATTAAAATCATCACAGATGATAAAAGCCTCTGGATACTGCGTTTCAATTTTAAGGCAACATTAAAAATAGAATCAATTAACAATTGATTCTAACAATTTAACAATTATACAATTTCTTAAATTGTATAAACTATAAACTAGTTTGTTCTTAGAAAAAATATTTCTCTAAATTATTGAAAAAGATATTAGGCATAGATTACAGATAAAATATATAGTGCTATTACCGCGAGTTTTATTAGAAGTTGCTAATAAAACTCATTACAGTTGGGTGGATTTTACGGGTTTTACTGAAAAATGCCAAATCTGGCAACCGTGCCAAACGGAGCCATTTTTGTCATTAATGAGCAAGGCGCATGCGCCATGCTGGATAGAAATATGACGCAGCTTCGACTTAAGTGTTTTTTAAATAGGCGCGGCTGGCACCTGATTGCACGGACACGCGAAACTGGCGTCTGATGTTCATGACCTTCGGAACAGGATTAAAAATGACATTTAAAATGACATTTCCTGATCTGCCGAGACGAGGAATCCGGCTGGACGCCCAGCCTAATGACGGAAAACTTTTATGGATACAACTGAAAATTTGTCGGTGTTTATCGAGGCCTAGACTGGCGCCTTGCACTTGACCTGCCATGAGGCCGCGGGCAGCCATGTTGGAAATCGCTGCGTTTGTTATTCGGTAAGTTAGTTTTGGGAAACCTTATTACAAGTTGTTTGCTTCTTTTCCCGGTTACATTATTGAAGCAGTTTTTGTGTCTAAACAGAGCAGCAAACAAAATGACCGACCAAAGAGACGCACCATGGCCTCTCATTGGTGGCTTGTTTGGCTGGCGGCGTCCCTGAAACGTTCGAGGAGAAATGATGGCGTCTGGAGCCAGCAGTTGGTCGATTGTGGATTCCCTTCAATCAACTGAGGATTCCCTTCAATCAACTGAGGATTCCCTTCAATCAACTGAGGATTCCCTTCAATCAACTGAGGATTCCCTTCAATCAACTGAGGATCGCTTCCTTCAAGCTGAGGAATCGCTACAAGATCCGCCCAACTCGTCAAAGGTTGGTAAAAAGCAAAGAACTGTTCCAATGGCGGGTCCAGAAGACGTCTCATGGTAGGAGCTGTTGGGTTTTGCTGTGCTATGCTGCTGATGCTGTGTTGAAGGCCAAGGCTTGGCCTCTTGCTTGCTGGTTTTAATTGATTCTCTGCTGAGAGTCGTTGAGCTGAGAAGGATTCTGCTGTTTTAAGTCCTTCTGTCTTCGGGTTTTTAGTGTTGGAAGCACTTGCTGTGGTCTTGTGTCCTGCAAAGGTTTAGGTGTAACTAGACTATCTAGAATTTGAAGTTCCTGGCTTAAGTTGTGACGTGAAATAAATATGGCTGCTAATGTTTTTGGCAAATACTGTAGTTTAGAGGTTGTGGTTCTGCATAGGTTTAATATAGCTTGCTACCTACTTATTAGTACTAATTTAATATAGCTGCATTAAGATAATATTTGTCTTTCTGATGAATATTAAATGTTTTTAGTGAAAATAAGATTTAAATTTCAACATGTATACATACCTTTTTATTTTCTTTCTACTTAATATTTGATATTTAATCTAAATGTTTCAAAGCCAGGGTCCATACTTTAATAATTCAATAAATCAAACAAATTTCATTTACGTTTAAACCGATTTTTGCGCCGAAACAACGCGTGGCCGCGTGCGATTTACTTACTTCTGGATGACGGACAACAGAGATCACCTGGAGCTGCAGGCCAGAAGTCAGAGGTAAAGTTTACACTGTAATCTACCATCTCTAATCCACCATCTCTTGCAGGTTTTCAGCTGGCGAGAGGATCAACTGGGACCTGTCCTTCAATGTTTAAATCTGTTTTTAACCCACTTTTTCTCTTAGAGGAAGCTACTGGTGGACCTTTTGGTGCGAATAACTACTTTTTTTTTCTCATAGATAAAGCCACCGAAGGAGCTTTTACTACAACTAACTCTCCTTTCTCCTATGGAAAAGCAACTGTTTTTCCTTTTCCTTCTCTTTATACTGTCCTTTCAAATCCCCTGGGGGTGGTGACAGATGGCCTTTCATACAGAGCCAACTTCTGGTTCTGCTAGAGGGTTCTTCCTGTTAAAGGGAAGTTTGTCCTCTCCACTATCACTACATGCATCCTCAATATGAGGCATTGATCTAGCTTACTTAACTGCTAACCAATTTAAATTATTGGTGCAGTGTTGGCCGCCTTTTTTTTTTTTTTGGAAATGCTTCCTGTTAAAGGGAAGTTTTTTTTCCTCTATACTCGAAACTTGTATCCTCAGTAGGAGGCATTGCTTAGGCTTACTTTGCTTTTAATGAATTGAAAAAAAATTGGTGCAGCCTTAGCCTTTTTTTTTGTGGAAAATCTTCCTGTTAAAGGGAAATCTTTTCTCTCAACTGTCACCGGATGCATCCTCAGTAAGTGTCATTGATTTAGCTTAACTTTTAACCAATTTAAATAATTGGTGCATTGTTGACCTTTTTTTGGAAGTCTGCCTGTTAAAGGGAAGCCTTTTCTCTCCATTGTCACCACCAGCATCCTCAGCGCGTTTATGGTGATGGATAATAGTTTTGAGCTCATGATTGAGAATTTATGGCCTTGTCAACACCACATGCACTATGGACTGGGAAGATGTGGAAGTTGAAGATACCAGTTGGCCTCTGGTGTCTTTTTTTTTTTTTTTTTTTTTTTTTTTTTTTTTGCACATTGCGCCTGCGGGAGCGAGGCTGGATGTTTGTCGCTCACCTGTCTGTGCTATGTGAATGTGCTAAGTTTGTTCTTGTGTGGACCATTTTTGAGCCTAATCTGCAAGCCAGCATTAACAGATGTGTGTATTCGTGGGATGAACTATTGGTGCTTATGAATAATGCCGTGGCTGGTCTTCGCCATCCTATTCCACCGGAGCTAAGACGGCAGTACCGGGGCTGCCGAGCCGGCTGTAAACACAAGGCTAGGCTAAAGACTAGATCGGGGACTCGACAGTGTCTAAAGCAGTGGTTCTTAACCTTTTCTGAGGTACCGAACCCACCAGTTTCTCATGCAGATTCACCGAACCCCTGAGACTGACTCATTGAACCCCTGGGGTTCGATCGAACCCAGGTTAAGAACCACTGGTCTAAAGCTACCAATTTCCCTCAGTTGTGATGAAGAATGTGAATGCCCTATGTAATAAGATGGACAAACTGACAGCGCTGGTTGGGAGCCAACAGTGCAACAGGGAAAGCAGTCTGTTTATCTTCAAGTCGTGGCTAACTAGCCACATGCCGGATGCTAATGTGGATCTGCCTGGTTTCACTGTGAGAGAGGACCGGGACCTTGACGCCAGCTGGAAAAGTAAAGGCGGAGGCCTAATTCTGTAAATTAACAAAAAATGGTCCCATCCAATAATATGACTGTATTATGCAGTGCTAACTTGGAGCTACTAGCAGTTAGCATCAGACCCTATCACATATCACGTGAGTTTTCACACGTCATAGCTGTGTGTCTATGTTCCGCCAAGAGCAAGCGCAGACGCAGCGTGTGATTCTATTTGTAATGTTACCTTAAATTTAAAACCCATTATCCATGGGCTTTTATCTGTGGTGATTTTAATCACGTCAATTTAGACAGTACCCTCACTACTTTATACCAGGTGGTAGACTGTCCCACAAGGAGAAATGGAACAATTGATCTGTTGTATGTAAACACAAAGGATGCCTACTCGGCTACTACTCTTCCTCCTCTTGGTAAATTGGACCATAACCTTGTACATCTGCAGCGTACATGTAGGCCTACAAAGGCCTGTGCTGCGGAAATAAGAGAACCTCTACAGCATGTCTTTAACCTGAGTCTGCGACTGGGTGTGGTCCCCACACTGGTAAACATCTTGCACAGTTCCTGTTCCAAAAATGGGTCGCCCAAGTAAGCCAAGTGATTATAGGCCAGTTGCTCTGACATCTTGCGTCATGAAAACATTGGAGCGGCTGGTCTTGAACATGATGCAACCCCAGGTGCAGAGCGTTAAGAACCCTCTTCAGTTTGCCTACCAAGAGAAGGTGAGTGTTGAGGATGCTGTACTTTATCTGCTTCATCGTTTCCTCTGTTACTTGGATGGAGGGAGCTATTTTGTGAGGATGCTTTTTTTGACTTCTCCAGCGCCTTCAATACTATCCAACCCATCAACTACAGGAGAAATTGAACAGCATGGCTGTGGACCCCCATCTGGTGTGCTGGCTAATGGATTACTTGACCAACAGACCACAGTTCATCAACATGGCGAACTGTAGATCCAGCAATGCAGGGGCTCCACAGGGCACGGTTCTTTCGCCCCTCTTCTTCACCCTCTACATCTAATACTCTAAATACAACTCTGCTACATGCCACATGCAAAAATTTTTGGACGTCACTGCCATTGTGGCATGAATAAAGGAGGGTGGAGAGGGAGTACAGGAATCTGGTGAAGGACTTCAGAGCATGGTCCCACAGAAATAAACTCCAACTGAACATGTGTAAAACAAAAGAGATGGTCTTGATTTTTCACAGGTTGCCCCTCTTGCCTCAGCCTACCATCATTGAATGCATTGAGGTAGAGGTGGTCAGCACATAAATACTTGGGCCTACAACTGGACAATAAGGTGAACTGGTTTTCCAATACAGACAATGTGTACCAAGAATAAAGCACACAGTAGAATGTGCTTCTTGAGGAGACTGGCCTCCTTCAATGTGCTCTAAGCTCCTGTATGTTTAAGTTCATTGTGTCTACACTTATGTTTTATCCAATTGTTTGTTGGGGGGGCAGTGCAGAGGGACATACAGGGATTGAATCGCCTCATCCCCAGAGCTGACTATGTGGTTTGTGTGAAAGTGGAGTATGTGGAGACAGACCATAGGAGCTCCCACAGTGACAATTTTCTCTCACTGGGATGTTCAACTGAGAAGTTTAATAACACCTTTGTCCCACAGGCTTCACAATGCTGTGATTTCTGGTACATTATGGGTACTAAAATGTACCCAAGATCAGAGAGCCAGACTGAAGAGTAAATGGCTTGGGTTTCCCTTCAGTCGATTGTTTTTTTTTTTTTTTTTTTTTTTTTGTGTGGAAATTAACCCGATTCACGGGAAACAAAGGGTTAGGGCTATCCTTTGATTTGTGTTGAAACCTGACCAAAGGTTTTAAAACAAAACACTACCTGAGTGACGGGTAAAAGGTTTGGGTCACCCTTCGGTGGGATTTGAGTGGAAACAAATCCAATTGACAGGTAAAGGTTGGTTAACCTTAAGTCGGGTTTGAGTAAAAATAAATCTGACTGATGGTAAGGGTTGGTGAAACCTTTGGGGATTTGGTGAAACAACCCAACCACGGTTAGTTGGTTACTAAGTCGGGTTTGAGTAAAAATAAATCTGACTGATGGGGAAAGGTTGGGTCCCCTTTGTGGGGTTGAGTAAATAAGCTTGTGATGGGTAAAGGGTTTGGTGACCTTTGTGGGATTTGAGTGAAAACAACCAACCGACGGGTAAGTTGTAACTTAGTCGGTTGAGTAAAATATTGATGATGGGTAAAGGGAGGTTACCTTGATTGATGAAACGAAACCAACCAACAGGTAAAGGTTGGTTACCCTTCAGTAGGATTTGAGTGAAAATCTTGGATGATGGGTAAAGGGTTTGGATATCCTTCGGTGGGGTTTGTGTGAAAACAAAACCCAGCTGACAGGTAAAAGGTTTGGGCTACCCTTCAGTGGGTTTTGAGTGATGAGGGTAAAGGTGTGAAAACTAACCTAACAATCTTAGATTCTTTGGTCAAATACGTGTATGGAATCTATATAATTGTTACTAAGAAGGTAGCAATAAAAATGACATAACATATAAATTATTCACTTACACTCCAACTGCGCCTGACGACTGACAGAAAAGGCCTCCACCAACTCCACCACTGATGGATGACATCAGCGACCCTACCATCGGACTAAGTCTTCCTCAAGAAATGCTGCAGGTATTTGCTGATAAAGGTATTTTGACTTTCTATAAAGTGACGATTTTATTCAAAGTTGAAAGTTTTTAAGCCTTAAACCTGCACCCATCCTGTTGTCTTCCTGTCCTTACGGATCATCTTGTTTTCTTCCTGGATTTCGCCCTTCATTGGACCCCCATCAACAGACGGAAAAGGTCCTCATCGCCCTGACGACGACAAAAAAGACTCATTGCCTCCCCAAATGATGGAGGACCTTAGTGACCCTACCACTAAGGTCCTCCATCAGGTTGGACTGAAGAAATGCTGCAAGTATTTTGCTGTTTAAGTGATGGTTGCATATGTTTTTGAATAGTGATAATTTCATTTTGATTTGTTAAAGGGTTAAACCTGCATCCATCCTGATTGTTGTTCTCTCCTGTTGTCCTTCAGAAATCCTCCTGGATCATTGCCCCAAAGATGGAGTGACAATGGAAAAGGCACTCATCGCCCCCCACTGATGAATGACTTTAGTGACCCTGCCATCAGGTTCAACTGTCTTTTTCAAGAAATGTTGCAGGTATTTTGCTGTTATTTCAGTGATGGTTACGGATATTTTTGAATAGTTACAATTTCATTCCGAGTAGTTATACCTGCACGCATCCTGTTTTCCTTCAGTAATCCTCCTGGATCCTCGCCTGGAAAAAAAATGAAAAGGCCCTCATTTCACCCTTCATAGGACCCCCATCGACCAATGAAAAGACCCTTATCGACCCAACCCCTGGATTTTGCCCTTCGTCGCCCCTCACTGGCCGACAGGAAAATGACTTTATGGACAATTTTGTTTAGAGAAAACATAATTTTATGCGTTTTTCTTAGACTGGTTAATTGTGTTCTGTCTGTATTTATGCTGTTATTTGAACTGTTTTTGTTTTCTCCGTTATTTTTCTCTCCATAGATTTTACACCTGGTCTTGAGTTCTGATTGGTTGTGGTTTCTTCCTGAAGGAGAGTATTGGCTGACATGAGTTCATGAACATGGAAAGTTCTCCTGATCGGTCGACCTGTTGTTGGGTCTCTGCTCTGTCGTCTCTCGGCTCCAGTCGGTCATGGCAGATGGCTGCTGGTACTGAGCCCAGTTCTGGTTCTACTGGAGGTTTCTTCCTGGTAGACGGAAGTTCTTTGTCTCCCCTGTCACTACATTTATGCTCTGTGTGAGAGATTGCTATAAAGTCAACGACTCTACACAAGCGATTTGCTGTCGACCCCTGTTGGTCATGAGGCATGAATGCTGTAAGTAATGACTCCATACAATCTGCTGGGTGTTGTTTGGTACAAACTATTTGAACTAAAATTATTTCAAGTGCATTGAGATGACATTTGTTGTGAATTGGCGATGTATAAAATTTACCTTTCAAACTGAACTCAACCAATAATATAAATATAAAAAACAAACAAAAAACCTAACAACCCATACAAAAAAGTTCAAAACCCCAAAAGTAGATGCCAAAAGGTTCAAAACCCAAAAGTAGGTGCCAAAAGGTTCAGAACCCCAAAAGTAGGTGCCAAAAGGTTCAGAACCCCAAAAGTAGATATCAAAATGTTAAAACCCCCAAAAGTAGATGCCAAAAGGTTCAGAACCCAAAAGTAGATATCAAAACGTTGAGAACCCCAAAAGTGAATACCAAAAACTTTCAATACTTGCGTTAGTTCACAACAATGTTGTTCTCGAGGCATTTTACAAAAAGTTGTTTCAATTCAGTCATAGATTACTATTGGTCCAAGTTATCAATGCATTAGGATTATTACATTTGTTTAAAAATTTTGCACCAAAGGAAACCCAGTATTTTGCATGGAGTCATTACTTACAGCATTTACTCTTCCTGACCAGCAGGGGGCGACAGCAAATCACTTGGGTTAAGTCATTGACTTAACAGCAATTGCTCTTAAAGGGAATGCATGTAGTGAGGGTGGAGAGAAAGAACTCTCCTATACCAGGAAGAAACCTCACGCAGAACCAGAACTGGGCTCAGCACCAGCAGTCATCTGCCATGACCGACTGGAGCAGAGAGACGAAAAGCAGAGACAACAGCAGGTTGACTGATCAGGAGAACTTTCCATGTTCATGAACTTTACACGTCAGCCAATGACCTCCTCCAGGAAGAAACCACAGCCAATCAGAACCCCAGACCAGGTGTAACTTCTACAGAGAGAAAAATAATGGAGAAAACAAAAACTTTAATTTCTAACTAAACCTTTTTAGTTAGAAAAGTTTGTTTCTAACTAAACTATGTTGGCAACACCAGAGCGCCACCTTCTGGCCTCTCCCCAGATCAGTTCAGGTCAGAGAAGGGAACTGTTTCTGGCTTTGTTTTTTTCCCCTCCGTGGGCTGCCACCTTATCGTGGTGGAGGGGTTTGAGTGTCCCAGTGATCCTAGGAGCTGCCAGAGGCTTCATGCCTCCCGTTTGGTCGAGTCCGCTGGGGCAAACTGGTTCTAGGTGAGGGATCGGACCAAGAGCAGCCCAGAGACTGCTTAGAAATGAACAGTGGTCCTGCTTAGAACTAGAGCTATAGACATTAGTCAGGGTTTCTCCAAGTGATTTGTCAGCCTGTCTCTTTCTCCTTTTGATTTGTGTCTGAGCCAAGGGAGAGTTTCACGTTTCCTGCAGCAGCTTGACCCAATCAAGACGCTGGTACAGTCTGTTACAAGCTAAACTGGTAGGCGTCGCGTTGCTACAACTCGCTCATCTGGAGCGCCGCTGCTGTGGGAGATTTGAGATCAAACAGCCCAACGACGGCCTGCTCGGGTTGAGTCACTACGTCACACTGAGCCGATGGAGGCTGGAGGAGAGGAGACGCAGTGAGTTTCTGCTTTCAGACTCGATGAACAGCTAAACTACATCTGAATGAGTTCTGGTTCCTTCCATCCATCCTGGTTCCTCCCATTTATCCATTCATCCCATTTCCCTCTATCCAACTTGATTTCTTTCAGCTCAGGGAGTTGTGACCATCTAGATTTTTTTTTTTTTTTTTTTTTTTTTTTTACATGGTTTCACAATCTGTTAAAATAAAAATTTAAACCAAAACCACACCAATTTCTTTTTTTTTTTCCTAGTGTAAAACATGTTTCAATCTAACTCTGAGAAATAAGCTGCTTACAAGATCTTAATATCATCATCTGGGCTTTCCAAGACGTTACAGTCTTGGTGTATGCAAATTTCTGAATTTGAAAAAAAGTCAGAAAATGATCTGATTGTTCTGGTATTTAGAAAATGGAAATAACTGGGCTAAAGCAGGAATAGCTTATTCTGGATAAACCATATGGCAAATATTTTTTTCTACAATGTATGTAAATTTCTGGTTTTATACATTTTAACTGCAAAAATAAATCAAAATGTAGAGGTTTGTCTCCAGATCATTATTGTGTAAATATCAAAGTTTTCTAAATTTGGTCATAAAATGCATTCAATTTCTAAATGGTAAGTCAATATCTTGCAGTCAATAGATGCAGCATAATATTCTGAGTATTTGCTAAAGGGTCTGTCCTTGTCTTGTCTGATTTAATTTCTTTAACTGGTGTGGTTAGAGAACCATTCACAAGGTTAAAGGGTGAGAAAAAGACATGCAGACATAAACTTGAAATGATTCAAGATGTAATTATGATGGGAGCAAAAAACTCAACCACAATGACATGAATGTGAAATCTGGGCAACTGACTTTTATCAAAGTTTTAATAACTGGAACTTCTTAATTCATCTCAAAATGACTTGATGAATCAAAGTATCAACACCTAATCACAGAGTAGATTAAAAACCAGTAAAACAACTCCTCCATATTTACACTGACTGCACAGGGTTAAATACTACCAACAGGAGGACGAGTAAAAACCCTGGTTGGAGACAAAGCGGTATGTTGCGTCCTCTCCTGCACATGCAATACCAGGTCAAACCCTGCAGCTCTTTATGCTGGACAGATCATGTGGCAGGAGGAATCCAGTGTATGAGCTGCAGATCCAAACCTTAAAGAGGCTTATTCACCTGTAGCATCTCGCTAAAGTCTAAAGACGGCAGATATCTTGGCTGCAACGGTAAATAACTTCTATGTCGTATTTGTAAATTGTCAATCGGCTCAAGGACACAAAGTCCACCGGGCCAACAGTCCGAGGCAGATAGACAGACCACGGCAGGAGATCAAATTATATTTAGCAGGTTGTCATAATCAAACCCCTACTGCATGTAATCCTAGTAGTTCCTCTGCAGCAAGTTCAAACGTCCCAGACTACCTGCCTATCACCTTTCTGCAAGTGTGACTTTAAATATTGTCAGCTGCTCAACTTTCTCAGCTGATTTTGGCTCACTCTCAAATACAACCTGCAGCTCTAAGGTTACAGCTCTCAAGGGGCTGCTAGACTGGAAAACATTCATGCATGACATCCAGGTAGGAGGTTCACGCAGTAGGTTGCCTTTATTTCTCATTCTGGATAAGTTCTTGTAGTCGGAAGGAAATTATCGTGGGGGGCAAAACAAAAAAAGGAAAAGAATGGGCCAAAAAAAAGTGCATAACAGATTCCCCTGGTACAAGTTGGTCCCTTATAAACATATATAGCTCAGGTATTTAAGTTCTTCCAAATGTACAAGATATGCTACAGATAAATTGAAAATATAAGTGGAGAGACACAATCAACTTGGATGACTTTCTTAAGCTAGTCATACGAGACGAGCACGGAGGCTCCACCCATGCCTCTGAGCACATTGGACCAGGCTCCTTTGAAGAAAGCCTTGCTGCCTTCATCATGTGCGATCTTCCTCCAGCAGTCCAGGGTGCTAATATCAGCTGAAGAGAAGATGGAAAAGGTCTCAATCATAACTACAGAGATTTTAAGCTATAAAAGTATTATGTTAGTTATTACCTCCTTTGCGTCCAGACTGCATCATCGTACGATGACGGCGGTATCGAAGGGGTAGGACAGGAGACAGGCGACGGCGGTTACAGACTTGGCGATCATCCAGCTCACAACAATGTGTGTGTTCTTGGGATCTGGGAGCATCCCTGAAAGAGATGCATCAGTTAAAAAGGTTAATTTGGTTCCCTGAAGTTCAGGAGCTCATTGGGGGGAGAACATTTGTAGACTCACCCATTGCAGTGTTGTAGACATCAAAGTAGGCTGCTCTGTAGATGACAATGCCCTGCACTGAGACGTTGAAGCCCTGGTACAGACCTTTGAGGCCATCAGACTGGAAGATCTTCACCAAGCAGTCACATAGGCCCTTGAACTCATGTTCAAGTCGCCTGTTAGCCGCTAACACTAGCGACGCTCCTGGAGGCGCCATTACAGCGCGGTGAGTCTGAACTAAACCAGGCTGTTCCAATGCGGAATGAGCAGGAATCACAAAAATGTTTGCAGCACCTTTATTTCTTACCTGATTTCTATAAACGTGTCTTAGATTAAAGCCTAGAAAATTGCTTATGTTTGTAAGCAAGTCTCCCTTCATATAAATCTATAAACAGTTTGGTTTCTATCAAGATGCAAGAGAGGACTAAGCAAATGTCTCCATACTATTTGATGACTATGTTCAAACAAATGAGGCAGTTAGTTCAGTTGTCATTTATTAAAGGTTTAAAAATTATAGCAGCTGCAGCAACAATGGGACAATAAGCTGATAAACACATTTTATGAATATAAACTGTAAACCATTTATATTCTCCTTTTCCTCGCTTTCTGTGTCGGCGCGCAAACATTTTGATATGACAGCCGACACATCTTTGTTAACCTGCAGAGCAGAGAGTAATATATGGCCAGAATGTCCTGCACTGCTGCCAACTTCCTGCTTTTGAAACGGTCTCTAGTCAGGTTGCATTCAGACAGGTTTTCTACTGTTTTAGAGTTCACTTCAACCGTTAGGAGACCTAGGTTTTCAGGCGGATCAGAGTTCAGTGTTTAAGTTCTTTTGGGAATTCAAATTTGCTTTCAGACCTCCCAAAAAACTCAGAATTAGACAAACGGATTAGAGTCTGATTCAGGACTCCAATCCTGGGTTGGTCTGAATACACCTGACGTTTGTAAAGCAACTACAACAAAGAAAAGCTTCATCTTCTTGATGCTTGTTGACCTACTATCTGTCTGGATTAGTTAACTATCCAACAAGTTAACCAGTCTGTTCTTCAACATGAAATTGCATTAAAAGTCAGTAATAGTTATGAATTTACAGCATTTAAATAAACATTTTTCAAAATTCAGTGCATTTTTCTTATGGACAAAGAATGGGTTCTTCCATAGCTCTGATTCTGTTTTCCTTTGGATTTGCTTTATTCTTTTTTATTAAATCCTCATTACAATGATCTTTCTGAGTTTCTCTCTGCATTTTGATCTGGTAAAAACCCATAATGTCATCTTCAGACAATTCTGTTATAAGTAAAATGGTTTTAGAAAAATAACTTGGAGCTTTGCTTTAAAGATTCCCTATGAAGATGCAAGAAAAACATTAATCCGTTTTTATTTCTACTTCCTGCATTTTTCCCCACGGTGAAGTACAATCAATAAAAACAAACACTTCAACAGCTTATAAAACGAGAAGTGACCTGGGCTCTGTCAGTCATATTTTACCTTTTACTAGTTACTTATTGATTCTAATGTCAAGGAAACCAGAGATAACGCAGCACACTACACTTAATTATCAAAAATATCATGTTATCCATTCTTAAAATGTGACATTTTAAGAATGGTGGATAAAAAACTTGTATTTTTGGTGTGTATTATGTGTAATCATATATATATATATATATATATATATTTAAATTATTTTACTTTATTTAATATAACAAAGATGATTCTGAAGATGAGCTGCTCACAAGCTGTAAACTGGCAATGCAGTAAATAAAGTCAACACTAAAAATATTTAACTTCCTTGACGAATGCCCATTAATGAGTCTTGAACAATTTGCACAGAGTGGCTAAAGGAAGCAGTAGGAGGAGCAAAAGTTTATGTGACTGAAAAGGAAACATAATGATTGACTTCATCATGGGGAAAAGAGAAGGAAGCACGGAGATCTGGGTCAGATCAGAGAAGCAGGACTGAACGCAGCAAAGACCTGATCATAGTGTAATATTGATTATTATCAATAGCAACGATGAGACCTTTGTTCCTCAAATATTCCTCTTGTACACGGTTGCTGTTCCTAATTCTGCTCTGGGTGAGTGTTTCTTTTCAAAATATTTTATCTTTTCATCCCTTCAGACAGAAGCTTATCAGAGGA
The DNA here is from genome assembly GCA_033032245.1 of Poecilia picta. Classification (NCBI taxonomy): domain Eukaryota; kingdom Metazoa; phylum Chordata; class Actinopteri; order Cyprinodontiformes; family Poeciliidae; genus Poecilia; species Poecilia picta. Next base: position 23,357,489 of record CM065371.1, read on the forward strand.
GCTGTGCAGTGAAGAGCATTTTAAACAGCTGTGGTGGTTTGGTTACTTCTGGAGTCAGAACATTAACCAGCTTTAGCATTTTCTGTTAGGAGTTTTCTGAATCAGAGCATTTAATGATCAGGTTAGGAATATGAGGCAACAGCAATTAATGCAGCTGCTTTTTATGCATTCAAACATTTAAAGTATGTTCACAAATGGACATGGTAGGATTTAAGAAGATATAAGCAACCAGAATAATGCTAATTAGGAGGTCACTGCAGCTGTTACTGTGTTCTAAATGCATGGCAGCCATCTTTGATTTTGAAGTTTGTAATTGTGAAAAAAAACATGTTTTTTTTTTTCCTGTGTTTCTGCACTGACGTTGATGAATATGTGCTTTCAAAACTCTTGACTAAAGGGTGTTTTTAAATTGGTGCTGGTTGTTCCAGTTTTAAACTACTTTAGGAGCGCAGGTCAAAACGGTGTTGAAGACGCTGATGCAATGTTAGGGATACTTTTAAGAAGAAAAACAAAGATGAGTCTTTGATATCTTGGAAATGATCTAATCTTTTCTGGCAGGTAGTTCTGCTTTTTTGCTCTCATTTCTCCACATTAATCTGTAATAGAGAAATGTAACATTTCAATTACTTCCTACAAGATAGTAATTTAAATGTTACTTCCTTGCAGAGTGACATTTTGATTAATTCAAAAACACAATGTATTGTTTTACTACTGTAGTTTTAGCTTGTTGAAAGGGAGCAGCCAATTTATTCATTCTTGCCCATTTCTTCCTTGTTCTTATGCAGGTTGTTGGTTAACAAGACCTGGTTAGGTAAATTATATAGGAATTAAAAATCCACACTGGATTTATTACGGCTCAGAATCAGCAGCAAGCTGGGGGATGTTTGTTGCTTCAGTCAACACATGAGGTGGCCGAACTGGAAGAGCTGAGGTTGATCTGACAACGGAGACGTTCATGTGATTTTAGGGGGATAATCAATGGCAGAGATGGAGATTTTATCACTCAAATTCACATCATCCTGTAAATTCAGAAAAAAAAAAATTATGAATACGAACACAATGTGTCGGTAGGAGCAACAACCACAATCCCCAACGTTCTTGGACTGACAGGGCAAAAGCTGGACTCTTTGGACAGAGTGTGTCTCATTACATCTGGTGTAAAAGTGACACCATGTCATCATAGTGATGGTAAAACACATGGTGGTGGTGTGATGGTCTGGGGCTGTTGGCTGCTTCAGGATCTGGAAGTCTTGCTGTGATCAATGGAGCCATGAATCCAGCTCTAAACCAAAACAATCACTGTTTCATATTTCTTTGGATTTTTCTATCTTATCTACTAATTAATAATAAACGTCTTCATGTAAAAACTGCATTTTGTGTTTACTTGTGTTGCCTTTGGTTAATATTTAAACTGGTTTGATGTTCAGAAACAGTGAAGTGAGACAAACATGCAAATAGGAAGTCAGAAGGAGGGGCAGGAAAGCAACTTTTTAAGAAACTATCTTTGGAAAAATAATTTATGTCTCTACTGTTCACAGTCCAATAGTTCTCCAACATCTTTAATGTGTCTTTTATTCATGTTTTCAGGTTGTAATAGTGAATCCCACGGCATTAGAACCAATGAGAACATCAGAACCTACAGCAGTAGAAGCTGCAGAACCTGGTTAGTAGGAATGTATTATTATTAGGGATGTGCCGATCAGGTTTTTTTCTGCCGATACCGATCACCCCTGAGGGCCGATCGCCGATTCCGATCCCCGATACCGATCACATAATTATTATTTATTTTTTATCATAAACACTACTGTGACATTATGTAGAAAAAGGAACCATGAATTCACCTTAATTTAGATAAAAACTTGTTTTAATAACTTTTTCCAAGAAGAAAACTAAACAAAACAGGCATTGTGCAAATTGAACTGCTATCAATAATACTATCTTTAACAGACTGATAACATATGAGGCTCTGAAGAGGCTAAATAATGCAAAGAGCCAAAACAAAACCTCAACATTGACAAAAGATTCAAGTATAAAACTTATCATTCAAAGGAAAATACAGGATTCATTACAATAAACAATCACATAATTATTTATTTATTTTTTATCATAAACACTACTGTTACATTATGTAGAAAAAGGAACCATGAATTCACCTTAATTTAGATAAAAACTTGTTTTTAATAACTTTTTCCAAGAAGAAAACTAAACAAAATAGGCATTGTGCAAATTGAACTGCTATCAGTAATACTATCTTTAACAGACTGATAACATATGAAGGTTGTGAAGAGGCTAAATAATGCAAAGAGCCAAAATAAAACCTCTCAACATTGACAAAAGATTCAAGTATAAAATTTATCATTCAAAGGAAAATACAGGATCCATTACAATAAACAATCCAGAGTTACTGAATGAAAACTTCCTGTTAGCATAGCGGCTAGCTGGTTACTGCTAGTTCTGATTGGCTGTTTCTGACTGAGCGGAGTAACAGGGAGGAGATCGATTATTTTTTTAGAGATTATCTGTCACATGTTAGGACAGAGAAAGTTTTAATATGTATGTAAAATGTATTTTTTTTACGTTAGATGCTGCAGCTTTAAACAGGTTCGGTGTGAGAGTTGCTACCAGGTGGAGCAGAAGCGGCTCTGTGTCAAATATTACTAAATATTAAATATTACTAAATATTAAATATTACTACCTGTAGCGGAGCAGCGGTTCAACAGCAGAACCAGCGTCTTACATCGCAGCTCCAAGACTTAAATCATTTAGCGGGTTATTAGTTTATCTTTCTGACCGTCATGCTAATCCGGTGAGTGTTTGTAGCTGTGCTGCTTTACCTGCTGTCTGATCCTCCATGTCTTTTTACTGCACTGAGCCTCGATGTAGCCAAACTCCATCATTGTTTTATGTCTGTTAGCTTCGTTGTGTTGATGCATTTTGACCTGCTTCTATTTTCCGCCGCAACACGCAAACGTCCTCATTCACTCAGTGGTTATAGTTACACATCGCTTAGCATTTGTTGCTGCGCGTTTGCGCAGTGAAGGAAAGACGAGCCAGCTGGACAGACAGGCTGGGAAATGAGATGCAGATGATGATCGGTATCGGTAACAGAGCCAATGATTGGCCGATCCCGATCATCTCCGATTTCACGGAAATCGGCCAATTATGATCGGTTACCAATCGATCGGCACACCTCTAATTATTATTATTATTGTTTATCTTTTATAAGTTACTTTTCTCAAGTGTCTCCTCTTTTCAGCTCCTGGAAATGTAACCAGTGTTTCAGTGTGACCCAGGACACCAGCAGTATAACTCTGAAGTGGGACAAAGTTGATGGCATCTCAACATACAGACTACAATATGGTTCTGTCATTAAGGACATCAGTGATTCTTCTGGAGAAACATTTGTACAATATGTGGTTCATGATCTGACTGATGGGACAGAATATAGTTTCACTCTTTTCACTGTGTTGAATGGAGTCAACAGCTCTGGATTCTCATTCTCTGCTGCTACAGGTTGGTGATTTGTGGATTTTCTCTCATTCCCAGTCAGTGTATCAGGAGCATCAACTCCTTTTTGTCCACAATTAATATAAGTTAAAAAAAAAAATCCATATTCCTTGTCTGAATGGTGTCACTTTGCTGTGCAGGTCTGACTAATTGATTTTTCTGTCTGTTCTGTTTTTCAGCTCCTGAGAATGTAGTAAGTGCAACAGTAGTGACTCAGACCATCAGCAGTATAACGTTGGAGTGGGCTAAAGTCAACAGCATCTCAACATACAGACTGCAATATGAAGAGAATGGAGCAACTGTTGTAAAAAACATCGCTAATGCAGAAGCAGATGTACAATATGTGGTTTCTAATCTGACTGGTGGGACAAAATATAGTTTTACTCTTTTCACTGTGTTCAATGGAGTCAGCAGCTCTGGATTATCATTTCCTGCTGCTACAGGTTGGTGATCTGTGAATTTTCTCTCATTGATCACAGTCAGTGTATCAGGAGCATCAAGTCCTTTTTGTCCACAATTACAAATTCAAGAATCCATATTCTTTGTCTGAATATCATTTTGCTGTACAGGTTTGTCTTTTCCACATTTCTACTTTGTCTCTTTCTGTTTTTCAGCTCCTGAAAATGTAGCCAGTATTTCTGTGGAGACCCAGACCACCAACCGTTATAACTCTGAAGTGGAACAAAGTCAACAGCATCTCAACATACAGATTACAATATGAAGTCAATGGAGTTCCTGTCATGAGGACCATCAATGCTCCTGCTGGAGAAACAGTACAATATTCAGTCTCTGGTCTGACTGCTGGGACAGAATTTAGTTTCACTCTTTTCACTGAGTTCAATGGAGTCAGCAGCTCTGGATTCTCATTCTCTGCTTCTACAGGTGATTTATGATTATTAAAGAGACAAAAGGTGGATTGAGAAAATATCAGTTTGAAAACAGAAACTAGTTAACCTCACATGTTTAACATCAAATCTCAGATTAATCAGTTTAACTGCCACTTTAGTGTGAAGCATTTCGTTTTGTCTTTAATTATAATGTAAGACATCAGTTACATTGTTTAGCCACAAGGATTCAAACTTATAGATTTAGATTTAAATTATTTTTTTGTTTAACAAAGAATTTAGTTTCTGACAGGAAATGAGACAGACTGATTTAAAAGGTAAATAAAATGTATCTAGAGTGTCAGAAGTATTGATTTAAAACAATAGAATATCTTTTTATTTATTTTTGCTTTTTTAATATTTACTAATCAGTTTATCAAACTTTGTAAACATAACTAATAAAACCATTTTTTAATTGCTGACCAGCTTTTTGCATGTTACGACTCATATTTTTATAATTTAATCCATTGAGGACAGAAGGCCTCCTTGGCTTCAACCTAATCTTAAGGATTAAGGATTAACTCTAAAGAATCAATATTGTTTCAGCTCAAATCTGATAAAAATATAATATTACTACAAAGCTGTTTACATTAAAAATATGAATAAATATAAAATTAGTTTATTTTTGGTTTCTTTCTCCTGTTTTCCAGTTCGTGGAAATGTGGCCAGTGTTTCAGTGGAGACCCAGAACATCAGCAGTATAACTCTGAAGTGGGACAAAGTCAACGACACCTCAACATATAAACTACAATATCAAGTCAATGGAGTTCCTGTCATTAAGAACATCAGTGATTCTGCTGGAGAAACATTTATACAATATCTGGTTCCTGATCTGACTGATGGGACAGAATTTAGTTTCACTCTTTTCACTGTGTTGAATGGAGTCAGCAGCTCTGGATTCTCATTCACTGCTGCTACAGGTTGGTGATCTGTGAATATTAATGTGAGAAAAGGTGGATTGAAATTAGTAGGCGCCTAGGAATATCAATTAACTGCATAAGTAAAATATATTCCTCAATAAAACTGGAAACTATTCATGGACAACAACATCAAGGCTGTGAACATTTTTGTTTTTTTAATGTTCACTTTGGTTTTTGATATTGATATGATTTTCTGCTATAAACTACCTTCAGCTTTTCATCAGATGTCTCTGTTTCCTCTGTTTTCAGTTCCAGAAAATGTAGCCAGTGTATCAGTGGTGACTCAGAGTGTTAACAGTATAACTCTGGAGTGGGACAAAGTCAACAACATCTCAACATACAAACTACAATATCAAGGCAGTGGAGTTTCTGTCATTAAAAACATCAGTGATGTTTCTGGAGAAACATTTGTACAACATATGGTCTCTGATCTGACTAATGGGACAGAATATAGTTTCACTCTTTTCACTGTGTTCAATGGACTCAGCAGCTCTGGATTCTCATTCTCTGCTGCTACAGGTTGGTGATTTCTGATTGTAAATTAGATTACAGAAAATTATTCAGGCACAATAACAACAGTTATTAACTCTGTCACAAGTTAAAGATAATTGACATTAAATCTCAGGAATCATCCAACATCGACATAAACAACTATAGAGTGAATCTTTTTTGTTTTCACTCTAAGTTATGATGAAGTGGTCGGTTACATAGTTTAGATATAATTATACTGGTAGATTTAGATTTGAAATGTTTTTCATTTAACCTACAATTGTATTTCTGAGAAGAAATGAGTCAGGCAGCCTATTGGATAATAAAACTATATCAAAAGTATGGAGATTATTAAATTAAAAACCATTTTATTAAAAAAAATCAATAATCAATTCAGCAAACTTTATCAGTGTAATAGCAGTGAATGATTTCTGTTATATTTTGACAATTTATCTGTGGTTATGATCTTCATATCTTTGAGGATGGAAGGCCTCTTTGCCATCACCTTTATGAATTCATGTCATTTTAATATATCAATTTTTCTTCAACTCAGAAGAAACATATTGGTAAAATATATCTAAAAAAATCACTTTAAATCTAATGCTGCAAATAGTATAAATAACCTCAACTTCATTAATTAATTCAGATGTTTCTCTGTCCTCTTTGTTTCTCAGCTCCTGGAAATGTAATAAAAGTAGAAGTGGTGACTCAGGACACCAGCAGTATAACTCTGAAGTGGGACAAAGTTGATGGCATCTCAACATATGAACTGCAATATGATTCAGTCTCTAAGAACATCAGTGATTCTGCTGGAGAAAGATTTGTACAATATCTGGTTCCTGATCTGACTGATGGGACAGAATTTAGTTTCACTCTTTTCACTGTGTTGAATGGAGTCAGCAGCTCTGGAATCTCATTCTCTGCTGCTACAGGTTGGTGATCTGTGAATATTAATGTGAGAAAAGGTGGATTGAAATTAGTAGCCACCTAGGAATATCAATTAACTGCATAAGTAAAATATATTCCTCAATAAAACTGGAAACTATTCATAGACAACAACATCAAGGCTGTGAACATTTTTGTTTTTTTAATGTTCACTTTGGTTTTTGATATTGATATGATTTTCTGTTATAAACTACCTTCAGTTTTTCATCAGATGTCTCCGTTTCCTCTCTATTTTTCAGCTCCTGTAAATGTAGGAAATGTTTCAGTGGTGACTCAGAACACCAGCAGTATAACTCTGGAGTGGAACAAAGTTAACAGCATCTCAACATACAAACTGCAATATGAAGTCAATGAAGCTCCTGTCTCTAAGGACATCAGTAATGCAGATGCAGTTGTACAACATGTGGTTTCTGATCTGACTGCTGGGACAGAATATAATTTCACTCTTTTCTCTGAGGACAATGGAGTCAGTAGCTCTGGATTCTCATTCTCTGCTGCTACAGGTTGGTGATCAATTTGTTTATATGACTTTGAGCAAAGATGTTGATGTTTTTGGAAAAATAACTTCCTTAAGATAAGGAACTGTCTTTAAAAAATATTAAGCTGATAGCTAAACTAGAATTTACTTATTTGATGACAACAAGACTACCAGACTTTTGTCTAAATTGTTTCATATGTGAACTTACGGTGTTCTCTCCGTTTTTCAGATTCTGATTTTGCAGTAGTGACCCAGGACACCAGCAGTATAACCCTGAGGTGGCACAAGATTGATGGCATCTCGACATACAAACTGCAGTATGAAATAAATGGAGTTTCTGTCATTAAAAACATCAGTGATGCTTCTGGAGAAACATTTGTTCAACATGTGGTTCCTGGTCTGACTGCTGGCACACAATATAATTTCACTCTTTTCACTGTGTTAAATGGAGTCACCAGCTTTGGATTCTCATTCACTGCTGCTACAGGTGAGAAATCTATTGATGCTTATATCCATCATGATGATCTGATATTGATTATAATTTAAGTTAGTAAAGTCTTTACTGTTGTACATTTCCATACAGTTTGCACAAGCACAACAAATTTGGGGCACAGTTCTCTATTCAGCAGTTATATTACATCATCAATAAATAATAAATAATAGAAACAAATTATTAAACGCACTATAGACAAAATATCATGACACCATATAGTATCAAATATCTGACATTATTGACATGTTGTCTTTGTTTCACTATAAAATATTAAAAATAGTGGAACTGACATCCCTGAATTTACACATCTGATGTATTTTTATCAGATGTGGCTCACCACATACTCCAAAAATTAAAGGGTTTTAGCTCTTGAGGACCTCTTTAGCAATTGCAACAAAAAATTAAACCAGATTTAAATAGTTTGTTGGATGTAAGTTTGTGAGTATATTAATTTTTTTAGTGAACTGACAGGTCATGATTGTCCTGTTTTGTTCCCTCAGTTCCTCTCAGTGTGACGTCGGTCCGTGTGTCGGATCGTTTAGTGGACAGAGTAACTTTAGAGTGGGAGAATCCGGATGAAGCCTGGAAACACAACCTGAGTATTAACGACACAAACGCATCTATAACCCAGCAGAAGACGACAAACGTTGTGTCATATCTGATCTCCAACCTGAAGCCTGGGACGATGTATCAGTTCAGCGTGACCACAGTGTTTTCTGGACTGAACAGTGCTGCTTACATTGATCACACCTTAACACGTAGGTACACAGGGCTCCACCTGAAAAACGCAAAGGAACTGGATTAAAAGCTAGTTTACAAAATTCAAATATGCATTATTATGCAATATTACATCAAAGTAACAAATTTTACATTTCAGAAATCGACTGTAGTGCCGTAACCTGGAGTGTCACCAACTCATCAATCCAGGGAACAGTTGAAGGCTTGTTCTCCAAAGCTGCGGCCTCTAATGGATCCCAAACTCACATCAGTCCTGAAGGCAAAGACGTGACATTTTCTGACCTCCTTCCTGGAGCAACCTATAATATTTCTCTACTGTATGAAACAAAGTCTGAACTTTATCCACAGTGTAGCATCAACATACCCATCAGTAAGTACAAAACACTCATTCTAACTTTATGTATAACAGACATTATGTTAAACAGGTGAGAAGAAAGTGAACTCCCAAGTAATGGTTTTACTGTTTTAACCGTCACATAGTTAGAAAAAAAGCATTGGATATTATGTAAAGGTATTTAATTCAAAAGTCTTATGATCTAAAAGATAAGGATGTTAGGGATGCACATTTTATCAAACCTGTGTGTAGGATAAAAACTGAACATATTTTATAATTCTGAATAATCAAATTATTCTTTATTTCTGTTTTTATTGTTCATTCTGATACATTTTCTGGTTCTTTCCTCCCAGTTCCTCCTTCTATATTTGCTCACTGCAGCTACTGGGGTTCTGGCTACAGCGCTCTGATTAAATGGGACGAACCGAATGGTGTTTGGACAAACGCAGAGGTTATCATCAACGGAAAAACTGTCACTTCAGGAAAACAAGAGCGTGAGCTCATTGTAAACGGACTCCAACCTGCCAAAACATATAAAGTCTCTGTGAATTCAAAGCTGGAAACTGAAGCTGATCCCTTAAGATCTGAACCATTTATTTTCTTCTGTTCGACTGATAACAGAGGTGAGCAAAACTACACATATTTTCTGTTTTGCTTTAATTTGTAATAAATTCTTTAAGCTGTTGAAAGTTGTGGCAAAGATTTTTTTTTTACTTAGACACTTTCCTTGTAAAAGGAAGTAATGACATACTAGTGAGATCTTTGACTTATTTAGTAAATTTCTCCTTGAAAAATGGGGAGTTTCCAAATTATTGGAGTCAGTCGAGGTAAAGTCGGTTCTTAAATCAGAAAAACCAGATCCGACAGTTAACTATAGACCAGTTAGCATCCTGCCAGTGTTGTCCAATAATAAGTAAATAAATATATATTTTCAGGAGTCATTGCAGGATCAGTGGTTGGTGTTCTGCTTTGTGGTGCCGTTGTCTGTGTGATTGCCTTTATTGTCCTCAGGAAACCCGATTACATCCGGTTAGTGCTTTCACAGTCACAGAGCTATCATTAAATCTAACCTAGAGTATGAAATTTACCATTTCAAATGGCATATTTGCTAAAATACTATTTCTTTTTCATCCTATCGAAGAAAAATACCTTTCATACTTGGATCCAAAACAACAGATAGAAATGAAGAGTGAGTTTGTTCAGCACAAATTCCACTCTAAACAAATGTTTGATTGGTTTTCTTACATTGTATGGTTTATTTTTACAAGTTTACAGATTGATGAAATGATTATCTGTTTTCTTCCAGAACTGTTTCTGCAGCCAAATTTCCAGACCACTTCCAGCGGCTGAGTTTGGGGGAAAACAGAGGCTTCAGTCAAGAATATGAGGTTCACAAATTTATCTAGAATTAAATCTTCTCTTTCTCTACTCTGCTTTTAAAACAGTTTCTCATAAAATGCACATATCAGATATCAGTTGTTTAATTTCATGGTGTCATATTTAATTTCAGGCCCTTGCTCCTGTTGGCACAGGCCAGACATGTAAGGCGGCGATTCTACCAGAGAACAGAGAGAAGAACCGTTTTAACATCCTGCCTTGTGGGTTCAGGTCTTATTGTTGCTCCATGTTTGCATTGAAATACCAGCTGAAGATGTTTTAGGGAATATTCACCTTTTCTTTTCTCATCTGAGAGTTTCTGTGTTTCCTGAACAGACGACTGGTGTCGGGTAAAACTAAACACATCAGCTCCCAAAGAGACGGACTATATAAATGCCAGTTACATACCAGTAAGTGTCCAGATTAATAACTCGATTTTTAAGTACAACTTCTTTACTGCTCTCATTTTTTATTCTTTATTTATACTTAAGGAAATAACTTGTCACAATTACGGCAACTTTCTTATTTGTTTTCTTGGTGCAAATGTATCTGCTGAAGCAGTCTGTATTACAGCAACTCTGAAGATGTTTCTGACTGAAAACCCATGGATGTTTGCACCTTGATTTAAAATATTAGTTGAACTTCTTGTGCATTCACATTTTGCTGAGCTCCAACAGCACAAAGGTTTTTATTTTGCTGATGAACTGCAGAGTCTAACAAAAAAAACTTTGACTGCATTCACACTGCAGCCTGAAGTGACCCAATTCTGACTTTTTGTCAGATCTGATTTTTTATTTTATTTATTTTTTGCCGTGGTCATTCACATTTCCAAATATAAGCGAAATGTATGTTATCTCTCGCGTAGAAGAAGTAAAAAAAGTAGAAGAAGAGCTCAATGTTTACGGAAGTAAACATGGATGCTAATGGTGTAGCATAGCTTATCGGATATCCAAGGCTGCGTTCACACTGCAGCCTGAAGTGACCCAATTCCAATGTTTTTGACGTAATGTGACCTGTATCTGATCTTTTCATGGCAGTGTGAACAGCTCAGGTCGGATTCTTTTAGAATGTGACCCATATCCGATACGTATCCGATTCAAATGTGACCATAACGTCCAGGTCTCATTCATACGAACTGAACGTCACTGATTCTCAACAAATCTCCCTATTCTGTGTCCTGATACGAGCAAGTGGGAAGAAAAACAACAACCATGATGGACTATATGAGGATTAAGTTGTCCAACCGGAGCAACATATTAACAACTTCAAATATGTAGCTAAGCTCCACCGTTAGCCTCCATGTTTACTTCCTCAAACTCTGAGCTCTTCTTCTTCTTTTTATGGCGGTTGGCAGAACACTGAGAACGCTGACGCTATAGCGCCCTCTACTGCACATGAGGGACACTTTCAGGTCGTTTGCCCGTTCAGACTGCAGAACACATACAGGTCCATTTACTGGCAGTGTGAACGACCCGGCAAAAATTTCGGAATTGCCAAAAAAAATCTTTATTGTGTGACTTCAGAGTGACCTCAGCCTTTTTCTCTGTAGGGCTACAACAGCAGCAGAGAGTACATCGCCACACAGGGTCCTCTGCCCGACACAGTTGTTGATTTCTGGCGGATGATTTGGGAACAAAGAGTGAAGAGAGTTGTCATGGTTACCAACCACATCGAAGCAGGATTGGTACTTTTTTAAAACTCAGTTATTCAAGTGTCAAATTTTAAATTAAGTTAAAGTACAAAATAAAAGTTAACAGATTACTGTCCTTGTTAAATTGTAATCCAAAGGGAAGTAAATTATAGCAGATAGTCAAATTGTTGTTTAATCAGAACATGAATAATGGAAATTTTATGTATTTTTTTATGTGTAGGCCAAATGTGCAGAGTACTGGCCTGGAGACCTGAAGCAGAGTCAGTATGGAGACATGTTGGTCTCTGTAAAGTCTGAACTGAAGGAACCCAACTGGACACTAAGGCAGTTTACCATCAAACAGGTACAAGACGTCACTTTAACACATGAATACTCATATTAAGTATAATAAAATGCTGAAGTCTTTTGATTTTTCCACATAGTTGCTCTTTAAATATCCTTTTCTCTTTAAGAGTTTCAGTGTTTTTATGAAGTTACACTAAATGTTTTATTTGATATTAATGTTTTCACACAGAAAAGAAGCTCAGAGCAACGATCAGTCCAACATTTCCACTTCACTGTCTGGCCTGACCGCGGAGTCCCTCAGGGCACAGAGGTCCTGATCCAGTTCAGAAGGATTGTGAGGCAGGACATCGAGAGTGACGGGTCAGAGGCTCCAACCGTGGTCCACTGCAGGTACCCAGTTCACCCAGTTTACCCAGTTTACCCAGTATGGTCTCCACAGATGTTTGCAGCAACAATCGGCAAGATTTCAAGGTTGTGGCTTTGATGGACTTAAATAAACCCACATATTTAATTTTGTTTTGCTGAGACAAACTAATGAAAACACTTCAGATTAAATGATTATTTTTCTAAATATATACCTGCAAATATGCCACTATATTATGGCACATTATTGTATTTTTACACACGTGCAATCCAACCTTTTGGATTCTAGTAATGAAGTCAAAAGATGCAAATATCCATGCATGAATTTAATTTAAAAGAAAATTCCTGACAAAGAATAAAATCTACAGAGTTAAGATAATTTTTACGTTTGAAAAGTTGAATTTTTTTACATTTGAGCTCAGAAAATAATTAGATTATGGTAATGTAAAAACCGAAGAGTTTTTTTTTCTATGTACAATAACCCTAGTACTCTGTATAGATGGAGAAAAACATTTGCAGGTAAATTTCCCATATGAAACATGACTAACCTGTTTAGGTTAGAATATAAAAGTAAATTATTTCCACTTTAACTCTCCAGAGCTGCTTGTGTTTCTTTACAGCGATGGAGTGGGAAGAACAGGAACTTTCATCGCTCTGGACTTCCTGCTGCAGCAGCTGGAGAAACAACAAGCTGTCGGCATCAAGGACTGTTTACACAGGATGAGGCGACATCGATCACACATGGTGCAGACGGAGGTAAAGCTGCTTTATGCTGCTTCAGGATAATTACTGAAGCTATATAAAGCAAAAAAATAAGTTCTGGAAAAAAAGTGTTTGCCAATTTTTACCCTTTTGTGTCAAATTAAGACTTTTCTGGTGACAAATTTGAACTGTAAAGCTGAACTAACCATCCATAGATTTCTAATGTTCTGAATTTGTCTGTTTAAAAATTAATATCTACTGATGGTTTAGATGGTTCTTTTTTATTTTGAACAAACTCAGGCTCACACAAACACAGATAATCTGAAAAATAAGTAAATAAATAAATGAGCAGAAGCTTGTTGTAAATTTTGGTGTTTCCGTCTTGATTCTGATGCTGCTACTGAGTTTTGTTTTGTTCATATCCTTCCCACGCCGTCCAGTAGTTTTCCTGCACCAGTGCATCATGGACAAACCTGCAGCCGGTCCGGACCAGGATGAACACATTTATGAGAACGACGACACGTTTGTACGCAAACACCATCCTGCTTCAGGTAGATTATTAACAATAAACTATGTTTCATTCTGGAATAACAGTAGATCATTGTAGTAAACCAGCCTGTGGACAGATTAGAGGTGGAAAGATTGATATAATATTGATATATCAAGACATGTCTGTATCGGTGTTGATATTAAAATTGACACTTTGTTCAGATTTTCTGTTGAAATTTATTTTATTTTGTATTTTTATCTCTGCTTAAAAGATGTGGGATTTGCTCTGAATAATTTTTTTGCACTTTATTTAGAAAAAAAACACAAATAAGTTTTTTCTGTTTATTGTGATGTTATGAAAGTATTTGTAGACGCCTGTCAACTTTTTCCAAATTCTGTCTTAGATTTTAACATATAATTCAAAGAAAAAATTACACGAACAGGTTAGAAGTTTATTATAACAAACTCAAATACTAAAAAGTATCAGTATCTGTATCGCTATTGATGATACTGGTTCTGTATTTACTTGGTATCAGATTGATACCAAAATATGTAGCACGGCACACCTCTAGTCAAGATGTAATTGTTTTAAACTGAATGTTTAATAAATGTTTCTGAACTGTAAAAAATAAATATGTTGGTCTCGTGCATTTTCTTCCAAAGTTAAATAATTATGAAGCCAATTTAGGAAAATTCCTCTTCAGGCGGCCAGTAATAGTTAAATGTTATCAGAAATCTCAAAATGTTAATATAAGAAACATTACTCAGAACTACAAAACTCAGTTCAGTGTAAAGTGATTTTATATTCATTCAAATTACCAAGCAATAAACTTCAGAGTCTCTAAGGGCCAAAGTACACGCAAAATATAATCTTTATCTGGAAATAAAACTTAATACAAGAACAAAGTCTTGGCTCCTAGACTAGCATAAAAAATTAGACCTTTAATAGAAATAAATGTCAGAACATTTACCAAGCTAATACAAAATAAGCAAATCAACATCAAAGCGAAACTAACCACAGGTTTACTCTCAGTACAGGATTAGATTTTACAGGAAATCAAAACCACAGATTGAAAACATCACAGGGGCTCAGCGGGGAAGTGGTGCAGCGTTGGGTGTTAGTTGGGTTTATGCCACTAGTGAAGAAGTAGTGATTTCAGCTGTGGATGAAGAGCAGGAGCGGCCCCTAGTGGTTGATGGATGTATATCAGTAAATGTTATATTTACAAGCTGTATTCGCCACATTTAGGCTGCGTTCACACACTGCAGCCTGAAGTGGCCTACTACCGATTTTTATTTTTTTGCCTTAATGTGACCTGTATCTGATCTTTTTAAAACGGTGTAAACAACACAGATCAGATTTTTTTTTCTCCACTTATGTGACCCAGGCCACTTGGACATCCGATACGTATCCGATATTATTTTCAAATATGACCCAAGTCTGTACAGCCAGACCTATGGCGTTCATCACCCAGAACGTCACTGACACGTCACTATTCTGCGTCCTGATATTCGCAAGAGGGAAGGAAGACAACAACCATGGCGGACGATAATGAGGATTAAGTTGTTAATGGTCTGGTTCCGATCGGACAATAACTTCAAAATAGTAAGCTAAGCTACACCTTTAGCATCCGTGTTTACTTCCGCAAACACTGAGTGATGTGGCGGTTGGCAAAACATTGAGTGCGCTCTGTATTTGTGACGTTATTGCGCCCTCTACTGCGCATGCGGGACACTTTCAGGTCGTTTGCAGTTCACACTGGAAATCACGTACAAGTCGCTTATATTTGGAAATGGAAACGACCACGGCAAAAACAAACAAAAAAAAATCCGATTTCACAAAAAGTCGGAATCATTGTAATTTTTTTTAGAATATGTGAATGTCTATCATTTTGACCACTGCTTTTTAGTTTCAGCCATTATGTTATGTTAAAATGCAAATTTTGTGTCAAAATTTGCTCTTGGATATTTTCAGTATTGATTTTGTAGCACAAAAAAATGTAGCAGAGAAAAAAGAAAAGTTTTTCCAAAACATTGAAAGTCAAAATTCCAATCTTGAAGCAAATTTTGGTTATATAAAGTAAAATAATCTGATAGAAGATAAACATTTAACTATGATCAAAGCATTTGAGGAAATATTAGTTATTTTCAGTCTTAGATGTTTCACTTTGTCAGTCTGCTGTCAGATTACTTGCTATCTATTTAAATTAAAATACTTTAAAATTATTTTAAGAAAGCCAAAATTCCTTTTTTAAAATGTTGCACTAAAACAAGATGGAACTCTAACTTAAAAATGTTAACTTAATTTGCTACATTTATTCAAATTAAGTTTGTCAAACTTGTTTTATTGACATTATTTAACATGACAACCTAATAAACTTAATATATTTATTTGGATAAACTTAATTTGATAATTTATGACAAATTGACTTAAGTTTGATCACCTGTTTTCTTTCTTCAGTGTGGAGAGAATGGACCTTACCAAGCCTCGCCCAGAAACGCCCCTCGGACTTCATGTCTCACAAGGAAAGCTTTAACGCACCTAGTTAACATGGCGTTGGCTGACTACAGAGTATTTCTGAGTCGATTAGTTTAACATTTCTGCCGGATTTTCACAAAATATCAGCCACGACAATGAACAGGGGAACCAACAAGTTCATGTCATCTTTTTTGGACGAGATCAAGGTGTTTTAGCCACGCGATGCCTCCAATATTGTGCGAGTTGCAGCTAAAAGCTACGGGTCGATGAGGAAAACAGCAGATCCTCAGACCCTCAGCATAAATATAGCTGTGGACAAGATCACTGATGCTTATTCTAGCAAGGCTGGGAAAGTCGGACATTCATGGTTTTGAGGGTGATTTTGAAATGAGTGATTTTTGTTGTTTGCAAATGTTTGAATGTGCCTCGGTCTGCTCTGATAGGACAGTGCAGGGCAGCTGCTGCACTCGGTGGCTAACACGATTACAGTTTAGTAAAAAGCCTTTTCAGGTGAAATAAAATCTTTAATAGATACGGTACAGATACGTTAGATAAGTTTTCAGATACGGTACACATTGCATATTGATCTGTTTGGCTAACGTAAGGCTGTAACAGGCTTCAGGATGTAGACGTTGTATCGGTGCTGCCATTATGCTGTACGTGGCTAAAAGGTTTTCATAATGGATGTGTTTATTATTGACTATTTTTTTTTCATTCACTAAACACAAAGAAAGCAAAGTAATAATACTTACGCCAGCAGACAATCAATTTGTTCTTTTGATTCTATGATGCTATCTGCAAACGCGGTCGTGAAAAAGTTTAATCCAAGTAAGGCTTTCCGTTTCAGATTTTAGAAATCTGTGAATTTTGGTTCCACAAACATGATCAGGATACCTGACATCACCTGTACAGATGCTCCACTGACGGAGAACCATTGTTTTAGAGTCCTGACGCAAAAACTTTCTGTTGGTCTGGTACTGAACAATGTATATTAGCTTGAG
This sequence comes from Poecilia picta, assembly GCA_033032245.1. NCBI lineage: Eukaryota > Metazoa > Chordata > Actinopteri > Cyprinodontiformes > Poeciliidae > Poecilia > Poecilia picta. The sequence goes on from CM065371.1 coordinate 23,374,624, forward strand.
TTTGTGAGACGGTAACCCACTGATCGCTGCACTGGAACGTCAAATGGGCATTAGCCAATGAAAAGGTCGGGCTGTGGTAAGGTCCATTAAACTAGACAGTGAAATGCTGCCCTCTACTGCTTATCATGTTTCTAAAATAGCAAATGTTAAATTGTTAAATGTAATTTATTGTACTTCAAAGTTTGTGCAGTCTGATGCAGACATTATTTATTTACTAATACAATTTAATTCCACACTTTTTCCTTTGACTCAACTTTCCACTGATACACTTTGATACTCTGAACAACTCTCTTCTTTAACAGTGACCTTTGCCCTTTGCTGGGTAGTGATGACAGCTGGGAAGTCAGCAGGCTTCAAGCAGTTATGTTGGCCATGATATGACTTTTATGATGTGAAAAGAGTATTTTTTTAATGAGCTTAGAGAGGAGCCGCCAACGTCATCATTTTTACTCGTTTCTTCCTTGTTTTTATGCAACGTGTTGTTAGTTAACAAGACCTGATTAAGTAAATTACATTTCGACACGTTTTCAGGAAATTCTGGACTTTCTTCATTTAGCAACGCTAGACGTTTTTATTTCATTCTTCATAGAAACCTATTTGTTTTTTCCACATCCTCATAGAAATATGACTAAAAACTCCTTTTTTTACTGTGGTTTTAGGAATGGTTGTCAGAAAATTATTATAATTATAGACTTTATCAGAAATACTTTTTGGCATAAGTTGGAATTTAAGCAGTGTTTAAATAAATACCGTATTTTCTGTACTATAAGACGCACCTAAAAACCTTTAATTTACTCAAAAGCCGACAGTGCGCCTTATGGAACAATATTGAGCCACAACAGGTCTACAAACTACGGTAAGCAGCCACCGACTTCATTTTCGCCCGTAGAAGAAGTGCGCGGTGCATGCTGGGATAGTTGTCAGATCGCTGGTTTGTTAATAAAGTTTGACTGATCTATCTATCTACCGACTTGATAATCAGGTCGTCTACAGGTCATTTAGGACCACGTTCTCCACCAACATGCTGTGCGCGAACGGAGAAGGGTGACCATCGTCCGGCCCAGACGCCCCGGCCCAGAAGGCTTTCCTTGCAGACCCGAGTCGGACTGTTTGGTTGATATTCTTTATGTCAACAAAGTAGCTTTAGACATTCATCCAGGAGCTTCGACTAGGGTTGCCAAGGGACCAGCACCTATTCATTTAAAGCCATGGGGGAAGAGAGACAGAGGCTGCGGCGGCAGCGTGTCGGTTGGTTTGTGTTACCCAGAAAGCAGTTGAGCACAATATCAAAACACCAACACTGTGAGTGAAACAACGACTGGGGCAGAGGACTATATGAAGTATGGGGACCATTTCTTTATTATTATACATCCACATTTGCAGAGAACGGAAAAAATCACATCCCGTATCGGTTCAATATGGAACAGGTGGAAACCCAAACTGTAGCGTCTATTCTATGCGCCTTATAGTGCAGAAAATACGCTAACGTTATTAAATATTGTTTATTGTGACTGCTTCACTTGTTCATTACTGTTTAATTCCTGAACATGACGGCCTGTACCATATTATTGAAATTTTCTGATAACTAATAAACATTCCTATCAATAAATCCTATAATTCATCCTGAATGTTGAATAAATCATCTTTATAAAAGCAGCTGAAACAAGCTGGGCTCTGTTTGAAACACGGAAAAATAATTAAAGTTCTGTTGTAAAGTTTTATCATTAATGGTTGGTCCTTCATTTAGGAAGGATACTTCCTTCACATGTTCCCCCTGTGGTTAGATGGTTTTTTAAAAGGCTCTTTGCTCTTTGTGAAGCTTTTATTGAGGCCAACTAAATGTGTTAGTTCAATAAACAGGGGTTGGACTTTTGCTCTGCCGTTCGCATTTTCAGTTCGCAGTTCCTTATAGGTCCAAACCGCAAGGAAGCCATAAATATCACAACTCGCTCAAAACTGTGAACAGACAAGCAGGCAGACAAAATCTTTTACAAAATCAGCTCAGATGAATTTTTTAAAGAAGTAAAAGTTTAAACGTTAACGTTACAAGATGTCTGTAGATGTTTACCTTTATTTACGGATGATTTAAGGACTCAGCTGGTCATAACCCCGAAGCAGACAGTTACAGCTCATATGAAGCAATCAACAATAATAAACTTGTAAAGCAGGCAAATCTGCTTGATCGATATCCCTTTGAAAGCTTTAACCGTTAATAAGGAAGTGCCAGGCGGGGCAAAGGTCCCCGAGCTCACAAGTCTAAAAAGGAGAAGCAGTTATTTACTGTGTCACTTGTGAGTAAGAGAAGAGACCAGAGGTTACAAAAGGAGGACCTGGTTAGGAATTAAAAGTCAACACTGGATTTATTACGGCTCTGAATCAGCAGCAAGCTGGGGAAACTTGTTGCTTCAGTCAACACAGGAGGTGGCCGAACTGGAAGAGCTGAGGTTTATCTGACAGCCGAGACGTTCATGTGATTTTAGGGAATAATCAATGACAGAGATGGAGATTTTATCACTCAGATCCTCCTCAGTCGTTCTGTTACTCTTCAGCCTGATTTTGGTAAGTTCTGTACCATTTTTACATTTACTGGATCAGATTCTGCAGCTGTGTGAAAAACGCTGAACCTCAACAAAAGGAAACGGTGTTAACCACAGAGGGGCTCATGATAGTCATCGCTGTACTTCAGCTCAAGAAGCAAAGGTACACTTTGCCTGTCCAAAAAAAAAGTCACTAGTTAAATTTAAGAAGCAAATTAGATAATAAATACATGGATGATTATCTTCCAGCTGTCAGAGATGCAGTTGGTGTTGAATAACAGCTTCTCATTTCTTAACAACCATGTAAAGAGATCCAGAGATGTTAGTCTGTTGAAGACGGCTCAAAATACTGAACACAAAATCAAGCAAAGAAAACGTCTAAGGAGATTGTTGGAGCTACTAAAATTAAGTAGAGACGTTCCCAACCGTATTAAAACTGGAAGAAATGTGAGGAGCCATTGTTGGCACGGAAGAAATGATCATAATCAGCGACCGGTGCAACTTTTGTTGAAATTAAGTCAAAGAAATAAAGCAAAACTCACAGCTTGAAACCCAATCAGTAAGTTGTAATATAATAAAAAGTTTATTTCAATAACTAAATTCACTAAGACTGATGTTGTCAAGTCTTCATTTCTCATAAATAAAATGATTCTTCATTCACAGCAAATGAAAACACAACATCAATGATTAAAATACTACCTCAGAACAATAAGAAAAACATATTAGGACAGCATAAATAATAAGGTTTTTGAAAAGGTATTTTTAATATGAGAAAAAAGCTTCAACAGAACCTGGATTGTAATTTGTTTAATAGTGAAAGTAAGAACATTTCCACAACCTAGAGGGTTGTGGAAATGTAAAATATTTGAAATGTAAAATATTTAAATGTAAAATACTTGAGCCTCACTTAATTGTGTCTACTGTCTTCTTCTCTTTAAGTCAAACACATTTTGTGAATTTTAGATTTTGAATCTAGATGTGAGTTTGTGAAAGATAAACTTACAGCAGTTAAGTTGTGTTAACTTATTAATTTTGTCAAACCTCCAAGAGTTAAATTATAAACTAGAGTTTTTATGTTAACACTTAAAAAACTGAAAGAAGAAAAAGCCAGGAGTGGGAACTATTTCCCAGAATGCTTAGCGGCGTGTTTTTGTCTCCTCAGATGGAAGTGTGTTACGTTGATCCGACTCTTGTCCTGATCACACTAAATGTTTCTGAGCTGAATTCATTCAGATGTTTAATAAAATTCATCATCAGATCAGAAATTTGGTTAATTAAATTTGAAACAAGAATTTAAGTTATTCTAAAGTAAACTAAGTTGTTATTTTAACTTGATAATTGTCAGTAAAATAGAGAAATGTGGCTCTTTAACTGGGTGAGGACAGTTTGTTTTCTTGCATATTGTGAAATAATTATTTGGTTTCAATTGCAACATTAAGTTAAAACTCACAATTCTTAAAAACAATATTTAGACAACTTGTCTCTTGTTAAATCAAAAAGTTAAAACAAAACCATTTTCTTGTTGACTTAAATTTCATTTTCGAGGCAGTTAAACCATCTCCGAATGTTTTACAGTATTATGATTATGCCTGATCAATTGTGTAGAAATGTATCAGTGAAGATAAATGGAGAAAAAGGCTTTAAATTGTAAGAAAGCTGAATAGACAGGAGTCCAGAGCAACAGAAGAAGGTCAAGTGATCTGATTACTTCAGATTTACCCTCTTCCATGCTGATTGGGGCTTCAGGTTAAGGTGGCAGATAAAATGATGCACCCATCGTGCCTAATGTCTATTAGCAGCCAGTGGGGGGCAGCACTATGATCTGGGGTTGATGCAGTTGATCAGCTCTATTTTAGCAACATTGTGCCTCCAACAGAAGGAATAAATGGTCTGCATGGCAGGTTTCCAAAACCACTTCTAAGTAAAAATAACACTGAAGCAAATTTTCCAGAGCATATCTTGATGATCCCCAAGACTTTGAGGAAAATGTTCTGTTTACTGACGAGACAAAAGCTGGACTCTTTGGACAGAGTCTGTCTCATTACACCTGGTGTAGAAGTGACACTGTGTCATCATACTGATGGTAAAACACAGTGATGGTCTGGGGCTGCTTGGCTGCTTCAGGACCTGGAAGTCTTGCTGTGATCAGTGGAGCCATGAATTCAGCTCTAAACCAAAACATCCTGGAGGACAATGGCTGAAACCAGTTTGGTTCTGCAGCAGGACAATGATCCAAAACACACCAGCAGGTCCACCTCTGAAAGGCTGAAGACAAACAAAATGAAGACTTTTTAGTGGTCTAGTCAAAGTCTTCACAAGTCTTATATAAACTGCTTTGGGATAAACTGAGTTCATGCTTCTTTTATGTATCTACTGTTCATAATCAAATAGTTCTTCAGTATCTTTAATGTGTTTATTATTCATGTTTTCAGGTTGTAACAGTGAACTCTACGACATTAGAACCAATGAGAACATCAGAACCTACAACAGTTAAACCTACAGAACCTGGTTAGTATGGAATGTATTATTATTATTATTTATCTTTTATAAGTTACTTTTCTCAAGTGTCTCCTCTTTTCAGCTCCTGGAAATGTAACCAGTGTTTCAGTGGTGACCCAGGACACCAGCAGTATAACTCTGAAGTGGGACAAAGTTGATGGCATCTCAACATACAGACTACAATATGGTTCTGTCATTAAGGACATCAGTGATTCTTCTGGAGAAACATTTGTACAATATGTGGTTCATGATCTGACTGATGGGACAGAATATAGTTTCACTCTTTTCACTGTGTTGAATGGAGTCAGCAGCTCTGGATTCTCATTCTCTGCTGCTACAGGTTGGTGATTTGTGGATTTTCTCTCATTCCCAGTCAGTGTATCAGGAGCATCAACTCCTTTTTGTCCACAATTAATATAAGTTAAAAAAAAAAAAATCCATATTCCTTGTCTGAATGGTGTCACTTTGCTGTGCAGGTCTGACTAATTGATTTTTCTGTCTGTTCTGTTTTTCAGCTCCTGAGAATGTAGTAAGTGCAACAGTAGTGACTCAGACCATCAGCAGTATAACGTTGGAGTGGGCTAAAGTCAACAGCATCTCAACATACAGACTGCAATATGAAGAGAATGGAGCTATGGTTCTGAACAACATCACTAATGCAGAAGCAGATGTACAATATGTGGTTTCTAATCTGACTGGTGGGACAAAATATAGTTTTACTCTTTTCACTGTGTTCAATGGAGTCAGCAGCTCTGGATTATCATTTCCTGCTGCTACAGGTTGGTGATCTGTGAATTTTCTCTCATTGATCACAGTCAGTGTATGAGGAGCATCAAGTCCTTTTTGTCCACAATTACAAATTCAAGAATCCATATTCTTTGTCTGAATATCATTTTGCTGTACAGGTTTGTCTTTTCCACATTTCTACTTTGTCTCTTTCTGTTTTTCAGCTCCTGAAAATGTAGCCAGTATTTCTGTGGAGACCCAGACCACCAACCTTATAACTCTGAAGTGGAACAAAGTCAACAGCATCTCAACATACAGATTACAATATGAAGTCAATGGAGTTCCTGTCATGAGGACCATCAATGCTCCTGCTGGAGAAACAGTACAATATTCAGTCTCTGGTCTGACTGCTGGGACAGAATTTAGTTTCACCTTTTCACTGAGTTCAATGGAGTCAGCAGCTCTGGATTCTCATTCTCTGCTTCTACAGGTGATTTATGATTATTAAAGAGACAAAAGGTGGATTGAGAAAATATCAGTTTGAAAACAGAAACTAGTTAACCTCACATGTTTAACATCAAATCTCAGATTAATCAGTTTAACTGCCACTTTAGTGTGAAGCATTTCGTTTTGTCTTTAATTATAATGTAAGACATCAGTTACATTGTTTAGCCACAAGGATTCAAACTTATAGATTTAGATTTAAATTATTTTTTTGTTTAACAAAGAATTTAGTTTCTGACAGGAAATGAGACAGACTGATTTAAAAGGTAAATAAAATGTATCTAGAGTGTCAGAAGTATTGATTTAAAACAATAGAATATCTTTTTATTTATTTTTGCTTTTTTAATATTTACTAATCAGTTTATCAAACTTTGTAAACATAACTAATAAAACCATTTTTTAATTGCTGACCAGCTTTTTGCATGTTACGACTCATATTTTTATAATTTAATCCATTGAGGACAGAAGGCCTCCTTGGCTTCAACCTAATCTTAAGGATTAAGGATTAACTCTAAAGAATCATATTTGTTTCAGCTCAAATCTGATAAAAATATAATATTACTACAAAGCTGTTTACATTAAAAATATGAATAAATATAAAATTAGTTTATTTTTGGTTTCTTTCTCCTGTTTTCCAGTTCGTGGAAATGTGGCCAGTGTTTCAGTGGAGACCCAGAACATCAGCAGTATAACTCTGAAGTGGGACAAAGTCAACGACACCTCAACATATAAACTACAATATCAAGTCAATGGAGTTCCTGTCATTAAGAACATCAGTGATTCTGCTGGAGAAACATTTATACAATATCTGGTTCCTGATCTGACTGATGGGACAGAATATAGTTTCACTCTTTTCACTGTGTTCAATGGACTCAGCAGCTCTGGATTCTCATTCTCTGCTGCTACAGGTTGGTGATTTCTGATTGTAAATTAGATTACAGAAAATTATTCAGGCACAATAACAACAGTTATTAACTCTGTCACAAGTTAAAGATAATTGACATTAAATCTCAGGAATCATCCAACATCGACATAAACAACTATAGAGTGAATCTTTTTTGTTTTCACTCTAAGTTATGATGAAGTGGTCGGTTACATAGTTTAGATATAATTATACTGGTAGATTTAGATTTGAAATGTTTTTCATTTAACCTACAATTGTATTTCTGAGAAGAAATGAGTCAGGCAGCCTATTGGATAATAAAACTATATCAAAAGTATGGAGATTATTAAATTAAAAACCATTTTATTAAAAAAAATCAATAATCAATTCAGCAAACTTTATCAGTGTAATAGCAGTGAATGATTTCTGTTATATTTTGACAATTTATCTGTGGTTATGATCTTCATATCTTTGAGGATGGAAGGCCTCTTTGCCATCACCTTTATGAATTCATGTCATTTTAATATATCAATTTTTCTTCAACTCAGAAGAAACATATTGGTAAAATATATCTAAAAAAATCACTTTAAATCTAATGCTGCAAATAGTATAAATAACCTCAACTTCATTAATTAATTCAGATGTTTCTCTGTCCTCTTTGTTTCTCAGCTCCTGGAAATGTAATAAAAGTAGAAGTGGTGACTCAGGACACCAGCAGTATAACTCTGAAGTGGGACAAAGTTGATGGCATCTCAACATATGAACTGCAATATGATTCAGTCTCTAAGAACATCAGTGATTCTGCTGGAGAAAGATTTGTACAATATCTGGTTCCTGATCTGACTGATGGGACAGAATTTAGTTTCACTCTTTTCACTGTGTTGAATGGAGTCAGCAGCTCTGGAATCTCATTCTCTGCTGCTACAGGTTGGTGATCTGTGAATATTAATGTGAGAAAAGGTGGATTGAAATTAGTAGCCACCTAGGAATATCAATTAACTGCATAAGTAAAATATATTCCTCAATAAAACTGGAAACTATTCATAGACAACAACATCAAGGCTGTGAACATTTTTGTTTTTTTAATGTTCACTTTGGTTTTTGATATTGATATGATTTTCTGTTATAAACTACCTTCAGTTTTTCATCAGATGTCTCCGTTTCCTCTCTATTTTTCAGCTCCTGTAAATGTAGGAAATGTTTCAGTGGTGACTCAGAACACCAGCAGTATAACTCTGGAGTGGAACAAAGTTAACAGCATTTCAACATACAAACTGCAATATGAAGTCAATGAAGCTCCTGTCTCTAAGGACATCAGTAATGCAGATGCAGTTGTACAACATGTGGTTTCTGATCTGACTGCTGGACAGAATATAATTTCACTCTTTTCTCTGAGGACAATGGAGTCAGTAGCTCTGGATTCTCATTCTCTGCTGCTACAGGTTGGTGATCAATTTGTTTATATGACTTTGAGCAAAGATGTTGATGTTTTTGGAAAAATAACTTCCTTAAGATAAGGAACTGTCTTTAAAAAATATTAAGCTGATAGCTAAACTAGAATTTACTTATTTGATGACAACAAGACTACCAGACTTTTGTCTAAATTGTTTCATATGTGAACTTACGGTGTTCTCTCCGTTTTTCAGATTCTGATTTTGCAGTAGTGACCCAGGACACCAGCAGTATAACCCTGAGGTGGCACAAGATTGATGGCATCTCGACATACAAACTGCAGTATGAAATAAATGGAGTTTCTGTCATTAAAAACATCAGTGATGCTTCTGGAGAAACATTTGTTCAACATGTGGTTCCTGGTCTGACTGCTGGCACACAATATAATTTCACTCTTTTCACTGTGTTAAATGGAGTCACCAGCTTTGGATTCTCATTCACTGCTGCTACAGGTGAGAAATCTATTGATGCTTATATCCATCATGATGATCTGATATTGATTATAATTTAAGTTAGTAAAGTCTTTACTGTTGTACATTTCCATACAGTTTGCACAAGCACAACAAATTTGGGGCACAGTTCTCTATTCAGCAGTTATATTACATCATCAATAAATAATAAATAATAGAAACAAATTATTAAACGCACTATAGACAAAATATCATGACACCATATAGTATCAAATATCTGACATTATTGACATGTTGTCTTTGTTTCACTATAAAATATTAAAAATAGTGGAACTGACATCCCTGAATTTACACATCTGATGTATTTTTATCAGATGTGGCTCACCACATACTCCAAAAATTAAAGGGTTTTAGCTCTTGAGGACCTCTTTAGCAATTGCAACAAAAAATTAAACCAGATTTAAATAGTTTGTTGGATGTAAGTTTGTGAGTATATTAATTTTTTTAGTGAACTGACAGGTCATGATTGTCCTGTTTTGTTCCCTCAGTTCCTCTCAGTGTGACGTCGGTCCGTGTGTCGGATCGTTTAGTGGACAGAGTAACTTTAGAGTGGGAGAATCCGGATGAAGCCTGGAAACACAACCTGAGTATTAACGACACAAACGCATCTATAACCCAGCAGAAGACGACAAACGTTGTGTCATATCTGATCTCCAACCTGAAGCCTGGGACGATGTATCAGTTCAGCGTGACCACAGTGTTTTCTGGACTGAACAGTGCTGCTTACATTGATCACACCTTAACACGTAGGTACACAGGGCTCCACCTGAAAAACGCAAAGGAACTGGATTAAAAGCTAGTTTACAAAATTCAAATATGCATTATTATGCAATATTACATCAAAGTAACAAATTTTACATTTCAGAAATCGACTGTAGTGCCGTAACCTGGAGTGTCACCAACTCATCAATCCAGGGAACAGTTGAAGGCTTGTTCTCCAAAGCTATGGCCTCTTATGGATCTGAAACTCTCATCAGTCCTGAAGGCAAAGACTTGACATTTTCTGACCTCCTTCCTGGAGCAACCTATAATATTTCTCTACTGTATGAAACAAAGTCTGAACTTTATCCACAGTGTAGCATCAACATACCCATCAGTAAGTACAAAACACTCATTCTAACTTTATGTATAACAGACATTATGTTAAACAGGTGAGAAGAAAGTGAACTCCCAATTAATGGTTTTACTGTTTTAACCGTCACATAGTTAGAAAAAAAGCATTGGATATTATGTAAAGGTATTTAATTCAAAAGTCTTATGATCTAAAAGATAAGGATGTTAGGGATGCACATTTTATCAAACCTGTGTGTAGGATAAAAACTGAACATATTTTATAATTCTGAATAATCAAATTATTCTTTATTTCTGTTTTTATTGTTCATTCTGATACATTTTCTGGTTCTTTCCTCCCAGTTCCTCCTTCTATATTTGCTCACTGCAGCTACTGGGGTTCTGGCTACAGTGCTCTGATTAAATGGGACGAACCGAATGGTGTTTGGACAAACGCAGAGGTTATCATCAACGGAAAAACTGTCACTTCAGGAAAACAAGAGCGTGAGCTCATTGTAAACGGACTCCAACCTGCCAAAACATATAAAGTCTCTGTGAATTCAAAGCTGGAAACTGAAGCTGATCCCTTAAGATCTGAACCATTTATTTTCTTCTGTTCGACTGATAACAGAGGTGAGCAAAACTACACATATTTTCTGTTTTGCTTTAATTTGTAATAAATTCTTTAAGCTGTTGAAAGTTGTGGCAAAGATTTTTTTTTTACTTAGACACTTTCCTTGTAAAAGGAAGTAATGACATACTAGTGAGATCTTTGACTTATTTAGTAAATTTCTCCTTGAAAAATGGGGAGTTTCCAAATTATTGGAGTCAGTCGAGGCAAAGTCTGTTCTTAAATCAGAAAAACCAGATCCGACAGTTAACTATAGACCAGTTAGCATCCTGCCAGTGTTGTCCAATAATAAGTAAATAAAATATATATTTTCAGGAGTCATTGCAGGATCAGTGGTTGGTGTTCTGCTTTGTGGTGCCGTTGTCTGTGTGATTGCCTTTATTGTCCTCAGGAAACCCGATTACATCCGGTTAGTGCTTTCACAGTCACAGAGCTATCATTAAATCTAACCTAGAGTATGAAATTTACCATTTCAAATGGCATATTTGCTAAAATACTATTTCTTTTTCATCCTATAGAAGAAAAATACCTTTCATACTTGGATCCAAAACAACAGATAGAAATGAAGAGTGAGTTTGTTCAGCACAAATTCCACTCTAAACAAATGTTTGATTGGTTTTCTTACATTGTATGGTTTATTTTTACAAGTTTACAGATTGATGAAATGATTATCTGTTTTCTTCCAGAACTGTTTCTGCAGCCAAATTTCCAGACCACTTCCAGCGGCTGAGTTTGGGGGAAAACAGAGGCTTCAGTCAAGAATATGAGGTTCACAAATTTATCTAGAATTAAATCTTCTCTTTCTCTACTCTGCTTTTAAAACAGTTTCTCATAAAATGCACATATCAGATATCAGTTGTTTAATTTCATGGTGTCATATTTAATTTCAGGCCCTTGCTCCTGTTGGCACAGGCCAGACATGTAAGGCGGCGATTCTACCAGAGAACAGAGAGAAGAACCGTTTTAACATCCTGCCTTGTGGGTTCAGGTCTTATTGTTGCTCCATGTTTGCATTGAAATACCAGCTGAAGATGTTTTAGGGAATATTCACCTTTTCTTTTCTCATCTGAGAGTTTCTGTGTTTCCTGAACAGACGACTGGTGTCGGGTAAAACTAAACACATCAGCTCCCAAAGAGACGGACTATATAAATGCCAGTTACATACCAGTAAGTGTCCAGATTAATAACTCGATTTTTAAGTACAACTTCTTTACTGCTCTCATTTTTTATTCTTTATTTATACTTAAGGAAATAACTTGTCACAATTACGGCAACTTTCTTATTTGTTTTCTTGGTGCAAATGTATCTGCTGAAGCAGTCTGTATTACAGCAACTCTGAAGATGTTTCTGACTGAAAACCCATGGATGTTTGCACCTTGATTTAAAATATTAGTTGAACTTCTTGTGCATTCACATTTTGCTGAGCTCCAACAGCACAAAGGTTTTTATTTTGCTGATGAACTGCAGAGTCTAACAAAAAAAACTTTGACTGCATTCACACTGCAGCCTGAAGTGACCCAATTCTGACTTTTTGTCAGATCTGATTTTTTATTTTATTTATTTTTTGCCGTGGTCATTCACATTTCCAAATATAAGCGAAATGTATGTTATCTCTCGCGTAGAAGAAGTAAAAAAAGTAGAAGAAGAGCTCAATGTTTACGGAAGTAAACATGGATGCTAATGGTGTAGCATAGCTTATCGGATATCCAAGGCTGCGTTCACACTGCAGCCTGAAGTGACCCAATTCCAATGTTTTTGACGTAATGTGACCTGTATCTGATCTTTTCATGGCAGTGTGAACAGCTCAGGTCGGATTCTTTTAGAATGTGACCCATATCCGATACGTATCCGATTCAAATGTGACCATAACGTCCAGGTCTCATTCATACGAACTGAACGTCACTGATTCTCAACAAATCTCCCTATTCTGTGTCCTGATACGAGCAAGTGGGAAGAAAAACAACAACCATGATGGACTATATGAGGATTAAGTTGTTAATATGTTGCTCCGGTTGGACAACAACTTCAAATATGTAGCTAAGCTCCACCGTTAGCCTCCATGTTTACTTCCTCAAACTCTGAGCTCTTCTTCTTCTTTTTATGGCGGTTGGCAGATCACTGAGAACGCTGACGCTATAGCGCCCTCTACTGCACATGCGGGACACTTTCAGGTCGTTTGCCCGTTCAGACTGCAGAACACATACAGGTCCATTTACTGGCAGTGTGAACGACCCGGCAAAAATTTCGGAATTGCCAAAAAAAATCTTTATTGTGTGACTTCAGAGTGACCTCAGCCTTTTTCTCTGTAGGGCTACAACAGCAGCAGAGAGTACATCGCCACACAGGGTCCTCTGCCCGACACAGTTGTTGATTTCTGGCGGATGATTTGGGAACAAAGAGTGAAGAGAGTTGTCATGGTTACCAACCACATCGAAGCAGGATTGGTACTTTTTTAAAACTCAAAGTTATTCAAGTGTCAAATTTTAAATTAAGTTAAAGTACAAAATAAAAGTTAACAGATTACTGTCCTTGTTAAATTGTAATCCAAAGGGAAGTAAATTATAGCAGATAGTCAAATTGTTGTTTAATCAGAACATGAATAATGGAAATTTTATGTATTTTTTTATGTGTAGGCCAAATGTGCAGAGTACTGGCCTGGAGACCTGAAGCAGAGTCAGTATGGAGACATGTTGGTCTCTGTAAAGTCTGAACTGAAGGAACTCAACTGGACACTAAGGCAGTTTACCATCAAACAGGTACAAGACGTCACTTTAACACATGAATACTCATATTAAGTATAATAAAATGCTGAAGTCTTTTGATTTTTCCACATAGTTGCTCTTTAAATGTCCTTTTCTCTTTAAGAGTTTCACTTTAAGAGTTCTCTTTAAGAGTTTTATGAAGTTACACTAAATGTTTTTTTAATATTAATGTTTTCACACAGAAAAGAAGCTCAGAGCAACGATCAGTCCAACATTTCCACTTCACTGTCTGGCCTGACCGCGGAGTCCCTCAGGGCACAGAGGTCCTGATCCAGTTCAGAAGGATTGTGAGGCAGGACATCGAGAGTGACGGGTCAGAGGCTCCAACCGTGGTCCACTGCAGGTACCCAGTTCACCCAGTTTACCCAGTTTACCCAGTATGGTCTCCACAGATGTTTGCAGCAACAATCGGCAAGATTTCAAGGTTGTGGCTTTGATGGACTTAAATAAACCCACATATTTAATTTTGTTTTGCTGAGACAAACTAATGAAAACACTTCAGATTAAATGATTATTTTTCTAAATATATACCTGCAAATATGCCACTATATTATGGCACCTTATTGTATTTTTACACACGTGCAATCCAACCTTTTGGATTCTAGTAATGAAGTGAAAAGATGCAAATATCCATGCATGAATTTAATTTAAAAGAAAATTCCTGACAAAGAATAAAATCTACAGAGTTAAGATAATTTTTACGTTTGAAAAGTTGAATTTTTTTACATTTGAGCTCAGAAAATAATTAGATTATGGTAATGTAAAAACCGAAGAGTTTTTTTTTCTATGTACAATAACCCTAGTACTCTGTATAGATGGAGAAAAACATTTGCAGGTAAATTTCCCATATGAAACATGACTAACCTGTTTAGGTTAGAATATAAAAGTAAATTATTTCCACTTTAACTCTCCAGAGCTGCTTGTGTTTCTTTACAGCGATGGAGTGGGAAGAACAGGAACTTTCATCGCTCTGGACTTCCTGCTGCAGCAGCTGGAGAAACAACAAGCTGTCGGCATCAAGGACTGTTTACACAGGATGAGGCGACATCGATCACACATGGTGCAGACGGAGGTAAAGCTACTTTATGCTGCTTCAGGATAATTACTGAAGCTATATGAAGAATAACAAGAAAACAGTACGACCTTAAAGCTTATTACTTTTATTATTTACCTTTAAATTTCAAAGGTCAGTTTGATTTAGAGTAATTTTCAGCTGTTCTGTTTATAATCAATTGCCAATCAATGTTCAAATTGACACATTGCAAGAGGTTGTGTTTAAATAATGAGACATTTTGTTAATCTCCTTCCCAGTCGCAGTACGTTTTCCTGCACCAGTGCATCATGGACAGCCTGCAGCCGTGCGGGACACAGGATGAACACATTTATGAGAACGACGACACGCTGTACGCAAACACCATCGAGCTTCAGGAAATTATTTAACACAAAACTAGTTTCATTCCTGGAATAACAGTAGATAATGTTTATAACCAACGGATTGATATAAATGTTTATCGATTACAAGTCAGTATCGGTATTGGTATCGGATGGATATTACAATTAATACTTTGGTTTCAGATTTTCTGTTGAAATGTATTTTATTTTTGTATTTTTTATCTCTACCTTAAAAGATGTGTGATTTGCTCTGAAATGTTTTTTGCACTTTATTTAGGAAAATTAAACACAAATTAGTTTTTTTTTCTGTTTTTTGTGTTGATGTTGACGTATTTTGTAGACACCCATCAACTTTTTCCAAATTTTGTCTTAGCTTTTAACAACATAATTCATAGAAAAAACTAAAAAAAAAAAAAACAGGTCAGAAGTTTATTATAATAAAAAGTATCGGTATTGATGATACTGGTTCTGTATTCACTTGCTATCAGATCGATACCAAAATATGTAGCATTGCACACCACTAGTGATTGTTTTGTACTGGATGTTTAATAAATGTTTCTGTATTGTAAAAAATATCTTGTGAAATTTACATTTCCTTCCTCCCATGTTTAATAATTATGAAGTCAATTTTGGAAGAATGTCAGAACATTTACCAAGCTAATACAAAATAAGCAAAACAACATCAAAGCGAAACTCTAACCACAGGTTTACTCTCAGTACAGGATTAGATTGTACAGGAAATCAAAACCACATAATGAAAACATCACAGGGGCTCAGCGGGAAAGTGGTGCAGCGTTAGGTGTTAGTTGGTTTTATGCCACTAGTGAAGAAGAAGTGATTTCAGCTGTGGATGAAGAGCAGGAGCGGCCCCTAGTGGTTGATGGATGTATATCAGTAAATGTTATATTTACAAGCTGTATTCGCCACATTTAGGAGTGTGAACGAACAGTGTGTGAACGAATTCGTCACATTCATTCACACACTGCAGCCTGAAGTGGCCTACTACCGATTTTTTATTTTTTTGCCTTAATGCGACCTGTATCTGATCTTTTTAAGACCGTCTGAACAACACAGATCAGATTTTGATATTATTTTTTTTCCCGAATGTGACCCAAGCCACTTGGGCTGCGTTCACACTGCAGCCTGAAGTGACTCAATTCCGATTTTTTTAGCAATTCCGATTTTTTTTGCCGGGCCGTTCACACTGCCAGTAAATGAACCTGTATGTGTTCTGCAGTCTGAACGGGCAAACGACCTGAAAGTGTCCCGCATGCGCAGTAGAGGGCGCTATAGCGTCAGCGTTCTCAGTGATCTGCCAACCGCCATAGAAGAAGAAGAGCTCAGAGTTTGAGGAAGTAAACATTGAGGCTAACGGTGGAGCTTAGCTACATATTTGAAGTTGTTGTCCAGCCGGAGCAACATATTAACAACTTAATCCTCATATAGTCCATCATGGTTGTTGTTTTTCTTCCCACTTGCTCGTATCAGGACACAGAATAGAATCAGTTGAGAATCAGTGACGTTCAGTTCGGATGAATGAGACCTGGACGTTATGGTCACATTTGAATCGGATACGTATCGGATATGGGTCACATTCTAAAAGAATCCGACCTGAGCTGTTCACACTACCAGGAAAAGATCGGATACAGGTCACATTACGTCAAAAACATCGGAATTGGGTCACTTCAGGCTGCAGTGTGAACGCAGCCTTGGATATCCAATTTGTATCCAATGTTTTCAAATATGACCCAAGTCTGTACAGCCAAGTCGCGTTCATCATCCGGAATGTCACTGATACTCGACACACGTCACTATTCTGCGTCCTGATATCCGGAAGAGGAAAGAGACAACAACAATGGCGGACAATAATGAGGATTAAGTTGTTAATGTTCTGGTTCCGGCCGGACAACAACTTCAAAATTGTAAGCTATGCTACACCATTAGCATCCGTGTTTACTTCCGGAAACACTCAGTGATATGGCGGTTGGAACATAGACATAATGATAGACGCCTCATGCGCCGCTCTCGCCTATTGTCGCTGACGAGATTTAGGGCGGCCATCTTGGAGCGGTAGACCACTGAACTCAGCCTTATGTGTTTAGCGGGCAAAATGACATATCAGCGCATTTAATCGATTATAACACGCTTTTTTGTTACTGGGAACTATATTCAAACATCTATCAAAGCTACATTTATAAATAATTGTATTCTTTAAGTATGTTTTTAATACATAGTTCACCATATTTAAATATGATTAGTGGCCATAACAATAGAATAGGAATGAAATATTCTGATATTGATGTATAATGAGCATATTACAAAGCACACAGCCGTTCAAAATTTATTTAATAAATTATTTAGTAATATCAATACATATTTATATAACTATACAGACACAAATAAATAATAATGGCACAAATAATAATTAATACTGAATAATACTGTATATATTGGATACATGTATATGTATAAAAAATAAATTATATAATTTATTTAATTTTATATATATATATATAAAAATATATACAGATTTTGAACTGAATCTGTATATATATATATATATATATATATATATATATATACAGATTCAGTTCAAAATCCGATGTGATTCATCCTGCTGCAGTGAATCCGTCTCTCTTTATAGATTCTCCCTCTTCCTCACATCGTGTCTTTATGAAACTTTCAAAACAAAATCAGAAGATTTGGGATGTATCTTACTAGTGAAATAATTACATAATAGTCTTTAACACCTGTGTAAACTTTGCTGGTGAATATTATAACACATACGTTTTATAATATGTGTTACATTGTTTCATTTCTAATATAGACTCTTGTGTCAGATAATCTAAATCAGTGTTAGAGAATAATTAATTTTCTTTAGATTTACAGAATCTCGATTAGCCTTCATATCGGGGCTGAACCCGTATTACACTAAGCACTGTAGCTAATATTAGCTGGTATCTCGCCGGTGGATATAAATTCAGTAAAGTAATATTCCAATCACAATATATACGCAATAATATGTCCATCTTACTTGTGAAATGTTGTCTGTGGAGCCTCACATCAATAATCCATAGATCAGAACAACAATATCCCTCAGTACTGAGGCATCTTCTGTTGTTTTGATTGAGCAAAGTACACAGTCCAGTCACATTAATGTGACCATCTGTCAAAAGCCAGAATAACCACCTTTCGCAGAGCGAACTGCTACGAGACGTGCAGGAAGAGAGTCACTTAGGTCCCTGAAGGTCTTCTCTGGGATGTTGAGCCATGCCGACTCTAATGCCGTGGCCAGCTGAGCTAGATTACGCGGTTGAGGATCCATGGCGCGAACAACTCGATCGAGATGGTCCCACAGATGCTCGATTGGGTTTAAGTCAGGTGAGTTTGCTGGCCAGGGGAGGACGGTAAACTCATCCTGGTGCTCTTCGAACCACGCACGTACACTGGCAGCTGTATGGCACTTCGCATTGTCCTGCTGGAAGATGCCATCATCCTGAGGAAAAATAATGCGCATGTAGGGGTGGACATGGTCCGCAAGGACAGATGCGTACTTGTATTGATCCATCGTGCCTTCCACAATAATCAGTGAACCCAGAGAATTCCAGGAAAACATTCCCCAGACCATAATGCTCCCGCCTCCAGCTTGGACCGTTCCTGCAATGGTTGCAGGGTGGTTCCTTTCAGAGGTTTCACGCCTTATACGCCAACGTTCATCTGTCCGATGGAGCATAAAACGCGATTCATCTGAAAACGCTACCTGTCGCCACTCAGTGGACGTCCAGCTGCTGTACTGGCGTGCAAATTCTAGCCTTCGTCGTCGATGAACACCAGTCAGCATAGGTGCACGAACCAGGCGTCTGCTTCGGAGGCCCAGACGCAGCAATGTTCGCTGAATAGTGGTTTGGGAGACACTTGTGGTAGCCCCTTGGTTCATTTTAGTGGTCAGTTGCTCAACGGTAGCCCGTCTATCTGCCCGAACGCATCTCCGCAACCGTCGTTCGCCTCTGTCATCTATGGCCCGTGGTGCACCACATTTGCCACGTCGTTGATTTTGGACAGTCCCATTTTGCCATGCACGGTACACTTTTACCACGGCGGCACGCGAACAGTTCACAAACTCAGCCGTTTCGGAAATGCTTCCACCCTTGGCCCGAAAGCCAATGATCATGCCCTTTTGGACGTCGGATAAATCGCTTCGTTTCTGCATTACGCCAACGATTGAAATGTTTTCCGAAGCCCACACACACCCTTTATATACGCTCAACTGCACTGTGCTGCCACCTGCCTTCTGTGATTGGTTATTTAACTCTGAAGTGGAAAGTACGTGGTGGTCACATTAATGTGACTGGACTGTGTAGTATGGACTACTCCAAGATGGCCGCCGTATATCCTGCTCTGGAGCAGCCAATGTGGGGTCTGCTCTTTACGGAAGCGCATTGCTGTCACGCAGGAAAAAAAAATTAGAGCGCTATCACGTAACGTGATACTTAGCACATTAAAACGTGATGCGTATCTCGTTAAAACGTGATAATTCTATGTCCAGAAAGTGGCGGTGTTATGTTAGCCTATTACATTGGCTAACATGAATCGGTCGGGTTTCCCTTCATGTTTGGTCCACATGGATACGGTGCTGCTTTGCACTGTGGTTAAAACCTTTAATAGCATCAGCAGGATCCTAAACAGAACTGGATGCACAGAAGGAAACGTCAGTTCGGTCCTCTAGCTGTGGGCCGTTCCTGACTGTTTGGGTCGAAGCTGCAGTTGACTTCAGATTGTAGCTTCTGATTCGGGAAATGACTAAAGAGCGATTATAACCGAGGCTCAGATGGATTTGCTGAACATCTGATGTTCAGATTTTCTTTTTTAACAGTACACTTGCTGAACAACAGCAACAGCTGTTCGTAACCAAGCAACCGAAATCAACAGAAGGCGAGATAGTGGCATATCACGTTTTAACGAGAT
Organism: Poecilia picta; assembly: GCA_033032245.1. Classification (NCBI taxonomy): domain Eukaryota; kingdom Metazoa; phylum Chordata; class Actinopteri; order Cyprinodontiformes; family Poeciliidae; genus Poecilia; species Poecilia picta. The sequence goes on from CM065371.1 coordinate 23,394,495, forward strand.
ATGTATCACGTTTTAACGTGATACGTATCACGTTTTAACAAGATATGTATCACGTTTTAACGTGATAGTATCACGTTTTAACGTGATACCATCACGTTTTAACAAGATACGTATCACGTTTTAACAAGATACTATCACGTTTTAACGTGATACGTATCCTATCACGTTTTAACGTGATAGCGCTCGAATTTTTTTTCCTGGGTGATAGCAATGCGCTTCCGTAGCTCTTATGTCTATGGGTTGGAAAAACATTGAGCGCGCTTTCTATTTGTGACGTTATGCGCCCTCTACTGCACATGCGGGACACGTTCAGGTCGTCTGCAGATCAGTACAAGTCGCGTGTGGAAGTGTGAAATCCGATTTGACAAAAAGTCGAAATTGGGTCACTTCAGTTTGAAAATTAAGTAATTTTATTTAGAATATGTGCATATATGTATCATTTTAATTACTGTTTTTTTGTTTCAACCATTGTCATATAGGTTGTTTCTTTGTGCTAAAATTTCTCCTGTCAAAATTTGCTCTTCAATATTTTCAGTATTGATTTTGTAGCACAATAAAATGTAGCAAAATAAAAAAGAAAACTTTTTCCAAACCATTGGAAAGTAAAAATTCCTATCTTGAGGCAAATTTTAGTTATATAAAGGACAAAATAATCAGACAGAAGATAAACATTTAACTATGATCAGAGCATTTGAGGCAATATGAGTTATTTTCAGTCATGGGTGAACCTGAATGTTTCACTTTGTCAGTCTGCTGTCAGATTTCTTGCTTTCTATTTAAGTTAAAATACTTTACAATTATTTTAAGAAAGCCAAAATTACTTTTTAATGTTGCACTAAAAAAAGATGGAACTCTAACTTAAAACAATTAACATATTTAGCTACAGGTAATCAAATTAAGTTTGTCAAACTTGTTTGATTTACATTAATTTAACATGACAACCTAATCAACTTAATTTATTTATTTGGATAAATTTAATTTAATAATTTATGACAAATTGACTTTAAGTTTGATCACCTGTTTTCTTTTTTCAGTGTGGAGAGAATTAAACTATACAGAGGAATGCTGCCCTCTAGTGTTTGTTTTCTAATACAGCAAAAGTTAAATTGTTAAATGTAATTTGTTGTACTTCAAAGTTTGTGCAGTCTGACACAAATTTCTTTATACAAATATTATTTACTAATACAATTTAATTTCACACTTTTTTTTCCACTTTTTCACTTGGATACTCTGAACAACTCACTCCTTTAACAGTGACCTTTGCCCTTTGCTGGGTGGTGATGACAGCTGTGATGACAGCTGGGACGTCAGCAGGCTTCAAGCAGTTATGTTGGCCATATGACGTTTATGGCGTGAAAAGAAAGTATTTTTTTAATGAGCTTAGAGAGAATTAGATTCTAATAACAGTTTGAAATCTTTCACTTCATGTGTGATGAATCTATATGTTAGTTCCACTTTCAAAAAAAGTAATAAACTGTAACTATTTTACAATATTCACATTTTTGGAGGTGTGTCTTTATTTATTGATTCTTTAAATCTTTTCATTTAGATTATTTTGGATTAGCTTGAAAAGGCTGCATTCTGTTAGCTCCTAGTCTTAAAAAGAAAATAAAAGCACTTTTGTACTGAAATGTTAAGTAAATGAAAGGGATCAGCCAACGTCATCATTTTTACTCGTTTCTTCCTTGTTCTTATACAACATGTTGTTAGTTAACAAGACCTGATTAAGTAAATTACATTTCGACACATTTTCAGGAAATTCCTGACTTTATTCATTTAGCAACGCTGGAGGTTTTTATTTCACTATTCATAGAAACCTGTTTGTTTTTTCCACATCCTCATGGAAATATGACTAAACACTCACATTTTTTGATGTGTTTTCACGAATGATTGTCAGAAAATTCTTTTAATCAGAGATTTTATCAGAAATACTTTTTTGGTAAACGTTGGAACTTAAGCAGTGTTTAAATAAATACAGTTATCAAATATTGGTTCTTTTGACTGCTTCACTTGTTCATTGATGTTTAATTCCTGAAAATGACGGCCTCTACCATATTATTGAAATTTTCTGATAACTAGGAATAAACATTCCTATCAATAAATCCTATAATCCATCCTGAATGTTGAATAAATCATCTTTATAAAAGCAGCTGAAACAAGCTAGGCTCCGTTTTAAACACGGAAGATAATTAAAGTTCTGTTGTAAAGTTTTATCATTAATGGTGGTAGAAAATTATCATTTAGGAAAGATACTTCCTTCACATGTTCCCCCTGTGGTTAGATGGTTTTTTAAAAGGCTCTTTGCTCTTTGTGAAGCTTTTATTGAGGCCAACTAAATGTGTTAGTTCAATAAACTGGGGTTGGACTTTTGCTCTGCCGTTCGCATTTTCAGTTCGCAGTTCCTTATAGGTCCAAACCGCAAGGAAGCCATAAATATCACAACTCGCTCAAACTGTGAACAGACAAGCAGGCAGACAAAATCTTTAACAAAATCAGCTCAGATGAATATTTTAAAGAAGTAAAAGTTTAAACGTCGACGTTACAAGATGTCTGTAGATGTTTACCTTTATTTACGGATGATTTAAGGACTCAGCTGGTCATAACCCCGAAGCAGACAGTTACAGCTCATATGAAGCAATCAACAATAATAAACTTGTAAAGCAGGCAAATCTGCTTGATCGATGTCCCTTTGAAAGCTTTAACCCTTAATAAGGAAGTGCCAGGCGGGGCAAAGGTCCCCGAGCTCACAAGTCTAAAAAGGAGAAGCAGTTATTTACTGTGTCACTTGTGAGTAAGAGAAGAGACCAGAGGTTACAAAAGGAGGACCTGGTTAGGAATTAAAAGTCAACACTGGATTTATTACGGCTCTGAATCAGCAGCAAGCTGGGGAAACTTGTTGCTTCAGTCAACACAGGAGGTGGCCGAACTGGAAGAGCTGAGGTTTATCTGACAGCCGAGACATTCATGTGATTTTAGGGGAATAATCAATGGCAGAGATGGAGATTTTATCACTCAGATCCTCCTCAGTCGTTCTGTTACTCTTCAGCCTGATTTTGGTAAGTTCTGTACCATTTTTACATTTACTGGATCAGATTCTGCAGCTGTGTGAAAAATGCTGAACCTCAACAAAAGGAAACGGTGTTAACCACAGAGGGGCTCATGATAGTCATCGCTGTACTTCAGCTCAAGAAGCAAAGGTACACTTTGCCTGTCCAAAAAAAAAGTCACTAGTTAAATTTAAGAAGCAAATTAGATAATAAATTCATGGATGATTATCTTCTAGTTGTCAGAGATGAAGTTGGTGTTGAATAACAGCTTCTCATTTCTTAAACAACCATGTAAAGAGATCCAGATATGTTAGTCTGTTGAAGACGGCTCAAAATACTGAACACAGAAATGAAGCAAAGAAGATGTCTAAAGAGATTGTTGGAGCTACTGAAATTAAGTAGAGACATTCCCAACCGTATTAAAACTGGTAGAAACGTGAGGAGCCATTGTTGCTGCGGAAGAAATTATGGTAATCAGCGACCGGTGCAACTTTTGTTGAAATTAAGTCAAAGAAATAAAACAGAACTCACAGCTTGAAACCCAATCAGTAAGTTGTAATATAATAAAAAGTTTATTTCAATAACTCAATTCACTAAGACTGATGTTTTCAAGTCTTCATTTCTCATAAATAAAATGATTTTTCATTCACAGCAAACAAAAACGCGTCAAAGATTAAAACATTACCTCAGAACAATAAGAAAAACATATTACTACAGGAATATCAGTTAAATAAATAATATGCTTAAAGGTTTTTTAAAAGGTATTTTTAATATGAGAAACAAGCTTCAACAGAACCTGGATTGTAGTTTGTTTAATAGTGAAAGTAAGAACATTTCCACAATCTGGAGTTAACTCTACACTGTAAAATATTTGAGCCGCACTTAGTTGTGTCTACTGTCTTCTTCTCTTTAAGTCAAACACATTTTGTGAATTTTAGATTTTGAACCTAAATGTGAGTTTGTGAAAGATAAACTTACACCAATAAGTTGTGTTAACTTATTAATTTTGTCAAACCTTCAAGAGTTAAATAATAAACTAGAGTTTTTAGGTTAACACTTAACCTAAAACCTCTAGACAGGAGTGGGAACTATTTCCCAGAATGCTTAGCGGTGTGTTTTTGTCTCCTCAGATGGAAGTGTGTTACGTTGATCCGACTCTAGTCCTGATCACACTAAATGTTTCTGAGCTGAATTCATTCAGATGTTTAATAAAATTCATCATCAGATCAGAAATTTGGTTAATTCAATTTGAAACAAGAATTTTAATTATTCTAGCGTAAAATAAGTCGTTATTTTAACTTGATATTGTGAGTAAAATAACAGAGAAATGTGGCTTTTTAACTGGGTGAGGACAGTTTATTTTTCTTGCATATTGTGAAATAATTATTTGATTTAAATTAAAGCATTAAGTTAAAACTCACAATTCTTAACAATGTTTAGACAACTTGTCTCTTGTTGAATCAACTTCATGAACTTTAATTTCTGAGTTAAAACAAAACCATTTTCTTGTTGACTTAAATTTAATTTTCGAGGCAGTTAAACCATCTCCTAATGTTTTACAGTGTTTTCATTATGACTGATCAATTGTGTAGAAATGTATCAGTGAAGATAACTGGAGAAAAAGGCTTTAAATTGTAAGAAAGCATAATAGACAGGAGTCCAGAGCAACAGAAGAAGGTCAAGTGATCTGATTACTTCAGATTTACCCTCTTCCAGGCTGATTGGGGCCTCGGGTTAAGAGGGGAGGCAGATAAAATGATGCACCCATCATGCCTAATGTCAATTGGCAGCCAGTGGGGGCAGCACTATGATCTGTGGTTTTTGCAGTTGATTAGCTCTATTTTAGCAACATTGTGCCTCCAACAGAAGGAATAAATAGTCTGCATGGCAGGTTTCCAAAACCACTTCTGAGTAAAAATAACACTGAAGCAAATTTTCCAGAGCATATCTTGATGATCCCCAAGACTTTGAGGAAAATGTTCTGTTTACTGACGAGACAAAAGCTGGACTCTTTGGACAGAGTCTGTCTCATTACATCTGGTGTAAAAGTGACACCATGTTATCATACTAATGGTAAAACACGGTGGTGGTGGTGTGATGGTCTGGGGCTGCTTGGCTGCTTCAGGACCTGGAAGTCTTGCTGTGATCAATGGAGCCATGAATTCAGCTCTAAACCAAAACATCCTGGAAGAAAATGGCTGAAACCAGTTTGGTTTTGCAGCAGGACAATGATCCAAAACACACCAGCAGGTCCACCTCTGAAAGGCTGAAGACAAACAAAATGAAGACTTTTTAGTGGTCTAGTCAAAGTCTTTAAAAGTCTTATATAAACTGCTTTGAGATAAACTGAGTTTATGCTTCTTTTATGTATCTACTGTTCATAATCAAATAGTTCTTTAGTATATTTAATGTGTTTATTATTCATGGTTTCAGGTTGTAACAGTGAACTCTACGACATTAGAACCAATGAGGACATCAGAACCTACAGCAGTAGAAGCTGCGGAATCTGGTTAGTATGGAATGTATTATTATTATTATTATCTTTTATAAGTTACCTTAGTTTTTCTCAAGTGTCTCCTCTTTTCAGCTCCTGGAAATGTAACCAGTGTATCAGTGGTGACCCAGGACACCAGCAGTATAACTCTGAAGTGGGACAAAGTCAACAACATCTCAACATATAAACTGCAATATGAAGTCAATGGAGTTCCTGTCACTAAGGACATCAGTGATACTTCTGGAGAAACATTTGTACAATATCTGGTTCCTGATCTGACTGCTGGGACAGAATATAGTTTCACTCTTTTCACTGTGTTGAATGGAGTCAGCAGCTCTGGATTCTCATTCTCTGCTGCTACAGGTTGGTGATTTGTGGATTTTCTCTCATTCCCAGTTGATCACAGTCAGTGCATCTGGAGCATCTACTCCTTTTTGTCCACAATTAATATAAGTTAAATAACCCATATTCTTTGTCTGAATGGTGTCATTTTGCTGTGCAGGTCTGACTAATTGACATTTCTACTATGTCTCCGTCTGTTCTCTTGTTTTCAGCTCCAGGAAATGTAGCCAGTGTTTCAGTGGAGAATCGCAGTGTTAACAGTATAACTCTAGTGTGGGCTAAAGTCAACGGCATCTCAACATACAAACTGCAATATAAAGAGAATGGAGCTACTTTTGTGAAGGACATCACTAATCCAGATGCAGTTGTACAATATGTGGTCTCTGATCTGACTGATGCGACAGAATATAGTTTCACTCTTTTCACTGTGTTCAATGGAGTCAACAGCTCTGGGTACATATTCACTGCTGCTACAGGTTGGTGATCTGTTAATTTTTTTCTTGATGACAGTCAGTGTATCTGGAGCATCGACTCCTTTTTGTCCACAGTTAATGTAAATTCAATAACCCATATTCTTTGTCTCAATTATGTCATTTTGCTGTACAGGTCTGACTAATTGACATTTCTATTTTGTCTCCGTCTGTTCTCTTGTTTCCAGCTCCTGAAAATGTAGCCAATGTATCAGTGGTGACTCAGACCACCAGCAGTATAACTCTGGAGTGGAACAAAGTCAACAACATCACATTATACAAACTGCAATATCAAATCAATGGAGTTTCTGACACTAAGTACATCAGTGGTACTTCTGGAGAAACAGTACAATATCCAGTCTCTGGTCTGACTGCTGGGACAAAATTTAGTTTCACTCTTTTCACTGTGTTCAATTTAGTCAGCAGCTCTGGATTCTCATTCTCTGCTTCTACAGGTGACTTATTTCTGATTGTTAAAGAGACAAAAGGTAGATTGAGAAAATATCAGTCTGAAAACAGAAACTAATTAACCTCACATGTTTAACATCAAATCTCAGATTAATCAGTTTAACTACCACTTTAGTGTGAAGCATTTTGTTTTGTCTTTAATTATAATGTCAGACATCAGTTACTTTGTTTAGCCACAATGATTAAAACTTATAGATTTAGATTTAAATTATTTTTTTGTTTAACCAAGAATTTAATTTCTGACAGGAAATGAGACAGACTGATTTAAAAGGTAAATAAAATGTATCTAGAGTGTCAGAAGTATTGATTTAAAACAATAGAATATGTTTTTATTTTATTTGCTTTTTTAATATTTACTAATCAGTTTATCAAACTTTGTAAACATAATAAAACCATTTTTTAATTGCTGACCAGCTTTTTGCATGTTACGACTCATATTTTTATCATTTAATCCATTGAGGACAGAAGGCTTTCTTGGCTTCAATCTAATCTTAAGGATTAAGGATAAACTCTAAAGAATCAATATTGTTTCAGCTCAAATCTGATAAAAATATAATATTACTACAAAGCTGTTTAAATTAAAAATATGAATAAATGTGAAATTAGTTTATTTTTGGTTTCTTTCTCCTGTTTTCCAGTTCCTGGAAATGTGGCCAGTGTTTCAGTGGAGACCCAGAACATCAGCAGTATAACTCTGAAGTGGGACAAAGTCAACGACACCTCAACATATAAACTACAATATCAAGTCAATGGAGTTCCTGTCATTAAGAACATCAGTGATTCTGCTGGAGAAACATTTATACAATATCTGGTTCCTGATCTGACTGATGGGACAGAATATAGTTTCACTCTTTTCACTGTGTTCAATGGACTCAGCAGCTCTGGATTCTCATTCACTGCTGCTACAGGTTGGTGATTTCTGATTGTAAATTAGATTACAGAAAATTATTCAGGCACAATAACAACAGTTATTAACTCTGTCACAAGTTAAAGATAATTGACATTAAATCTCAGGAATCATCCAACATCGACATAAACAACTATAGAGTGAATCTTTTTTGTTTTCACTCTAAATTATGATGAAGTGGTCGGTTACATAGTTTAGATTTAATTTTATACCTTTATGAATTCATGTCATTTTAATATATCAATTTTTCTTCAACTCAGAAGAAACATATTGGTAAAATATATCTAAAAAAATCACTTTAAATCTAATCCTGCAAATAGTATAAATAACCTCAACTTCATTAATTAATTCAGATGTTTCTCTGTCCTCTTTGTTTCTCAGCTCCTGGAAATGTAATAAAAGTAGAAGTGGTGACCCAGGACACCAGCAGTATAACTCTGAAGTGGGACAAAGTTGATGGCATCTCAACATATGAACTGCAATATGATTCAGTCTCTAAGAACATCAGTGATTCTGCTGGAGAAACATTTGTACAATATCTGGTTCCTGATCTGACTGATGGGACAGAATTTAGTTTCACTCTTTTCACTGTGTTGAATGGAGTCAGCAGCTCTGGAATCTCATTCACTGCTGCTACGGGTTGGTGATCTGTGAATATTAATGTGAGAAAAGGTGGATTGAAATTAGTAGCCACCTAGGAATATCAATTAACTGCATAAGTAAAATATATTCCACAATAAAACCGGAAACTATAAATGGACAACAACATCAAGACTGTGAACATTTGATTTCTGTTGTTTTAATGTTCACTTTGGTTTTTGATATTGATATGATTTTCTGTTATAAACTACCTTCAGTTTTTCATCAGATGTCTCCGTTTCCTCTCTATTTTTCAGCTCCTGTAAATGTAGGAAATGTTTCAGTGGTGACTCAGAACACCAGCAGTATAACTCTGGAGTGGAACAAAGTTAACAGCATCTCAACATACAAACTGCAATATGAAGTCAATGAAGCTCCTGTCTCTAAGGACATCAGTAATGCAGATGCAGTTGTACAACATGTGGTTTCTGATCTGACTGCTGGGACAGAATATAATTTCACTCTTTTCTCTGAGGACAATGGAGTCAGTAGCTCTGGATTCTCATTCACTGCTGCTACAGGTTGGTGATTTTTTACTATTAAGATCAACATACTATGAATTAGCTGAATTTACTAACTAATAATTGGCTGCAACAGTAAACTCTATTTTGTTTTGTAGCTCCAGAAAATGTCAATAATATAACAGTGGTGACTCAGGACACCAGCAGTATAACTCTCAAGTGGGACAAAGTTGATGGCATCTCAACATATAAACTGCAGTATGAAGAGAATGGAGCTACTGTCACTAAGAACATCAGTGCTGCTTCTGGAGAACCATTTGTACAACATGTGGTTCCTGGTCTGACTGATGGGACAAAATATAATTTCACTCTTTTCACTGAGGCCAATCAAGTCAAGAGCTCTGGATTCATATTTTCTGGTGCTACAGGTTGGTGATTTGTTATAATTTACAAGAGATTTCTGGATTTACTTAAAGAAGCAACCACCTGTTAATCACTGTCTTTGTTTTTCAGCTCCAGTAAATGTAGCCAGTGTATCAGTGACACAGAACACCAGCAGTATAACTCTCAAGTGGGACAAAGTTGATGGCATCTCAACATATAAACTGCAATATGAAGAGAATGGAGCTACTGTCACTAAGAACATCAGTGATGCTTCTGGAGAACCATTTGTACAACATGTGGTTCCTGGTCTGACTGATGGGACAAAATATAATTTCACTCTTTTCACTGAGGCCAATCAAGTCAAGAGCTCTGGATTCATATTTTCTGGTGCTACAGGTTGGTGATTTGTTATTATTTACAAGAGATTTCTGGATTTAATTAAAGAAGCAACGACATGTTAAGCGCTGTCTTTGTTTTGCAGCTCCAGTAAATGTAGCCAGTTTTTCATTGGTGACTCAGAACACCAGCAGTATAACTCTCAAGTGGGACAAAGTTGATGGCATCTCAACATATAAACTGCAGTATGAAGAGAATGGAGCTACTGTCATTAAGGACATCACTAATGCAGATGCAGTTGTTCAACATGTGGTTCCTGATCTTCCTGCTGGGAAAAAATATAGTTTCACTCTTTTCACTGAGGCCAATGGAGTCAAGAGCTCTGGATTCATATTCACTGCTGCTACAGGTTGGTGATGATGTTGTGACTTTTAATATAAACTGTACTGACAACCAACCAGCACACTTAATCATTCAAAAGTCATATATTTTAGTTGTCTTTACTGTTGAATTTTCAGACGTTAGGAGCAACAAATGTGTGCGAATAAATGAAATCCTCCACTTGAGGCCCAATTTAAAAACATAACTGACTGTTACAATTGTTCAGACGTCTGTGATTCATTAGCAACAATCAGCGCTAATAAATATAAATAGGGCTCTGTGATTGGCTGCTTTGCAAACACCACCCACTAATATATCAGATAGCATTGTGTCTGGGTTTCTCAAATACCAAAGCTGCATTTTAAAAAACATTTTAGATATGCTCTATGAATACATTTACAAATCACAAAATTTTCTGGGGACAATTTTGAGTCCTACAGAAAGAATGTGAATATCAGGATCCACCCCAACTGGATGATTTTACATTTAATGACATAAAACAGTTTGCAATCCATTGTTTTATTTAGAAATCAAATTTCAATATGTCTCTGTTAGCTTTTTGAAGCTTTTTGTGTGTTTATTTTGACATGTTAGCCATAAGAGTAATTGGCCTAGTTAAAAAAGGGATATAGAAAAAGGTTTCATAAACAGAAACAGATTTTTGTGCTTTTACACTTAAAAGGTTCCCTGTTGACATCAGGATAAAAGATAACCACAAATAAAGCTTCAGTTTGATCATAATATGATTTAAATTGCAGATTATGATTATTTTCTCAGCTGTATCTCAGGATATTGGAAGAAGGACCAGATATGATGACAGGATCTTTGTCCTATTTGAAAACATCAAAAGCATTGAAACTAATATCTCTGAATTTACTTGTTTAGATTTCACCTGCCATATAAACAAAGAATTAATGAATCACTGGCTCAGAAAACAGATTTAAAATGTATCATCAAATTAGTTGGACATCAAAAGATGAGAACATTTTCATACTAAGAAGTTATTAATCATTTTTTTAGTGAACTGACAGGTCATGATTGTCCTGTTTTGTTCCCTCAGTTCCTCTCAGTGTGGCTTCGGTCCGTGTTTCGGAGCGTTTAGTGGACAGAGTAACTTTAGAGTGGGAGAATCCAGATGAAGCCTGGAAACACAACCTGAGTATAAACGACACAAACGCATCTATAACCCAGCAGAAGACGACAAACGTATCATATTTGATCTCCAACCTGAAGCCTGGGACGATGTATCAGTTCAGCGTGACCACAGTGTTTTCTGGACTGAACAGTGCTGCTTACATTGATCACACCTTAACACGTAGGTACACAGGGCTCCACCTGAAAAACGCAAAAGAACTGGATTAAAAGCTAGTTTACAAAATTCAAATATGCATTATTATGCAATATTACATCAAAGTAACAAATTTTACATTTCAGAAATCGACTGTAGTGCCGTAACCTGGAGTGTCACCAACTCATCAATCCAGGGAACAGTTGAAGGCTTGTTCTCCAAAGCTACGGCCTCTAATGGATCCCAAACTCACATCAGTCCTGAAGGCAAAGACGTGACATTTTCTGGCCTCCATCCTGGAGCAACCTATAATATTTCTCTACTGTATGAAACATCGTCTGAACTTTATCCACAATGTAGCATCAACATACCCATCAGTAAGTACAAAACACATAACCTTTTATTATATCAGATGTTATGTTAAACTAATGATAAGTCTTAGACTGGGTATATTTGAAATGAAACAAAATCTTTATTTCAAACAAGTAAAATGTCAGAGAACAAAATAATAAGAAAACCAAAACATGTACATAATAGTAATTAAACATTAAAACAAAAATAAAACTTTAGTTTAAAAAATGCAGTAGTTTAGTACTAGATAAGAATACTAGTGGAATACGTTTTTTTTATCAAATGTGTGATATAAAGTAGATTTTTTTTTAGGGTTCAGACAAACCAGTCTTACGTCTGTTTATATTACTTACCGTATTTTCCGCATTATAAGGCGCACCTAAAAACATTCAATTTCCTCAAAAGCCGACAGTGAGCCTTACAACCCGGTGGGCCTAATATATGGACCAATATTGAGTCACAACAGGTCTAGCAGCTACGGTAAGCAGCTGCCGACTTCATTTTCCCCGTAGAAGAAGCGCGCAGTGCATGCTGGGATGTTGTCAGAACGCTGGTTTGTTCATAAAGTTTGACTGACCGACCTGATAATCAGGTCACCTGCAGGTCATTTAGCATCTCTTTCTCCATGAACATGCTGTGGCGAACGGAGAAGGGTGACCATCGTCCGGCCCAGTCGCGGAAGGCTCTCCTCGCTGACCAGAGTCGGACTGTTTTGTTGACATTCTTTATGTCTACAAAGTGGCTTAGATATTCATCCGGGGAGCTTCGGGTTGCCAAGGGACCAGCACCTATACATTTACAGCCAGGGGGGGGAAGAGAGACAGAGGCTGCGGCGGCAGCGTGTCGGTTGGTCTGTGTTACCCAGAAAGCTGTTGGGCACAATATCACAATACTAACACCGTGAGTGTGAGTGCTGGGGCAGAGTACTATATAAAATACTCTAGGACCATTTGTAGAGTATGGAACAAATCGCGTCCCCGTATAGGGTGGCAATCTTAAGTCGTTTTCGCACTGCAAGGACCGGAACGCTTCGGTCCGGTTCCACCCGTACTGCAGCCCTGTTGTGTTTGCCTGACGTCATTATTTTACTAAACAATGGTTTCGATGCAGAGGCCGAAGCCTTTTCCTCAGAGATGAGGCGGAAAACGTTCTCATTCCTCGTTGACCGATCTAGATAATTCTGTACTCAGGGAGTAAGCGGAGGAGAAAACTTGCCTCATCATGGGACCAGGTAACAGCAGAATATTGAGGGAAATTCATCGCAAATTAATAATAAAAAATATTAAAAAGAGTACTCTTTACAAAATACAGTAAGAACAGTTTAGTGAGAGCCAGCTGGACACGATCAACGTCTGACTGCAAAACAACCAACGGCTGACTCTAAACCAATCAGCTGCTGATTCTAAGCAGAACCGCTTGGCTGGCCCGATTGGAACCACGGCTCTTGTGGTTCCCAGGAGCCGGGTGGAACCGGGTCGGAAGTTCTAATGCAAACACGGTTGGCCCTACTTTGAACCCATGCCGTTCCATTCCTTGCAGTGCGAAAACGGCTTAATTGTAGCGTCTATTTTATGCGCCTTATATGAAAAAAGTTTTAAAATAGGCCATTCATTGAAGGTGCGCCTTATTGTGAGGAAAATACGGTATTCATTTTGATTAATTTTCTGTTTTTTTCCTCCCAGTTCCTCCTTCTATATTTGCTCAGTGCAGCTACTGGGGTTCTGGCTACAGCGCTCTGATTAAATGGGACGAACCGAATGGCGTTTGGACAAACGCAGAGGTTATCATCAACGGAAAAACTGTCACTTCAGGAAAACAAGAGCGTGAGCTCATTGTAAACGGACTCCAACCTGCCAAAACGTATGAAGTCTCTGTGAATTCAAAGCTGGAAACTGAAGCTGATCCCTTAAGATCTAAACCATTCATTTTCTCCTGTTCAACTGATAACAGAGGTGAGCAAAGCTACACACATTTTCTGGTTTGCTTTATTTGTAATAATTTCTCTAACCTATTAAATGAATCCTTCCAGGAGTCATTGGAGGATCTGTGGTCGGTGTTCTGCTTATTGCTCTTCTCATCTGTGTGATTGTATTTATTGTCCGTAAAAAGCCAGATATTATCCGGTCAGTACTTCCTCCGTCACTAATTACTTCTATGAAGTTAATAATTGAATCGACTTATGTTTGGTTTCTCTTCCCATAGCAGAAAAAAGTCTTTCATCTCTGGATCCAAAAAGTCAGATTCAAAGGGGAAGTGAGTGTGAGCTTCCTTATCTCCAAACTTAACCCTCAGTGGAAATCACAGCCTAAAAATAATCAAGAGCAACATTTATCTAATATTTCTGCTGTTTTTGTTTCAGAGTCATCCCTGTAGCCAAATTCCCAGACCATTACCAGCAGCTGAGTTTGGATGACAACCGAGGTTTCAGTCAGGAGTATGAGGTGCATCTGGCTCTTTAAGACTTTCCCTCTTCTCCGTTACGTTTCCAGATAAGGTTTCTGTGGTTCTGTGAAGCTGAAGTTGATCATTTCGCCCTCGTTTTATTTCGTTCTCTGTTTCCACTCAGTCCCTCGCTCCTGCTGGCACAAACCAAACCCAAAAAGCTGCAACTCTGCTGGAAAACAAAGGGAAGAATCGCTTCACCAACATCCTTCCTTGTGAGTCTGTTGTGTTCCTGTTGGTGTTTCTGTGGTATTTTATCATTTAGAAAAAAAATAATGTTTTCATTCTCCTGCTAGATGATTGGAGTCGAGTGAAACTAAATACATCGACTCCAAACAATATCTTGGACTACATAAATGCTAATTACTTACCAGTAAGTATGACTCTGCAGCCATGTTGCTGTAGCAACTGTTTTGTAATCAGAGCTCATGAGAATCACATGTGGGGATCCTCAGGGCTCCATTGTTGGGACACTTTTATTTAGCATCTATAAACTTCTCCTAGCAAAAACACTATGAAGCACAACAACATCATGCTGATGACACAAAACCTTTTATTTCTGACTCGTCATGAGAGGATGAGTCAGGATTTCCAACATAACTCAGAAAAGACACAAGTCATAGATAGACAATCAGTAAATCAATTAATCACATGATAATTTAAAACAAACTCAATAATTTCAATTGGTACCATTTAACTTTCATATTCTTTCTTTCTACCAAAAACTGGATGATAAAATTTTCAGTTTGGTGTTTTGGGCTCAACCAGCTCTTATTTTGAAGGACAATTTTGTTCACAAAGACTTCAAAATTGATTTTATTGGTTTTTTTTGTTTATTTTGGATATTTAAAATGTCTTCAAGTGGTAAATGTTCATTAGAATTTAAAGTTTACTTTAAAGTTTCTTTGAGAATGTTTTCTTGCATTATTATTTTGCCATTACTGCTATATCACTTAAAAATGATCTCAAAACAACAATATTATCATTTATCACAATAACTTCTGGAACAATTTATTGTCCATCAGAATTTATCATCATAACAGGCCGAGTTGGAGATGAAACTCTATCTGGACTCAGTGATGATTACAGTGAAGGTCAGAAGCCTTGGTGTCTGGATGTAGGCAGCTTCATTAAATCCAGTGAATCTTTAAAAATATTGGTGGAATAAAGGGTTTTCTGTCAAATCAAGGGAAAAAATGCATGTTTTTATTTTCAGAAGGTTTGATCTGACATGCTTCTTCTGAATTTATGGAATATTATAAGATTATTTCATCCTTAGAGGGATATAAATCATTTTTAATGCCATTTTTAAATAGATCCAAATAAAAACAGATATTTTACCATTTAATCTACATCTGCCAGAGTTATGTGTCGTCCTGTCTGCTGTGTTTGTCTTCATGGTGCAGTTTGTTCACTAACGTTCAGTTAAAAACCTCTGAGGCCGGAAACAGAACCGCTCTTTCTCACATGTGCTGCATCTGATAGCTTTTGGCTGCTCTGGGTTTTATTTAGAGGCATCGAGGTAAATGGGACTGGATGCAGATAATAGAATGCTTTTCATCTGTTACTTTTTAAACAAATGTAAAGACCTGGTGCCATTTCTCTTCCACTTCAGAATCATGCTCTGCTATGCGTTGGTCCATCATCTTAAATCTGAACAAACATTCAGTTTAATGTGACAAAATGTGGTAAAGGTCGAGGGTGAGCACTGCATCGGGAATGCAAAACAGAAATAAAATCTATAAAATGCACAAAAATCCCCTCAAAGCAGAAGAACTGAAAGCTGAGAGAGAATATATAGATGTGCATAACCAGCTCTATTCATCTTATTATGAGTGAGTGAGTTTTGCAAGAGGAAGCAGCTTTGCTCTTTGATAACTGAACCGTGGATCCTATTGCTACAGTTCTTGATTTTAAATCTGCTTTCATAAAGCTTGAAGCCTTTATTAGTTGGGTTTTGGTAACTTTTGTAATATTTTATTCCTATTTTATATTGTCCTGCATTCTGATCATTTTGTACAAAGTCTGCAGAGCAAGACAGTTTAAATATTTACATAAGGGAACAAATAAAGTAATTTAATGTATGGTTAAACTTTCATAAATTTGATGCTTAGCTTTGAATAACAAAAGTTGTTTCAAAGGCCTGAGGAGAAAAGCTTCACCAAACCAAGAGTGGCGTGATAATAAGTCATAAAGCTGTAGAAAAATCTACAAGGAGGAAGTTGGTGGAATAAACAGAACAAGATAAATTAGGTGTCAAATCATAAGAGATCATTTTTCCACTGTAAGCTGTGAACAGTTTAATAACATAATGTCGACTCCATTTTTAGAAGCATATTTTAAAATTGGTGGATGAGACAAAAGCTTGTTAACTCCAAAGTCCAAACTGAGGCATCTGTTACTGTTTGTAGAAGGTCATATATTAGACTTTGAACTGTGGTAAACTGTTAATCATAGAACTTTTCTGGTAACTTCCTTTTATTCTTTTTATGGCGTCTTTAGCCATCGCCTTCCTCATTGCTGCAGTATTGTCCTCAAGGTCTCTCTGCAGATGTGGTCATAAAATAATTCAATTTAAATCTCATGCCTCTTGTGTTAATTAGGTAATAATTAACCCTGAAAATACGTCTTTTATTTGTTTATATTATTTTTAGTCTTTCCTGGGTATTTTGTTGCATCTGCAGGTGTGGTTTGACCTTTGGTTTCCTAATGACTTCTGCTCTGTTTATGAGCTTTAGTTCTCTTAATCATTGTGTTCTTTGTTTGAATAAGGATCGGATTACTGATAGTCATTAATAAATCTTATCTAGACGTTATACCTTGCTTACAGTAAAGCGTTACTAAGGAATTTGATATAAAGTTGATGATTCATGTGCTTAAATCCGAAAGCAGAAGTTTGATAAGCTTGATGGGTTTACAGAGAAGTGTGGTATTCAGTTTAAGTTAATTGTTTTCGGTGTATGTTGACATGAATATTAATGTTTTAGGTCGTGTAACAGCTTTATAACGATGGCCCACATCTTCTTCTCTTTCAGGGCTACAGCAGCAGTAAGGAGTACATCGCCTGTCAGGGTCCTCTGCCCAACACGGTGGCTGATTTCTGGAGGATGGTTTGGGAGCAGAAAGTGAAGAGAATCGTCATGGTTACCAACTGTGTTGAAGCCGGGCGGGTACGTTTTCTGGAAAATGTCCTACGGACAGATTTTAGGGAAGTTTAAACCTGAAATGAAAGAAAAAGATGCACTGTAAAACATTAGAAGGTGATTTAATGTGAATATGAAAGTCCACCTGCTGAATTGAAAATGACAGTTAAGTCAACAAGAAAATAGTTTTGGTTTTAACTGAGAAATAAAAGTTCATAAAGTTGCTTTAACAACAAGGGACAAGCTGTCTAAATATTGTTTTTTAAGATCATTAATCTTAAATTGTGTTTTATCTTATTACTGCAATTTAAACCAAATAATTATTTCACAACATGCAAGAAAAACAAACTGTCCTCACCCAGTTAAAGAGCCACGTTTCTCTGTTATTTTACTCACAATATCAAGTTAAAATAACTTATTTTACATTAGAATAATTTAATTCAAATTGCAGGAACCAAATTTCTGATCTGCTGAATTTTATTAAACATCTGAATGAATTCAGCTCAGACACATTTAGTGTGATCAGGACAAGAGTCAGATCAACATAACGCACTTCCATCTCAGGAGACAGAAACACGCTGCTAAGCATTCTGGGAAATGGTTCCCACTCCTGCCTTTTTCTTCTTTCAGTTTTTTAAGTGTAAACCTAAAAACTCTGTTTATTCATCTCTTAATAAAGGTTAACACAACTTACTGCTCTAAGTTTATCTTTCACAAACTCACACATTTAGGTTCAAAAGCTATAAAACTTACCAAATTTATTTGACTTAAAGAGAAGAAGACAGAAGAAGACAGTAGACACAACTCAAATGTTTTACAGTGTACAAATCTTTCAGTTTTTTTAAATTGATATGTGAGCACGAAGAAAACGACTGCAGTAACAAAACAAGCATGATTGCCATTTTTTGTGCGTTTTCTTCTTGAAGACCAAATGTGAACAATACTGGCCTGATGACAGGAGCCCTTGTGCTCATGGAGAACTGATTGTCTCCAAAACGTCTGAGGACAGAGAGTCCAACTGGGTCCTGAGGGAGTTTAAAGTGAAACATGTAAGTAACATCTCTTACATTTCAAAGAAAACAAAAATGAAGTCAGTGTCTTACCTGCTGGATCTCAGTCTGGAGAAAAACAGATTCCCCCAAACAGACTAGCGTTAGCGAAGCTAGCTCATTTTTAAGATTTGCTCAAATCCTAAAGCAGATCCGTCTTAAAAACATCATGCAAGTCCTCTACTTCAGAATTTAATACTAAGGTTAATTTTGCATTTAAATAGTAATTTAAGTAGTCTGATCTATTTAAAATTAAGACCGTTAGCATCATTACCTGCTAGCAATAACCTTCCAGGTAAAACACATAAACCGTTAACATTTGCAGTCAGAGGAATTACTTAATAAGAATACAGAATAAAAATTAACAAAACAGATTTTACATAAAGGGATAGTTTGAAATAGTTTGAGGTGAGGTTCTGTTAAAAGGTTGTAAGATAACATACGAGGTAGAAGCTAATGGCTAGTTAGCGGCCAACTGATGCAAATTAAAATAACTCCAGCCTCAAAAATATTACAACTCTTTATATATATATTATCTTTTATGAACCTTCAACAGGTTTGCATTGCATTTGTATATATTTCCATGTAAACACCAATGATTGATTTTCCTATGTAAAACATGAAGAGATATAAAAAGAGGAAATACTGCTGGTGTTTAGGTAAACAATGTTTTAGCTGGTTTAGAGTTTGTGTTTCACACGGGAAGATGAGCAACGACTCGTTGACTTAAAACTCAGATTAAAAATTCAAAACTATCCACTTAAAATCATAAAATTATTATTTTTGTCACCAAGTCATTTTGTAGAATGTTTTTTTTTTTGTTGAAAATTGTTCAAATAAGTAAATCCTTACTAATGCAGCTTTTTATTATCGTTTCTCCAAACTGTTTAATCTGCTTCTTACTCCAGGTTCTGTGGAGAGGTATTGGATACTGACTGCCCAATACCTCTCCACAGAACCCCACCTCTTACTCTTTCTTTGGTCTTTTTTATACTGCTTACAGAAAATATGGATTTTTATTGGCTGTAGTTAAACATTGACCCGCTATAACCTCTCAAACGCATAAATATAACTTATTTTATGCAGACGAAGGATTCAGAGGAACGGACGGTGAAGCATTTCCACTTCACCGCCTGGCCTGACCATGGAGTACCTCAGGGCACAGACGTCCTGATCCGTTTCAGAGGCCTTGTGAGGAAACATATAGAGAGTGAAGGGAGCAAAGCACCAACCGTGGTTCACTGCAGGTAAACAAAACGAAAAGGAGACTCCAGTAGGCACCAACTAGCCGCAAGGGCTGATTCGTACTATTAATGCTGACAACTTTCCAATTTCTAGCTATGAAAGTTGAGTTTTTCAGATAGAAAGTTTGAGCAAATGAAGGAGAAATAACATCAACCTGAAAACTGCTGTGGTTGCAGTTTTAATTTGAGTGGCTTTCAGAAAATGGAACTAGGAAGTAAACACATTCTGCAGAGGTTTCTAAAAAGAAAATTTAGAAAAGACTTTCTCTAGATTTAGATATTTTGCGTTTTTTTTAACACACACATTTTATTAACTGTTTGCTGATACAGGTGGGCACCAGTGAGTTTAAGCTAAGTTTTACAAGAGTCAAGTAAACTTCAGTATTAACCCTTTTTACGTGACGTCACGCTCTTCAGAACTCCGCCATGATGGACGTCAAAACAACCAATGCCTTATTTAAAGCTAGTCAAACAAACCCCCAACATATGCAACTTAATATCACTTTTATTTAGTTGATTTCACTTTAAAAATGGCCACAGGGCGCTGGTCTAATCGTTAGTAACCATGGAGATATGTATGAAAGCAACTGATTAGCATCTGGTCTTTTGGATGTTTTTAAGTTTTCTCCGGTGTGAAGGAAAACGTTGTTTATGACATAGTGATATAAATCAATTGGTGTGAATTCAGGCGAAGTCGTAAATTTGATAAACGGGTCAAGATGGAGGAGGTACGGGTCGGTTTCTAAACTAGCCAGCTTTTGTAAATCCTGCCGTTTATGAGCCCCAACCAGGTGAGGTACGTTCACAGACAAATGATCTGAACTCGAACAAGAAAAAGCCAAGAATAAACTGGCAAAACAACTTTGGAAAACAGTTTCAGTCTCTGTTCAATTCTCTCGTCTGTCACTTCCGACGTCCATCATGGCGCCTCTAATGATTGAGTGACGTAGCAGCAAAGGGTCCATGGAGGAAGTAAAAACACAAAAAGTCTAGTGTAAGCTATATAGATTAGATAACATACAGTATTTTTAATGGTTTCTGTATAATAAACTATGGTAATACGGAAGTATTTGCATGTAGTTTCCTGTTGCTGATGTTCATAGTTTTAACCCAGAAAGTGCTGGTGCTTCCATTTGTTGTTTTGCCATCAGTGCCGGTGTGGGCCGGACCGGCACCATCATCGCCCTGGACGTCCTGCTGCAGCAGCTGCAGCAGGAGCGGGCCGTTGGCATCAACGGCTTCGTCTACAAGATGAGGCAGCATCGATCTCACATGGTGCAAACGGAGGTAAGACTAACACTCTGCAGGTTTATTACTGAGGCTAATCTCCATGTCAAACACCCAGAACATTTGCCGCTTTTGGTGTTCATTTATAGATTTATTGTCCACATGGTTATTTGACTGTTAAGATACTCCAGTACTTCCGTCAATAATTCTTAGCAAAAGTAGAAAGTAACTAAATTATTGAGATTTTTCCTAAATAAGATCCTCTTTTCAGAGGCAGAGAAATTCTAAGCCTACAATGAAAGAGACCGAAGGGAAAACAGTAAATCTGCTGTTTCAGGCTTAAAATAATGATTGTGTTCTTTTGCAGTGTAGAGTTTAATTACTTAACTTTTTTTTAGATTTATCAGACACATCGAGTGTTTTTGCACAAAGTATTGGTATCAGATCAGTATTTCCGATGTCAGCTTGAATTTTACTCGGAAAGGAAATTGTTATCGAACGTTTCTAATAAAAATCTTTTTCCTAAATGTCCCTGGTCAGTCCCAGTATGTGTTCCTGCACCAGTGCATCATGGACAGCCTGCAGCCGCCCGGCGGCCAGGAGGAGAACATTTACGAGAACGGCGACCTTATATACGTCAACGCCACGGCGCTCCGACAGCTCCGCTGACCCCACGGCGCCCCGCTGACCCTACGGCGCCGGTTCAGCCCAGCACTACTAAGACTTGATGCACATAATGACGAGCCAACAGTGTCATTATATAAAGCACACTTATACATGGTGTTAATACTGTATAGAAATGCTTTGTAGATTAAATCTGCCAGTTCTGGTATTATGCTGCCTTATATTATTATTATTATTAATAAATGTTATCCTTCAAATGACCAGAGAATGTTATAAATTTTATTAGAATTATAAAATTATTCAAGTAGAAAAATGTAATCTGTACATAGAAATAAAACATTTTATATTCAAAACAACTCAAAGTTTCCTGACTGGAAGAAAAAAACCGTTCAATGTTTTCTTCTTTAATTGCATCAAAATGAATTTCCCAGATCCTCTCCGCTTCACGGCGAGTCCCGGCTGCCGACGGAGGCAGAGAAGTTCCTGTCGATGAGTTCCTGTCGGGCTTTCAGCGCCTCCAGGTTGATCTCCATCGGAGACGTATACGGCTTGCCCGGGTACGCCTGTTCGCTCATCCCGGCCCGCGGCGGCAGAGGGACGGAGAACTTCTTGGCGATGTTGTGCAGGACGCTGCACGACTTGATGATGTTGGACTTCTTGTTCAGAGAGGCTTCTTCTGCAAAGCCGAGCTGCTGCAGACACCTGAAGCGCCTCTTCATGGCGTCGAGCGTGACCTGCATGACGCGGTGCACCTTGGCGTGCGCCTCGTTGAAGCGGACCTCGCGGTCCAACGCCGGGTTGGACACGGGGGTCAGGACGTGTTGGCTCAGCTGGTAGCCTTTCCCTCCTTCACAGGAAACCAGAGAAAACGAGTTCAGTTAGATCAAAACCAAGCTTAGAAATGTCACATATAGGCCTGTTATGATAGCAGAGTTTGCTGGACTTTAAATAGGGCTGTAGTGATGCAATAATCTCACAATACGATATATATTGCAATATTGGGCCAACGATACAATTCGATACACTTTTGCAATTTTCTGAAAGATTTTAGAGGGACAGAGTGATTTTGGTGACATTTTGTGACTGTATAAAGTTGGACTGAATTAATTTAACTGAAAACTGATTAAAAGCTCCAACTACACAATACCTGGCTCTGGTTGGACACAGACTTAAAGTGGACAGCTGGACAAAATGAATCAAAGAAGTGGAGAGAAAACATGTTTCTTTTAGTTGAAACAGTCCAAACTGTAGCTGACATGCATTAGTAAAGTAAATAAAGTGAACCAAGTTCCTGCTCTGAATAGTTTGATACCTTTTAAACCTGAACATCTGAAGGAATCACTCTAAGCCTGATGACCTGGTGAAGCAAGCAGTGAGTGAACAAGGTGACAGTTGGATGTTACGATACTTGCAGATGAATATCGATTTTCTAGTAAAGAAAATATCGATATATATCGTGATATTTATATTATTATACAGCCCTAACAATAAATTGTTCCAGAAGTTATTGCGACAAATGATAATATTGTTTTGAGACCATTTTTAAGTGATATAACGGTAATGGCAGAATAATCCAAGAATATATTCTAAAAGATCAGTAAACTTTAAATTCTTATGAACATTTAACGCTGGAACTGGAAGATATTTTAAATATCAAAATAAATAAAACACATAAAATGAATTTTTAAGTCTTTGTGAACAAAATTGTCTTTCAAAATAAGAGATGGTTGAGACCAAAACACCAAACTGAAAACTTTTATCTGGTTTTTGGTAGAGAAAAAAAAGAGATAAACGATAAATCCTACCAATAGAAATTCGATTTAATTTGTCATGTGTTTAATTGATTTGGCCTAATTACATCTCCAATCTTTTAATAAAGCTTTTTAATCTAAGGACTTGATGTAGATTGAAAACCTAATGGATTCTTGTTGATCCAACAGGATTTGGGAGAAAAAGCAGCTGCTGCTGCCAGAGAAGTAATTAGTTCACTGATTGATCATCAGGACCAGTAAAACCAGTTACTTGAGTAAAGATTTTACCAAATACTTTATTACTCTTAAATTAATTTCTTCTATGGCTGCTTTGTACTTCTACTTGAGTAGAAACATGTTGAAGTAGTGCTACTCTTACTTCTGTATCATCTCTGGGTTTATTGGTTTACTGCCAACAGCCGCTAGTCTTTCTAAGAATTCACATCTAAGAAAATCCACCCTGACTTCTTCTTTTAAAAGTTCTGAAAAGGAAAAAAAAATCTGAATTTTCGTTTTCGGCTCTAATCCTCTTCCATACATTGGTCACTAATGGGTTGGGTTTTATTATGACTATATCAACAATTTTGTCTTTATTCTATTTGCTAGCTGACTAGCAGCTCTGATAAAATGTAACATAAATTGCTTTATAGGAACCATCCACAATAATAGTAGTTTTCAGTAATTGGGCGTTTTTAACTCATATTACGGTTCAGATTAAGGTTCAAATAAATAGTGGAACATATAACTGCAGTGTTATTTTTAATCAACCCCACACTGGGATTTGAACCAAAGTCCTTGGAGTCAATGGGACTCTGGTTTCTTCCCAGGAAAAGAGCTGCACAACCTTTATGTTTAACAAAATAACCCATTTATCCGACCAGCTTCTGGTTGGTTTCATGCACAAGAGTTTAGATGGTATCTGAGCTACAATTAGGCAAGCAAAAAAGGAAACGTGTTTTTTCACATGTTGTGGTTTGTTGTGGGTTGAGGGGACACAAGCAGAGGTTGAACAAACCCAGTGTTGCATAGTAACAAAGTAAAAACACTTCAGAGTACTTCATACTTTCCTCGAGTATGAATTTTTTTTGATAACTTTCACTTTTACTTCACTATATTTCTGAACTTAATTTCATACTTTTACTCCGATACATATTCAATGTGTGGTTTAGTTACTCGCTACAAAAAGCGAGAGAGAGAAACGCTGGAGTTTTGACCCACCTACTGATTGGCTGCTACAAAGTCGGACACAAATGGAGCCTCATACAACATGAACCACATATGCATATGTGGTTCATGTCAGAAGCTGGTTCAGTTGTAAAGCAGGTTAAGTTAACCTTATAGGTAAAGCACCTAATTTCCTTAACTAAATGATGCTGCAGGTTTATCTATTAGCAGGTTTAATTTTGCCTGCACTTGGTTGTGTTTATTACTTTAACTGTATTTGACAAGTTTACCAAAACTTGTCAAACTGCATTTACCTTGTTTTACTTTTTACTTATACTTTTCATTACATTACTTGAGTACATCCATTTTTACAGTAATTTCCATACTTAAGTACAAGAAAATTCAGATACTTTAAGACTTTAACTCGAGTAACATTTCAGTCAGTGACTTGGACTTTTACCAAAGTCACATTTTGGAGACTGTGGCGCAACTACACATTATTCAGGTGGATGCAAAAACATAAATCGGTGCCCCCCCCCCCCCCCCCCCCCCCCCGACCCCCCAGAGGGAAGGAACGGCAGAGTGAAGGAGACGATCACCCCCCCCCCCCAGGTGACGATACATGAAGGGTAAAACTCACTACATTTATCTGGTCATGTGCGCGAGGTGACGGAGCACATGCGCGTCGCCCCCTCCAGACGGGTTTTTTTTTTGGCGCCCCCCTCTGGTGCTGCGCCCCTATGCGCTGCAGACCCACTTTTTGCACCACTGTTTGGAGAGGCAGTAGCGCAAAAAGTGGGTCTGCAGCTTGTATGCAGCGCACAGGGGCGCAGCACCAGAGGGGGGCGCCAAAAACAAACCCCCGTCTGGAGGGGGCGACGTGCCGACGACGTTTTCCCAAACACTTCAGCGCGGCTTTCGCTCGTTGCGCACATAACGAAGTGAATGCAGCGAGTTTGACCTTTCCTGCACGGTTTAGTCGCGCCTCACCAATAAGCCAGAAGGCTCCGTGCAGGCCGTCCTCCACCTCCCTCCCTCTGAACGAGGATTCCCACAGCTGCTGCTCCAGCGCGCTGCCCACGCAGCACTTCTCCACGCTCAGGACGTTTCCCTCAGAGTCGCATATGAACTGGCTCACCACCGACGTGTAGCCCAGCGTGTTGATGAACGACTTGAAGGACTTCCTGTCGTAGGGGGAGGCTCTGATCTTGAAGTGCGCCGGCGCCAGGACGCCCAGGACGCCGGGGATCCCGCACAGCTCCTCCATCCTGGACGCGGTTCCGGCTCTGGCCTCGGCGGTCAGAGGGAAGGAGATGAAAACGTCCGACATTCCCGCGATAACCCCGGAGATGACGGTGACCGCGCTGACCAGGCCGGCCGGCTGGTGGATCCCCGCCTTCGCCTGCACGGAGGACGTGAACACGCCGTGCGCGTAGTAGCTCAGCGCCGTCATGAGCATCACGTCCACCGGCGGGTGGCTCTTCTTGAAGGCGGCCGACTTGACGCGCATGCGGACGGCGTGTGTGATGAAGGCGATGCAGGGTCTGGACAGGTGGAAGGTGTGGAACAGAGCCTGGTCGGTGAAGGCGTCGAAGCAGCTCCGGGGGCCGCGGTCCGGCTCCGGCTCCGGCTCCGGCTCCGGCTCCGGCTCGCCGCCTTCCAGCAGCTCCTCCTGGACGGCGAGCCACAGCGGCGCCGGAAAGGCCATGCGGTCCAAACGGGCCGGAACACCGCAACCCGCTGCGGGGCGGATGGACTCAAGCAACACAAGCTACGATAAACAACAGCTGCTGCGCTCAAAGCCAAACAAAAGATTCTTCTTCTGACGAGTTAAGGCATCAGAATGTCCTACAATGACACTTTATCGCCCTCTAGTGGTTTTATATTTATATTTATATATATATATATATATATATATATATATATATATATATATATATATATACACAGTCCAGTCACATTAATGTGACCATCTGTCAAAAGCCAGAATAACCACCTTTCGCAGAGCGAACTGCTACGAGACGTGCAGGAAGAGAGTCACTTAGGTCCCTGAAGGTCTTCTCTGGGATGTTGAGCCATGCCGACTCTAATGCCGTGGCCAGCTGCGCTAGATTACGCGGTTGAGGATCCATGGCGCGAACAACTCGATCGAGATGGTCCCACAGATGCTCGATTGGGTTTAAGTCAGGTGAGTTTGCTGGCCAGGGGAGGACGGTAAACTCATCCTGGTGCTCTTCGAACCACGCACGTACACTGGCAGCTGTATGGCACCTCGCATTGTCCTGCTGGAAGATGCCATCATCCTGAGGAAAAACAATGCGCATGTAGGGGTGGACATGGTCCGCAAGGACAGATGCGTACTTGTATTGATCCATCGTGCCTTCCACAATAATCAGTGAACCCAGAGAATGCCAGGAAAACATTCCCCAGACCATAATGCTCCCGCCTCCAGCTTGGACCGTTCCTGCAATGGTTGCAGGGTGGTTCCTTTCAGAGGTTTCACGCCTTATACGCCAACGTCCATCTGTCCGATGGAGCATAAAACGCGATTCATCTGAAAACGCTACCTGTCGCCACTCAGTGGACGTCCAGCTGCTGTACTGGCGTGCAAATTCTAGCCTTCGTCGTCGATGAACACCAGTCAGCATAGGTGCACGAACCAGGCGTCCGCTTCGGAGGCCCAGACGCAGCAATGTTCGCTGAATAGTGGTTTGGGAGACACTTGTGGTAGCCCCTTGGTTCATTTTAGTGGTCAGTTGCTCAACGGTAGCCCGTCTATCTGCCCGAACGCATCTCCGCAACCGTCGTTCGCCTCTGTCATCTATGGCCCGTGGTGCACCACATTTGCCACGTCGTTGATTTTGGACAGTCCCATTTTGCCATGCACGGTACACTTTTACCACGGCGGCACGCGAACAGTTCACAAACTCAGCCGTTTCGGAAATGCTTCCACCCTTGGCCCGAAAGCCAATGATCATGCCCTTTTGGACGTCGGATAAATCGCTTCGTTTCTGCATTACGCCAACGATTGAAATGTTTTCCGAAGCCCACACACACCTTTATATACGCTCAACTGCACTGTGCTGCCACCTGCCTTCTGTGATTGGTTATTTAACTCTGAAGTGGAAAGTACGTGGTGGTCACATTAATGTGACTGGACTGTGTATATATATATATATATATATATATATATATATATATTATATATATATATATATATATATATATATATGAGAGCTACAATATGGCCTCCTTCAGATTAACATCATATAAATTGAGGTAGCTTGGCTTTTTGTCAACTCCATCAGTTTTTGTGACTCTTTCAGTGAAATTTTTGTCAAATCTCACTTAAATGTGCAAATAATTCATTTTAATGTATTTTACATAAATTGCATTACTTCACATGTACCAAGTTTTTCATTCTACTCACTAGTTTGTCACCACCTTCAGTTTTGTGTCGACTCCGTCAGATGGACTTTTTATGGTTTCTTGTTTTAAATATTTATTTTGTTTCTTGAGAAGCATTTGTCTGTAAAATGAGTAAAAATATCACTAATAAGGTCATTAAAAATGATTTTTATTTATTTTTGTCAGATGGTGATGACAACGTTCTAGGTCAGGTCGATTAAAAATGTCATTTTTAAAAAAGATGTTGCAACTGGGTGCCTGTACCTCAGCATCTTTAAATTTCCAAAACATTATTTGACATATTTGTATACATAAATTTGAGAAATAACAAAAGAAAATATGGGAAAATTAACCCATTTTGTCCCTATTTTCAAGAATCAGTGATATATATATATATATATAGAGAGAGAGAGAGATCACTGATCTTGTTCTTGCCAACAGCTACGCCTTACCAGTAATCAAATACTCTGCCGGAATAATTAGCTGGCCAATGGAAGAGATAAAGGCCACGAATGTTAAGACTCAGAAGTTCCTAACCGTGCATGGAGGGTTCCACCCCAAATCCAGCACCCTGAGACTGAACACGAGCCGTAAGGAAGGAGGAAGAGGACTAGTGAATGTGAGAGCCCAGTGTTGAATAAGTACTGACATCTCAGAGTCAAGTAAAAGTTTAGGTTCCTCTCCAAAATATGACTTTGGTAAAAGTCCAAGTCACTGATTGAAATGTTATTTGAGTTAAAGTCTTAAAGTATCTGAAACGTCTTGTAATTAAGTATGGAAATTACTGTAAAAATGGATGTACTCAAGTAATGTAATGAAAAGTATAAGTAAAAAGTAAAACAAGGCAAATGCAGTTTGAATGACATTTTTTATATTTTGGTAAACTTGTCAAATACAGTTTAAAGTAATAAACACAACCAAGTGCAGGCAAAATTAAACCTGCTAATAGATAAACCTGCAGGCATCATTTAGTTAAGGAAATTAGGTGCTTTACCTACAAGGTTAACTTAACCTGCTTTGAACCACATATGCATATGTGGTTCATGTTGTATGGGGCTCCATTAGTGTCCAACTTTGTATCAGCCAATCAGTAGGTGGGTCAAAACACCAGCGTTTTTCTCTCTCTTGCTTTTTTGTAACAAGTAACTAAACCACACATTGAATATGTATCGGAGTAAAAGTTTGCAATTAAGTTCGGAAATATAGGGAAGTTAAAGTGAAAGGTATTAAGAATGTTCATACTTGAGGAAAGTATGAAGTACTGCAAAATATACTTAAGTAAAGTAGTGAAGTGTTTTTACTTCGTTACTATACAACACTGGTATTTTGTAGTTGTGACAATGATGCACATTTTTGATAAAAATCTAAAAACTGTAACATCCATTTGTATTCAGAATTTATTCTGATGCATAGTTATTTTTTTATTTAAAAAAAAAAATAAATAAATATAGAGACGTTGCAACATGATGTCATGCCGCCGCCCCGTTTCCTTCTGTACGGCAAAAAGCAGCTAGCCGAAGATGGCTAGCGCTAGCATCGACTTTAGCTGTGGACCTGTCTAATGTGCTAAATCTTGAATGTAGACGTGATGTATAAAAGAAAAAGGTTATTAATTATCAACAGTATGACAACTAGCGATTCAAGGGTTTCACATTTCACAGGTCAGTAAAATGTTTTAATTAAAAAAAAGTAGGTCAGTTATGCTAGCTTGACTTTGACAACCTTAACATGTAGATGTGATGTGGAATTCGGTGTTTTGGTTCAGTTTTATTTTATTTTTGTTTTAAAAAAGGTGACCTACATACTAACTAACATCAGTACAGCTTTAAATGAGCTAATTAACCACCAATACCTGAGATTTACTAAAGCTAAAATCAGCGATCACTTACTAATCGCAAAAATAAACACCAACCTAAAAACTAAAAATGCCGGTGTTGAATTAACACCCAAAAGTGTCTATATGTGTCCAAGTCAGCAGGTGTTAAAGTAACACTTTTCAAAGTGTTAAAAGATTGACACCCATTCTTTTGTTAAATTAACATTGGTCTATAATACTGAAATGGGTTTAAGAAAAGCTAAACCTTCCATTTCTGTGTATTGTTTTGAATATTTTCCACTGGATTTGATTGATATTGACACCTTGTGGGTCAATTATTTACTTTTTTAACACCACATTGTGTTTTGTGATCAACACTACACTGGTGTTACTTTTAATATATTTTAACACCAACACCGCTGTAAATGCTAATGTGACTCTGTTGTGTTGAATTTAACACCAGCTGACTTGGACACATATAGACACTTTTGGGTGTTAATTCAACACCAGCATTTATACTGTGTATGTGTGTGTGTGTATATCCGTGTGTGTGTTTTGCTATTTCAGTCTTAGAAGAACGGACTGATGACAGAGAAAATGGTTTGTGTTCAGCATCTCTGACAGACAAAAAGCTGCTCGTTTGAACCGCAGTTCAGGGAAACACTGATCAGTTTTGTGTAAATTTGGGAAGCGACAGGAAAGTTTAATGGAGGGAAAAACTGTGTAAATCCAAAAACAGGCCAGTCAGCCTCAAACATAACAGGACACTCATCAGGATGAACTGAGAGTCTCTTTTGTTGTTGTTTTGGCAGAGAGATTCTGGGAACAGGATGCGATGCGTCCTTGAAGGTCAGTCGATTCCCTAAACACGACCAGGTTTATGGAAAAAAACACAAATGGATCCCATTAAGATCTCTAGTCTTCTCAAAGTTGTGTTGAGCAATATTTTTGTAGATTTGTTAAGGCCTTTGAATTTCATCTGATTAGGCCCGGAAAAAAAAATTTGCCAGTATAAATAAAATATTGGCTAATTTTTTTTTCTTGAATTTTGACTTTTTTGGGGCCCTCGGGTAGAAACTCCCAAAGTGGAGCAGTGGCTAAATATATGGACCTGGAGATGCAGAAAACCCCATGCGGACAGAACCAGGTTGGGATTCAAACCCATGACTTTCTTACTACAAGGCAGCAGTGGTACCAACTGATCCACTGTGCAGCCCTGATGTTTTATTCACAAAATGAATGTTTTATTCACACCAAAGGAAAATTTAGAGACTAATCAAGCCAACAATGATGACTTTAGATTGTAGCAGGAAGCCGGAGCGCCCGGAGAGAAACCTGCAAACAGGATATTCATTTTTTATAGTTGAATCACAAAATTCAATGTCTCCTGCTCCTCTCCAAAACGAGCTTGGTTGCTTTCGAGAGGCGTGGCAGGAGAAATTGTTAGCTAGGATTTTCTGAAGAGTGTGGTGTCGTCTTCAAATCGCTTTAAAAACTGCCAACAATTTCTGAGCCTGGTGGAAAACTTGTACAGAGGTTGTCCTTCATCGTTGTTATGAGGCTCCTGTCTTTACGGCAGCTGTAATCACAAAATAATTTTTTGTCATAGAATATATTTCACCTTCTGGATCAGTTTTTCTGTAGGGAAACAGTAAAAACTGGTCCAAAAGTTTCTCCTCACCTTCCAATGGTAAACCACCCCGTCCGGGTGGTTCTTCCTTTGGGACAAGGTCAAAGCTTGGTCCCAATATCTTTCCTTAGAAGAAATGTTCAAAGCCTGGTCCCAAAGTTTCTCCTCACCTACCAATGGTAAACCACCCCGTCCGGGATGGTTCTTCCTTTGGGACATGTTCAAAACCTGGTCCCAAAGTCTTTCCCAGGAAGATGAGGTTGAACCACCCCGTCCGGGATGGTGTCGTTTTTCTTGATCCTTCGAGTGATCATCCTCGTCTACGCTGCCTTGTTTACGGCATCTGTAATCGCCAAATAATCTTTTTACTTTAAATAAAGTTTCTCCTTATATTCCAGTGGTAATTGTCCGGGGTGGTTCTCCCTTGGTGAAATGTCCAAAAACTGGTCCCAAGGATTCTCCTCATCTTCCATGTTCAAATCCTGGTCCCAATGTCTTTCCTCGGAAGATGAGGTTGTGCCACGCCGTCTGGGGTTCCTTGGTGAAATGTTAAAAAACTGGTCCCAAAGTTCCTCCTCATCTTCCGATGGTAAACCACCCCGTCCGGGGTGGTTCTTCCTTTGGGACAAAGTCAAAGCCTAGTCCCAATGTCTTTCCTTAGAAGAAATGTTCAAAGCCTGGTCCCAAAGGTCCTCCTCTTCTTCCAATGGTAAACCACCCCGTCCGGGGTGGTTCTTCCTTTGGGACAAGGTCAAAGCCTAGTCCCAATGTCTTTCCTTAGAAGAAATGTTGAAAGCCTGGTCCCAAAGGTCCTCCTCTTCTACCAACGGTAAACCATCCCGTCCGGGGTGGTTCTTCCTTTGGGACAAGGTCAAAGCCTAGTCCCAATGTCTTTCCTTAGAAGAAATGTTCAAAGCCTGGTCCCAAAGGTCCTCCTCTTCTTCCAATGGTAAACCACCCCGTCCGGGGTGGTTCTTCCTTTGGTACAAGGTCAAAGCCTGGTCCCAATATCTTTCCTTGGACAAAATGTTCAAAGCCTGGTCCCAAAGGTCCTCCTCTTCTTCCAATGGTAAACCACCCCGTCCGGGGTGGTTCTTCCTTTGGGACAAGGTCAAAACCTAGTCCCAATGTCTTTCCTTAGAAGAAATGTTCAAAGCCTGGTCCCAAAGGTCCTCCTCTTCTTCCAATGGTAAACCACCCCGTCCGATGTGGTTCTTCCTTTGGGACAAGGTCAAAGCCTGGTCCCAATATCTTTCCTTGGACAAAATGTTCAAAGCCTGGTCCCAAAGGTCCTCCTCTTCTTCCAATGGTAAACCACCCCGTCCGGGGTGGTTCTTCCTTTGGGACAAGGTCAAAACCTAGTCCCAATGTCTTTCCTTAGAAGAAATGTTCAAAGCCTGGTCCCAAAGGTCCTCCTCTTCTTCCAATGGTAAACCACCCCGTCCGATGTGGTTCTTCCTTTGGGACAAGGTCAAAGCCTGGTCCCAATATCTTTCCTTAGACAAAATGTTCAAAACCTGGTCCCAAAGGTCCTCCTCACCTTCCAATGGTAAACCACCCCATCCGGGGTGGTTCTTCCTTTGGGACATGTTCAAAACCTGGTCCCAAAGTCTTTCCGAGGAAGATGAGGTTGAACCACCCCGTCCGGGATGGTGTCGTTTTTCTTGATCCTTCGAGTGATCATCCTTGTCTACGCTGCCTTGTTTACGGCAGCTGTAATTGCCAAATAATCTTTTTACTTTAAATAAAGTTTCTCCTTATATTCCAGTGGTAATGGTCCGGGGTGGTTCTCCCTTGGTGAAATGTCCAAAAACTGGTCCCAAGGATTCTCCTCATCTTCCATGTTCAAATCCTGGTCCCAATGTCTTTCCTCAGAAGATGAGGTTGTGCCACGCCGTCAGGGGTTCCTTGGTGAAATGTTAAAAAACTGGTCCCAAAGTTCCTCCTCATCTTCCGATGGTAAACCCCACCATCCGGGGAGGTTTACCTGGTCCCAATGTCTTTCTTCAGAAGAAGAAGTTGAACCACCCCGTCCGGCGTGGTTCTTCCTTTGGGACCTAGTCAAAGTCTTGTCCCTACCTTTTTTCTTGGAAGGAGAGGTCGAACCATGCCGTCGGGGATGCTTCTTCCTTTGGCACATCAATGCCTGGTCCCTATGTGTTTCCTTCGAAGATGAGTTTGAACCACCCCGTCCGGGTGGTGTTGTCTGTCTTGATCCTTCGAGTGATCATCCTTGTTCGGGGTCGTTTTGTTTTTGGGAACTGTACCTCCCGAAAACAGCTTGGGAGCTGTGACGTTCCCAGAAACCTCCCCAGCTGGGTCAGTTTCATCAGTTCCGATGTCTGCAGTCCTGTTTTGTTTAGTCTCTGTAGACTGAGGATCTGTCTGTTCCACACAAACTTTCCCAGCCGGGTCAGCTTGTGGTTTGGGATGGGATGGAAATCCATCCCAGAACCAATCCCTCACTTCATCCCCATCCGAGTCAGGTTGTGGTTTGGGACGGGATGGAAGTCCCTCCCAGAACCAATCTCTTTCTTCGTCATCCTGAGTGGTTCTTTCTTCGGATTCATCTCCTCTCCTTTCATCTGAGTCGTCTCCTGGGAAGAAGTAGTCAAATACCTTCGCTCCTGTCGCCGCCAGATATCCGAATGGTAGAACAAAAGGGAATGTCATCTTTGAAACACAAAAACAGTCACTAGACACAAAAGCTGAATCTCAGAGGAGCGTTTGGATTCTGACGGAAGTGTTGAGATTCCAACAATCAAAGCCTCAGAACGTCTTTGATCTGCTGTGATGAACATGATGTCATCTATGACCTCATCCGTGACCTCGCTGTAGTTCTGAGGCAGGGTCTTGCTTCTGATCGTTGCTATGGAAACGACAGTGGTGGAGAAAGTTCTCAAAAAATTTACTTAAGTAGAAGTACAAATACACAGACAAAAATGTACTCAAGTAAAAGTAAAGCTACCTGGTCAGACAATACAAATATGGTATTGAACTTAATTATTTCAAGTAAAGTCAAAGTAAAAAGGTCCCTTAAGGAAAAATTTGCAAGTTTTAAATTTGAGTATATTTAGAGGGCACTGTAAAAGAGTTTTCCCAAATATTTAGTTTGGAACTACTTAAAAGTTTGAGTTGACTTTCTGTAGAATTAAGACAAAGAGATTTAAAATGTTTATTAGAAGAAAATAAATGATTTGAGTAAGAGTGACTTCAATCTGTTATCTTAAACATACATAATAAATTCATTAAATAAAATGAACAATTTGAGTTGGATGATTAGAATATATTGAATTGGTTAAACTTAATAAATTTAAGTTGGATAAACTTAATAAATAAAGTTGGATAAACTTAAATTAAGTTGGATAAACCTAATAAATTAAGTTGGAGAAACTTAATTGAATTGCTTGTTACCTATGGAAGCAATTCAATTAAGTTGGTTCAACTATTTAGTGTAAGTTTTGAGTTAAATAAACACAAAAAAGTAAGTTGGCTTAGCAAAAGCAAAATAATTGTTAAATAAATGTAAATAAGTCCATAAGATGAACTTCAGCCCAAAAAACACTTTTTAGAAGTGAGAGTTCCAACACATTTGGTCAGCTGGTTTTACCGCAGTATGCACTGTACAATGGCTGCTGGAAGAGACGAAATGTTTTGTGTTGACTCACTTTCCAGAAACCATTTGCTGCATTCAGGCTGGTTGAGCAGGAAGCTCACTTTGGATTTTCAAACATGTACAGTTTTATAATTACACATCTGTTTGGAACCGTTTTCCTGTGCAAAACGTTGAGCTGGGCTGTGTGGATCTACAGCGATGGAGACCCTAAAACAGCAAAATAGGCAGAACTGAGCAGACTAAAATACAATTACCAAATAATAATTTACCCTATCCATAAAAAAAGAAAATAAATTTAATTAACTGTGTGTAAAATAGATCTCCACACTGCAAAAACACAAAATCTAAACAAGTATTTTATTTTCTGGTTTCTATTGGAAATATCAACTTATAGCAGCTTTTTCAAAGTTAATAATTCCTTAATCTTGATGAAAAACATCTAGTTCATCTGAAGCTGTTACCTAGCAACCCCAGCCAAGTCCAGCCCGTCACCTAGCAACCAGTTCTAGTTCCACTGGCCACCATTTCACTAATAACAAGACATTTTTATAAGTGGAATATGGAAGTGAAACTAGAACTTTTTCATCAATATTCAGGATTTTTGACTTACAATGAGTTCATATTTCCTGCTGAAAAATTTCTGCTAAATTAGTTTTGTGTCATTTCAAAGTGAGCGAAGACATTTGCAGCAGAAACTAAACAAAAAACACTCGGTTGGATTTTGTGCTTTTTAGCGTGCGTGAGCTTTATTTTCGGAACATTTAAAACACGACGGACTTTTAACATTCGAACAAACAAAATGGCTTGTGTGAGAAACTGAAACGTGGTGGCCACCAGTGACTCACAATCCCCTGGAAAAATGATACTTGATCCAAACATTCCCGTCTTTTTTTCTGGTCCTATTCGACGAAATTTGTTTCTGAGAGACGGTGGAACCCAACGCTGCTCTTCGTGCGTCGAGTTGCCCACCTCAGCTTGTGTACAAAGAGCTTGTCAGAAACAGGTTTGTTGGAGGTTTCAGGCGACACATGAAGGAAAAACTGCTACAGAAAAGATGTTGATGAATGAGCTCCAATTTATCACCAAATGTCCACTTTTCATTCTGTCTCTGTGAGAAATTACAAACAGGTTTTTAACTTGACTTTGGCTTTTTGAAATTATTTATTTCACTGAAAAATTGTCAACATGGCTTCAATGCAAAAACACAAAATCCTTACCGAGTATTTTTGGTCAAGCTTCCAGTGCAGATATTTTAATACACTTGAAATAAGACAAAATTAACTTCGAAGCTCCTATATTTTGATGAAAAGTTACTTGTAACTTTGCTTTGTCTTATTTCAACTGCATAGAGACATTTACGCCTGAATTAGACCTAAAATACTCTGTAAGATTTTGTGTTATTCAGTGAATCTGTAGAATCTATTGCAAATATCTTAGACAAAACTAACTGTTCAGCAAATTATACACTGTAAAGATGCCAGTGTTGAATTAACACCCAAAAGTGTCTATATGTGTCCAAGTCAGCTGGTGTTAAATTCAACACTACAGAGTGTCACATTAGCATTACATCGGTGTTGGTGTTAAAATATATTAAAAGTAACACCAGTGTAGTGTTGATCACAAAACATAATGTGGTGTTAAAAAAGTAAATAATTGACCCACAAGGTGTCAATATCAATCAAATCCAGTGGAAAATATTCAAACAATACACAGAAATGGAAAGTTTAACTTTTCTTAAACCCATTTCAGTTTTATAGACCAATGTTAATTTAACAAAAATATGGGTGTCAATCTTTTAACACTTTCAAAAGCGTTACTTTAACACCAGCTGACTTGGACACATATAGACACTTTTGGGTGTTAATTCAACACTGGCAATTTTACTGTGTAGGGGCTTGTTTTAAGCAAATAAACTACTTGCCCATTGGCAGATTATTTCACATTTTGCAGGTAAAAATGTATTGTTATAAGTTAATTAATCTGCCAGTAAAATAAATATATATATATATTTATTTTATGGCTGACTGAATAGCTCAATGGGTAAGTCGCCAGTCTTCCACCAGGTTCGAATCCAGGCTGGGGCTGAAGTTACAACAGTCAATTGAGCTGTCAGTGTGGGTCCTTAGGCAAGACCCTTGGAGCTATATAGCCTACCTCATACCATGAGAGACGATGATAAGCATGACATGTCGGCTCAGACGTCGCCCGGCCAAACAAGGTCTGCGTCAGGTGCTGGGGAACCAGAGCACCTAGATGAAAAATGGGCCACTGGAACAAGACGGAAATGGGCGAGAGGTGAAAACATGGATCTGTTGGAATGCTACTACTCAAGTAACCCTAGTCAGAGGGGCTACATGCAAAGACTGTGGGAGGAATGGTTAGTTCGACATCCCCAGTCAACACTAACTGCCAAGCAACTAGTGGCTCAGTGTTCCAACATCTGCAAACGGCAACTGCTGTCACAACTTGAGATTGACGAGGTACAACACAAATATGGCAAAGAGGAGGAGCCAGAACGCCAGGTCAGAGGGGAGTTAACTCCCCACCCAGAGACTGGGTATGTAGCCCCAGTAATGAACGAACCATCAGAGCTGAACGAGGCAGCAACTGACCTGAGAGAGAGAATCGTGGCCGTAATGAACACCAGACAACCCCGACGCCAATTACAACGGCTGAGTGAAGCACCACCAGAAAGTCTAATTGAAGATGTGAATGCGGCATTGAGAACGATCCCTACTAACACCATAACAGAAACCAATGAGCTGATATACAACTCAGCATCAGTGATCCTTGAGATGCTTGGCTATAAGAGCAATCATGAGACCCAATACCCACCATGGAAAAGACGGTTAGAGGCTAAGATCAAGATAACAAGGAGGGAAGTGAGCCAACTGTCAGAGCTCCAAAGGGGTGCAATGAATAGATCAGTACACAAGAAATACAGCCAGATGTCCATACCTGAAGCACTCGAAACTGCCCAACAAAGGCTCCAAGCCTTGGCCAGCCGCCTGAAGAGATACACAAGAGAGAATGAAGCCAGGAGGATTAACCGGCTCTTCCACACCCAACCAGCTAAAGTGTACTCTCAATGGCAGGGTACTAACAACAGAGCAGACCCACCAAGGCTGGAGACTGAACAATACTGGAAAGGCATATGGGAAAGGGAGGCGTCCCACAACAGCAATGCAAAGTGGCTGACCTCTCTACGAGAGGAACACAGCAACCTCCCTGAACAAGCCCCAGTAACCATCACTGTGGCAGATGTCCAAGAAAGAGTCTCGGGTATGAAAAACTGGACAGCACCAGGACCTGACATGATCCATGCCTACTGGCTAAAGAAACTCACTGCCCTCCATGAGCGACTGGCAGCTCAAATGAACCAGCTGCTACAAAATGGGATTCACCCTGAATGGTTAACTGAAGGTCGCACAATCCTGATACAGAAGGATCCCTCAAAGGGTTCAATCCCATCCAACTATCGGCCAATAACCTGTCTCTCTACAACATGGAAGCTCATATCAGGCATCGTAGCGGCTAAGATAAGTGGTCACATGGATAAATACATGAGTACGGCACAGAAGGGCATTGGCAAAAATAGCAGAGGAGCCAAACACCAACTCCTTGTAGACCACACAGTTGCCCGAACCCTCAAGCTCCCAGGCCTCTGGTAGAGGACCTGAGCTCAGAGGATGAAAGAGAGAGAGGAGACCACCCGCAGAGGGTGAGAAGGGAATTTTATTTTTTTTTATATATATATATATATATATATTTGTATTTATACATTTGATTGGTTTTTGAAGATTAAATTAGTTATATATATAACTTATATATATATATTTATATAACATATATACACAGTCCAGTCACATTAATGTGACCACCACGTACTTTCCACTTCAGAGTTAAATAACCAATCACAGAAGGCAGGTGGCAGCACAGTGCAGTTGAGCGTATATAAAGGGTGTGTGTGGGCTTCGGAAAACATTTCAATCGTTGGCGTAATGCAGAAACGAAGCGATTTATCCGACGTCCAAAAGGGCATGATCATTGGCTTTCGGGCCAAGGGTGGAAGCATTTCCGAAACGGCTGAGTTTGTGAACTGTTCGCGTGCCGCCGTGGTAAAAGTGTACCGTGCATGGCAAAATGGGACTGTCCAAAATCAACGACGTGGCAAATGTGGTGCACCACGGGCCATAGATGACAGAGGCGAACGACGGTTGCGGAGATGCGTTCGGGCAGATAGACGGGCTACCGTTGAGCAACTGACCACTAAAATGAACCAAGGGGCTACCACAAGTGTCTCCCAAACCACTATTCAGCGAACATTGCTGCGTCTGGGCCTCCGAAGCAGACGCCTGGTTCGTGCACCTATGCTGACTGGTGTTCATCGACGACGAAGGCTAGAATTTGCACGCCAGTACAGCAGCTGGACGTCCACTGAGTGGCGACAGGTAGCGTTTTCAGATGAATCGCGTTTTATGCTCCATCGGACAGATGGACGTTGGCGTATAAGGCGTGAAACCTCTGAAAGGAACCACCCTGCAACCATTGCAGGAACGGTCCAAGCTGGAGGCGGGAGCATTATGGTCTGGGGAATGTTTTCCTGGCATTCTCTGGGTTCACTGATTATTGTGGAAGGCACGATGGATCAATACAAGTACGCATCTGTCCTTGCGGACCATGTCCACCCCTACATGCGCATTGTTTTTCCTCAGGATGATGGCATCTTCCAGCAGGACAATGCGAGGTGCCATACAGCTGCCAGTGTACGTGCGTGGTTCGAAGAGCACCAGGATGAGTTTACCGTCCTCCCCTGGCCAGCAAACTCACCTGACTTAAACCCAATCGAGCATCTGTGGGACCATCTCGATCGAGTTGTTCGCGCCATGGATCCTCAACCGCGTAATCTAGCGCAGCTGGCCACGGCATTAGAGTCGGCATGGCTCAACATCCCAGAGAAGACCTTCAGGGACCTAAGTGACTCTCTTCCTGCACGTCTCGTAGCAGTTCGCTCTGCGAAAGGTGGTTATTCTGGCTTTTGACAGATGGTCACATTAATGTGACTGGACTGTGTATATATTTATATATATATATAAGTTATATATATAACTTATATATATATATATAACTAATTCATATACAGTATATATATGTTTATATATGTTTGATTGGTTTTTGAAGATTAAATTAGTTTATTAATTAATTTAATCTTCAAAAACCAATTTATCACCGGTCACAGAATGACGTAATTTCATATTAGCATAAAAATACAACAATGAAATATTCTTAAATTTTTATCTAATTTTATCAAATCGACATTTTTTCACTGTTTATTTTAACTACGACAGTATATGCAGGAATTTTTGCAATTTCTAAACAATGTATTTCAATAACTTTCTGTGAGCGCCCACACTCCTATGTTGCTGTGTTTGTCAAGCAAAAACATCGATATCCTTCATGAAAACTCTGCCTCAACAGTGTCTTTCATAGAAATGCTGCCAGTTATTTTCAGAGATAATACCTGCAGTCGTTCAGGTATTTTAAACAAAGGGGATGGGTGTAGTTTATATATTCATCTTCTGAAACCTTGCCTGAGATGAGCTCTTACTTTCTGTGTGAACCTCATCTTAAACAAGGCGATATTTTGACCCGA
Organism: Poecilia picta; assembly: GCA_033032245.1. NCBI lineage: Eukaryota > Metazoa > Chordata > Actinopteri > Cyprinodontiformes > Poeciliidae > Poecilia > Poecilia picta. The sequence continues at coordinate 23,434,830 of CM065371.1, forward strand.
CTGCGCCACGTTTCTGAATCATATCAACCCGTGCAGCTGCTCCCTGCTTCACTTCGCCGAAGTATTCAGCTCACAGTCAGATTACAGCCATCAGGCATGAATGGAGCCTGTTCCAAGCTGTTCACAGCTTCACACGTGATTTCTCTCTCTCTGCAGATCTGCACTCCAGATCCGGTGGTTTTCCTGGCCTGCACCAACAGCCGCCTGAAGGAGAGGCTGCAGAAAAGGGCGGAGCAGCAGGGTTGACCCGACGACAACCCGAAGGCCATCGACCGGCGCCTGACCAACTTCAAGCAGAACACCATTCCTCTGGTCAAGTACTTCCAGGAGAGAGGCCTGATTGTCACAGTGAGGCTTTCATTTACTACATCTCTGCTTTTAAACCTTTAAAACGGGAAAAAAAATATTAAATATACAGAACTGAAACTAACAATTCCGATGATTAGTATATAATATACTAATTAATATATAATTAGATTATTATATAATATACAGAACTGAAACTAACTATTCCGATGATTAGTATTTCAGTCATGCAAGAAGGCACAATATAAGAGCTCATTAAATAAACACAATATACCAATGTCAACTGAATAAATTAAATCAGACTACATTTGTAACACTAAGTTAGTTAAACATTTATGCAATACTAGTATAAAATGAATTAGAAAATGCCTAGATGAATGTGTTCCTACACACATATGGAAACTCCAACATAGTAACAAAATGGGTGAACACATTAACACACAACATAACAGAGTAAATACAGACATACGAACCAACAAGATACAATCCTCAAACACCAACCATACATTTAAAACAAACTGCAATCAAGAGAGAAACACAAACTGTCTGCTCGGCGGCAGAGCCTTTCACTCCAAGCCTCTCTTTTTATTTTACACACACAATCGCTTCCAGCGTTTTTAGCCCAAACACACACAAACTACCCTAAATGGATCCAAAAACTAAATTCCAATGCAGCCACAGTCAAGGGTTTTCCTTTCTTCTGTGACTCAGATCGTGATCAACTAAAGTCTTCTTCTCTTTTATTATCTTCACTAATTCCTGTGTGGCCATCGTCAACATTTACATTTCCTCGATGGCACCGATAGTTTATCTTGTTATATTTCAGGTGCAGCCCTCCTGAGGAAAACTCAATCCAACCTAGCCTATCCCTTCCCTGCGTCCGCAAAGAAGGTTGGGGCGGCCATCTCCCACTGCAGACCCTCTTGACCTTTAGCCAATCACCCTTTAGAAGTACCATCTGTCAACCCAATACCTCAGAGTACCTGTTTTGTACATTTTTATAAACGTATTGCAGACGCCTCCGATCACACGTCTGCATGGGTGTGGCATCGTCTCCGGCTGGTCTGAATTGCACTGGCTGACTTGGTGGGTTTCCTCAGATGGCTGCTGGTCCCCTAATTCCGTCAGCCTATTATTCAGCTTTTTCACGTAAAGCCCCAATTTCTTGTTTTCCTTCTCTAGGAGGTGGATTTCCTGCTCAAAGAAAGACTTTTCATGTTGCAGGGCGGCTGTTTTCTCTTCCAGAGCGGCATTTTTCTCCGTCAGCGCGGCCTTTTCCTCCTTTAGCGTGGCAATATCCTCCTCTAAAGTAACATTAAGGTCAACCAGTTTTTTTAATTCCTCATCCTTTTCACGGACAAGCTTATCTTTAGTAAATGCTTCTTGGTCCAGATTTAAAACTTGAATTTTTAAATCCTCATTTGCTGTAATGAGTGCTGTTGTCTCATATGACATCTTTCCGACTTCTTGTAAGATGTCCCGGAGCTTCCTTCTCTCTCTTTCCAACATCTGTTGGCCTGTTTCCTCCTCCGAATCAGAAGTTGATGTATTGCTTTTTAGGCTCATCGTTTCTCTCGCTACAAATTGTTTCGAGTGTCTTGAATCAATCCTTGTCCTTGCTCTTCAGGTTCTGCAATGGTTATGACGGTAGAATTCAAGAGTGGAGTTTTTGTGCATCGCTCTTTGTGACATCAAATTGCATGATGTCACAAATTGATGTCAGCAGAACAACTAGAAAACTGCTGAAGTTTGAATATAAACAAACTTTACGGCAGAATGCAGCTCGGTTAAGCTGATGGCCACTGGAGACAGTTCAGCTGGTAAAATATCACCAAAGCTGAAATCCACACTTAGGAGACAGCGGCTCTTGAGGACAATGGACTCATTTTCATTTCATTTTTTTCTTCTAAAAAAAATTCTAAAAAAAAATCATAAACGCATAAGTAATACAAATATAACAATATATATACAGATTATATATATATATAAAAAACACAGATATTGGACAGAATATTTTTTAAGTAATAAAGCCTACCGAATAAAAACAGACTTTGAGACATGTGGCCACAGAATGGCTGGTAAGTGGTGCGTTATGGGAGGAGACGCAAAGAACGTCCCCCTAACCACACGTTTTGATGGACCGTGGGGAAGGAAGGACCGTGCAGCTCCTGTTTTCTTCAGGGAACAGAATCGACCCTTTCTCCCAAACCCTACCCTATGGAATATCCTCGTTCAACTTCCCTAAAGTTGAAAACTAGGTAAGTTGAACTGGGAGAGGATTTTCCATTTTTGGAGGAGTGACTGACTGGCAGGACTTAGTTCCCGCAGGAGGGTCTGAAGTTGCTTGTAATCGACATAATCCCCGTTCATTATCATGCAGCTGGAAAAGGTAAGAACATTGAGGTGGAGGGCACCTTGGACTTTCTCAGGAACCCTCTGAAGTACCTTCTCCATCCATGCCATCCCATGGTCACGGTACTTCTCGAGGTTTCTGGAATAGCTCAAGGAACGCCGCTCCACCTCTGTGCATACTTGAAGGGTTGCTGTGACAACCTTCGAAAGTTGCACCTTGTGCCCCTCGAATTCTAAGACGATATAGTCCCGGTTGTTCCAGAACATTTTGTGTGAGCCACAAAGATCACGAAACTTTACATGTGGAAAGAACCGCAAGTTCTCTGCCAAGAAACCCTGAAAGAGTCCAGATTATATATATATATATATATATATATATATATATAACTATATACACAGTCCAGTCACATTAATGTGACCACCACGTACTTTCCACTTCAGAGTTAAATAACCAATCACAGAAGGCAGGTGGCAGCACAGTGCAGTTGAGCGTATATAAAGGGTGTGTGTGGGCTTCGGAAAACATTTCAATCGTTGGCGTAATGCAGAAACGAAGCGATTTATCCGACGTCCAAAAGGGCATGATCATTGGCTTTCGGGCCAAGGGTGGAAGCATTTCCGAAACGGCTGAGTTTGTGAACTGTTCGCGTGCCGCCGTGGTAAAAGTGTACCGTGCATGGCAAAATGGGACTGTCCAAAATCAACGACGTGGCAAATGTGGTGCACCACGGGCCATAGATGACAGAGGCGAACGACGGTTGCGGAGATGCGTTCGGGCAGATAGACGGGCTACCGTTGAGCAACTGACCACTAAAATGAACCAAGGGGCTACCACAAGTGTCTCCCAAACCACTATTCAGCGAACATTGCTGCGTCTGGGCCTCCGAAGCGGACGCCTGGTTCGTGCACCTATGCTGACTGGTGTTCATCGACGACGAAGGCTAGAATTTGCACGCCAGTACAGCAGCTGGACGTCCACTGAGTGGCGACAGGTAGCGTTTTCAGATGAATCGCGTTTTATGCTCCATCGGACAGATGGACGTTGGCGTATAAGGCGTGAAACCTCTGAAAGGAACCACCCTGCAACCATTGCAGGAACGGTCCAAGCTGGAGGCGGGAGCATTATGGTCTGGGGAATGTTTTCCTGGCATTCTCTGGGTTCACTGATTATTGTGGAAGGCACGATGGATCAATACAAGTACGCATCTGTCCTTGCGGACCATGTCCACCCCTACATGCGCATTGTTTTTCCTCAGGATGATGGCATCTTCCAGCAGGACAATGCGAGGTGCCATACAGCTGCCAGTGTACGTGCGTGGTTCGAAGAGCACCAGGATGAGTTTACCGTCCTCCCCTGGCCAGCAAACTCACCTGACTTAAACCCAATCGAGCATCTGTGGGACCATCTCGATCGAGTTGTTCGCGCCATGGATCCTCAACCGCGTAATCTAGCGCAGCTGGCCACGGCATTAGAGTCGGCATGGCTCAACATCCCAGAGAAGACCTTCAGGGACCTAAGTGACTCTCTTCCTGCACGTCTCGTAGCAGTTCGCTCTGCGAAAGGTGGTTATTCTGGCTTTTGACAGATGGTCACATTAATGTGACTGGACTGTGTATACTGTATATATACTGTATATATATATATGATATACATATATATATATATGAGATGATATACAACTCAGCATCAGTGATCCTTGACATGCTTGGCTATAAGAGCAAACATGAGACCAAATACCCGCCATGGAATAGACGGTTAGAGGCTAAGATCAAGATAACAAGGAGGGAAGTGAGCCAACTGTCAGAGCTCCAAAGAGGTGCAATGAAAAGATCAGTACACAAGAAGTACAGCCAGATGTCCATACTTAAAGCACTCAAAACTGCCAAACAAAGGCTCCAAGCCTTGGCCAGCCGCCTGAAGAGATACACAAGACAGAATGAAGCCAAGAGGATTAACCGGCTCTTCCACACCCAACCAGCTAAAGTGTATTCTCAATGGCAGGGTACTAACAACAGAGCAGACCCACCAAGGCTGGAGACTGAACAATACTGGAAAGGCATATGGGAAAGGGAGGCGACCCACAACAGCAATGCAAAGTGGCTGACCTCTCTACGAGAGGAACACAGCAACCTCCCTGAACAAGCCCCGGTAACCATCACTGTGGCAGATGTCCAAGAAAGAGTCTCGGGTATGAAAAACTGGACAGCACCAGGACCTGACATGATCCATGCCTACTGGCTAAAGAAACTCACTGCCCTCCATGAGCAACTGGCAGCTCAAATAAACCAGCTGCTACAAAATGGGACTCACCCTGAATGGTTAACTGAAGGTTGCGCAATCCTGATACAGAAGGATCCCTCAAAGGGTTCAATCCCATCCAACTATCGGCCAATAACCTGTCTCTCTACAACATGGAAGCTCATATCAGGCATCATAGCGACTAAGATAAGTGGTCACATGGATAAATACATGAGTACGGCACAGAAGGGCATCGGCTTAAATAGCAGAGGAGCCAAACACCAACTCCTTGTAGACCACACAGTCGCCAGAGACTGCAAAACCCGACACACCAACCTGTGCACCGCTTGGATAGATTACAAGAAAGCCTATGACTCAATGCCACACACTTGGATCATTGAATGCTTAGAGATGAACAACATCAATAGGACTCTAAGAGCCTTCATTGCAAACTCGATGGGGCTGTGGAAAACCACCCTTGAAGCCAACTGCAAACCACTTGCACAAGTGTCCATAAAATGTGGCATATACCGAGGAGATGCTCTGTCCCCACTGCTGTTCTGCATAGGCCTGAACCCCCTCAGCCAAATCATCAACAAGACTGGCTACGGATACCGACTGAAGAATGGGGCCACAATCAGTCACCTCCTCTACATGGATGACATCAAGCTGTACGCTAAGAGTGAGCGAGACATCGACTCACTGATCCACACCACCAGGATATACAGCACTGACATTGGGATGTCATTCGGACTAGAGAAGTGTGGTCGGATGGTTACAAAGAGAGGGAAGGTTGTCCCCACAGAAGGGGTCTCACTCCCAGAAGGAACAATAGCAGACATAGAGCACAGTTACAAGTACCTGGGAATACCACAAACAATTGGCAACCTCGATGAGGTCACAAGGAAAGGAGCCACAGACAAATACCTCCAACGAATAAGGCAAGTCCTGAGAAGCCAGCTCAATGGCAAGAACAAGATCCATGCAATAAACAGCTATGCCTTACCAGTAATCAGAGTAATGGCTGGACAAAGCTGGACTCAAGGACAGCACAGAGGCTCTCATCCTGGGTGCACAGGAACAGGCCCTAAACACCAGAGCAATAGAGGCTCAGATCTACCACACCAGACAAGACCCAAGGTGTAGGTTGCGCAAGGAGGCCCCTGAGACAGTCCAGCACATAACAGCAGGGTGCAAGATGCTGGCAGGGAAAGCGAACATGGAACGACATAACCAGGTGGCGGGCATAGTGTACAGGAACATCTGTGCAGAATATGGACTGGAAACCCCAAGATCGAAGTGGGAAACACCCCCAAATGTGGTGGAGAATGACCGAGCTAAGGTCCTGTGGGACTTCCAGATGCAGACAGACAAGATGGTAATGGCGAACCAACCGGACATTGTGGTGGTGGATAAAGAACAGAGGAAAGCCGTTGTGGTGGATGTAGCAATACCAAGTGATTACAACATCAGGAAAAAGGAGCATGAGAAACTGGAGAAATACCAGGGCCTCAGGGAGGAACTGGAAAAGAACTGGAAGGTGAAGACCACAGTGGTGCCTGTGGTCATCGGGGCCCTCGGGGCAGAAACCCCCAAACTGGAGCAGTGGCTAAAACAGATCCCAGGAACAACATCAGACATCTCAGTCCAGAAATGTGCAGTACTAGGCACAGCCAAGATACTGCGCAGAACCCTCAAGCTCCCAGGCCTCTGGTAGAGGACCTGAGCTCAGAGGATGAAAGAGACAACCCGCAGAGGGTGAGAAGGGAATTTTTTTATTATTATTTTCATTTTGAATTGCAGCGGTTTACTTTTTTTTATTTCCTCCAAGAAAGTAGTGAAATTTCAGGATTTTTCTTTGGCCAAAATATCGATAAAATGATCAACTAAAATCAATGACAGAACGACAAAGTTTAGTAAAATTGATGCTTTATGGTCTACATCAACAGCGGCAGACATTTTGACCTAACAACTCCAACACAGCTAAGAAAACTCTCATTATGTTACAACCCATCACTGAATAGTTTATCATAATTTTATCTAAACTTCTTTAACAAACTAATCTGGCTCTTGCTAACTATTATGCTAACAGTTTACTAAACTTAAGCTAGCATGTTTTGACATGACTTGCTAATAATGAAGCTCGTAACACGTTTCAATGTATTTATTTTATTTTAGGATACCTGAATCATCTCACTTTAGAGTAGATGTTTAAAAAACTATAAAATAAACTATAGTGATAGAAATCATAATATGTAGTACATTTAAACACAAACATCAGCTAGCACAGCATGCTGAGCAGGTCACTGCAGCAGTCAGTACAGTCTCTATTTCACCATCAAATCATTGCAATAGGTGAAAAATAAAGTGAACAATGTATAATAGAACCACTGCAATAAAGATCCATTTTTTTGGCTTTTTACACACACAAAAAAATACTTTCTAATAAATAAGATCTTAAATCTCAATGAGACAATCTGTATTAATAAAAGTTATTTAAAAAAAAAAATCTTTCCAGCAAGTTCAGTAGTTGTGGATAATTTTGCACAGAATTTAACTCCATAAAAGCAAGAATATTCAATAAAACAAAACCCAGCTCATTCCATCCCAAAAAAAACTATTTAAGAAATATTTTATCCTGCATTTAAAGGTTTTTTTTCTGATCAATGAAACTGATATTAACATTTCATCAAAATCCAGATATTGATAACAATAAAATATATAAAAGACTTCAACATACAAGAATGGAGACTTTCAGTGATGCATAAATCAGTTGTTACAAAATAAATCAAATTTGACAAACAGAGGATGATCTTTCTTCCTTCTGCACATACACAACAGTTATTATCCTTTATTGTTTTAAGATGTAACATTTATGTAGGTTTTCAATATAATATCCATTACCATTGATGCTTCCATTATTATTTATGCCATCAATCTAACAAATTAATCATTTTCAAAAGTATTATTTGCTTGTTGCCTTGTTAACATCTCCAACATGAATTGATGCATTTTCATGTTAGAATTGCTTTAAAAGAATTATATTTATTACAGATTTACAGCCATACTTTACTTAGAGCTTTATAAAGACAATAATTTCTGTACTAAACTTTGCATTTAAGAGACACATTGACCCATAAAGAAAGAAAAATAAATAAAAATCTGAGAATTTTTTATATTAACATTTATATCACGGTTGTTATAAAAGTTTTTTCCAACAAGAAAAGTACAATCAAATGAACTAAACAGTGAATCTTAACTCGCCCACTGCTCAGTTACTCTCTTTGTCACGTCTCAGAGGATAAATAGAACATTTTGTTGACTTCACTGATGGAGACGTCCTCCAGTCGAGGTATTCCGCCCTTCCTGCAGCAGTCTGACCTCTGACCTCGTGCAAATACATCTGTGACAGAAAGATGAAGTTTAGCGATATCTGGACGAGAACATGTAGAGCTCTCAAGCTTTGAAATACATTTTTCCTCTAAATAAAATATGCATAGCTTTATTCCCTGCAGTTCAGTAGCAGCTACTGTAAATCATAGGATGGAGTCTCACCTGTGACGTTGTCCACAGAGTCCAGTGGAGCCGTGTTGTTCATGTTAATGCCGAACAACACAACCAAAGACACCATCAGAGCAACCAGGAGGTAGATCGGCATCGCAAGAGCCCAATACCTAAACGACACAAAACAATAATAAAGACAGCTAGATATCTAGTTTTTATTATAAGGGAGGTAACTTACTTCTGAGGCCAGTAGGTGAGTCCAACTGAATGAAGCCATTCCTCTGGTACATACGCCCACAGGAGGTACAAAACTACAGAGGAGACAGACTGTTACAAAGAGGACTGTCCTTGTAATAATCACACATCTTTACTGAAGGAACACGACTCAATTTAACAAAAAAATTAATCTGCATTAAAATAAAAAAGACCAACAGGTTTCACTTGATTCTGGTCCATCAGAGGCTAAAGGTTGGTTATGTTTAGATAATTATAACCCATATAATCATCTTAAAATGTGTAATAAATACATGTAATATATAATCATATGCGGTGGTTTTCACTTCCCACCACTTCTCCACAGGCTGGTTACTAAGAAAACACTTACAGAAGCCAAACTGTGACCCCAGGAAGAGCACAAAGCCGTAGATGGCTCTCTCAGGCAGGGGAGACGGAGAGTTTTCCACCATGATCTGAAACCAAAGCAGAAGCACAAGACTAAAGCATTCAGTTTCTATGCACCACAAATTTGGAACAAACATCCAGAAAACTGTAAAACAGCAGAAACACTGAGAGCCTTTAAATCTCAAATTAAAACCATCCTATTTAGAGCTGCTTATGGATAAATTGCGGGTTTTAATGTCTTAGGTTTGAGAATCCTTGTATGATGTCGCTCTGCTAAAACTCTGTTCGAGACCCAACAAGGGCAAGTGGATCCATGTTTTTATTTTTACTTTTAATAATGTTTTTTTCTTTTTTTTTAAATCTTTTTCAAAATCTGGCTCTTTCTGTTTTTATTTTTATTTTAAATTGTGTAAAGCCCTTTGAAATGCTTTGCTGCTGAAATGTGCTATGCAAATAAAATTTGATTGATTGATTGATTAAAGAAATCAAATAAGAGAGAGAGACACACACAAAACCCTCTTTTAAAACCAAACTGGTGTTTACTTCCTTTATCAGCAATTATACGGCAAACATTCAGATTTCTGTACGAAATACTTCAGAAAAAAACAATTTGGTCAAATTACCTGAGCTACATAATAGTCGAGATATCATAAATAAATATACCGAGAACAATTTTAACTAACATGCAAACATAACCTACAGTTTATGACAAAATCCACCACGAAGACTTCCGACTACCTCCTCAGCGTCAGTGACGTTGTCCGTACTGTACGTCAGGTCGACGCGAAACATTGCTCAGAACAAAAGTTCCTCCTTTGGAGTAACGCCGAATATAAGGAAAAACGGGACCGACTAAATATTGAAAATGTAACTTTATTAACAAATATTTATTTTCTTTCGAATATTAAAAAAAAACTAAAATAATTTAGCCACTTAGTTGCGTAAAATCGGGAAGTGTTTCATCGTCGGGAACATTTTGCTGTTGCACATCATAGAGAGATACAATGCAGCATGGCTTTGAAAGTCCTACGGGTGAGCAAAATGATGAGCCTTTAAAGAGCGTATTTGAAGACTTTTTCTGTGTTACTATTCCGTTTACTGTAAATCCACTTCCGTAAACTTTTCTCGATCGGACGTCGTCATCCGGTACGTTTTAAATCACGATGTCCAAGGCGAAGGAGAAGAAAGCGCATTCTGACGCCAAAATCCATAAACATACAGCTAAAGATAAGAGGAAGACGTTTTGGATCAAACAGAACCTGAAGAAGAAGAAGAAGCAGGAGAAGGAAGCAGCTCCACAGAAGCAGCAGGAGAAACCTGGACCTCCACAGGAAGCCCAGCAGATCTCTGCCAACTGGAAAGCATTACAGCAGGTTGGTCTCTGCAGTGTAGATGTATTTAAATAGAAGTGTTCACTAGGGCTGTAGTGATACAATAATCTCATGATACAATACGATACACGAAATTCTGCCCACGATACGATATGTATTGCAATATTCAGCAAAAGATAGGATTCAATACACTTTTGCGATTTTCTGAAAGATTTTATAGGGACAGAGTGATTTTGGATAATATTTTGTGACTGTTATAAAATTGGATGGAATTAATTTAACTGAAAACTGATTAAAAGCACCAACTACACAATACCTGGCTCTGGTTGGACACAGACTTAAAGTGGACAGCTGGACTAAATGAATCAAAGAAGTGGTGAGAAAACATGTTTCTTTTAGTTGAAACAGTCCAAACTGTAGCTGACATGCATTAGTAAAGTAAATAAAGTGAACCAAGTTCCTGCTCTGAATAGTTTGATACCTTTTAAACCTGAACATCTGAAGGAATCACTCTAAGCCTGAAGACCTGGTGAAGCAAGCAGTGAGTGAACAAGGTGACAGTTGGATGTTACGATACTTAAGGATGAATATCGATTTTTTTTCTAGGAAAGAAAATATCGATATCACAATATTGATATTATTATACAGCCCTAGTGTTCACTGGAGATTACACTGATGTTTTCCAAACTTCCCCTACAGATCCTGAAGAGCAGCCAGCCAGAGAAAAAGCATCAGAATGGCTTCACCACAAAGAAACACCAAGAAAATGCTTTTCAGAGGAGTTCTGTGAACACTGCCGCTCCAAGGGAAAGGGACTCTGGGACAAAAGAGAAGCAGAAAATGGTTCCTGTTGTCCCTAAAGAGGCTGGAGAGAAGCTGAAGCTCCCTGCAGCTTCAGACTCTCAGCAATCTGCTGCTCCAAAAAGGAAAATGGACAAAGAAATGCCAAACAGTGAGGAAGAGGGACCAAAGAAGAAGAAGAAGAAGAAGATCTCATTGGTTGAGGAGAGGAAGCCGACAGAGTATGTATACTGGAAAAACGGTTCAGATTTAGTGAACTTAGAAGAACTGGTTCCACTGGGACAGGAATCAAAACATCATCTAAAATTACACAAATGATGAAGCTGAAGAGTCATTTGTGTTACATAACTTAAACATTTTTGTTAAGATAATTGGAAAAAATTCAAAACATAAGAATGTCACTTTAATTTGGGATTGTATAAAAGACATGTTACTTTGGAAGTAACACAGTGACAGATAAAGTTAAAGATGAGTCAACTGCACTGAAATAATTAGTAAATTGCTACGAGTTTTACAGAAACTTCAGATAGTTGTTATTTTTGTTATTGTTTATTTTAAAGGGGAATAATCCACATCACATAACATCTACTGTTAGCCAACAGGCTAGTTTTTATCTGTAGTACCTAAAAGTAATCCATAGTTTTCTGTTTCTGGGGGGTATGAATATGACGTGACACCAGTGAGCGTCTCTTTAGGCAGCAGATTTCTGACTTTATTAGACAAACCTGTGAATTAATTCAGCTAAAAATAAATACATGGATGAGTTTTTCTATATTTTGCTGGTACATTAATCCTTTAATCCTGGAAATGTTCTTCAGATGATTGCAACTGTCATTATGTGACTCTGTGTTCACAGCAATAGTTGTTCTACTTTAGATTAGACTACTCCACTAAAATATTAATTTATTTTAAAGCTTTTACATATCATTTTAAAACTAAATAGATTCTTTTTAATCAGAATTCAATAAAATCTCTAAGGTGAGATCAACTTTTTGAACCACAGATTTTTTTTAGAGTGAATTTTAAGTCGCATAAAACGTCTAAGTTTTTAGATCAGATTATGTTTGTTACGTCGACGGTTCTCAAACAGTCCGGTCCAAGTCAGACCGCAGCGCTCTGACTCCTGAGCTCCTGTTTTAGGGACGACCTCTGGTTCGACGACGTCGACCCCGATGTGATCGAGGAGACGATGGGAGCGGAGGCAGCAGAGATCATGAGGAGGAAACAAGGCGTCCGCAGCAAAGAGACGGCAACGTCCCTGGTGAAGGAGTCGGCCTTCAGCGGGTGAGTGAAAAACCAAGTCATGATGAAACCAAGTCAACATTAGTGTGAATTAATGCAAAAATAGATTAATGGGAAACTGTGGTGAAGATTCACAAAATTAATCTCTTTATTCTTATTGCTACTCTTTGCTTAAGTGTCATATGTGAATTAGTTTATTGTAAGAAGTTATTATTATTGGTAATAATAATGGTGTTGCATCATAAAATAAAATCACAATTAGACCTGTCACAGTAAACAATCAATTAATTAATCAAAAGATAAACTAAAACAAACTCAATAATTTTCATTTGCTTGATTTATCGTTTTTCATTTTTTCTCTTTCTACTAAAACTGTTCCATCAATCTGCTGCTTTTGTCTCAATTGTCCCTTTTTTGAAAGATAATTTTTGTCAGAAGAGACTTAAGAATTGATTTTATTTGTTGTTTCTATTGTTTTGTTTATTTATTTTGGATATTTAAAATGTCTTCCAGTTCCAATGTTTAAATGTTCATTAGAATTCAAAGTTTATTGCTCTTTGAGAAAATGTTCCTCCATTATTACTATTATATTACTTGAACATATTCTCAGAACAACAACATTATTATTTATCGCAATAAGATTTAGGACAATTTATCGTCTGGCAAAATGTGTTATTGTGACGGGAATATTTAAATATTTCTTATAGTGATGTTTCCTTCTTCAGTGGAAACTGTTGAAAAAGTTGCAGCTGTTTTGCTGTAATCTAGTTAAACTTAAACTATAACTTTACCAGTAAATAAATGATTTAAAGACATGGCTGTGAGTTTTATGTTCAGTATTTTTGTTTGTTTACAGTGCAGGATAAAGGCAGCATCATAATTCAGAGATAACTGCTTCTGCTGGTGGCACAGCGCCCTCTGCTGGTAGATCCGTGAATAGGAGCTTAATGAAGATGAAGGATTAAAAAATGTTTAAATATTTGCGCAGTAGGCGAATGTGGCATTAAGTGTAGGTTTTGCAGATCAGTATGAAAGCATAAAACATTGATTTTTTTCTAAAGATACCAAAATAATAGAAACAGCTAAAAAAAACTTTAGAAGAAATGTACCCAGTTTTATCTGATTTATGCTAAATGCTTTGTAGCAAATCAATATCATATTTTATATGAAATCTTTGCATGTTTTTTTTAAGTACTGTGTGTTTTGCAAGGCTGACAGCGATATTTATAATGTCACAAACCAGGTGGTTAGAATCCAGGTTAAGTAAACATTTCTAAAATAATTTAAAAAATATACCACGTTATTTTAGGAGGAGTTTTGGATTGTAACCATTACATTATGACCAGTGAAGAAAATATTTCAATACTTATTCTAATATTAACAAACTAATCAGTCACATAAAGCCATTTAAAGCACTACAACATCTTTTAACTGTCATTTCTATTATTTTTCCAGATAGTTTTCTGTTCTTCAGTTCTTGAATCATGACTAATCTGTCTGAAAGTCTCTCCAGCTTCATATGGCAGAAAACCAGCAGCAATAAGGCGACTAGGAGGGACTCAAAGCTCATTTTGTGTTTAGCGCTTTAGCTCGTTTTGCTAACTTTGACAATGTTTAGCACCCCCAGCTTCCTCTATATTCATTTTTCTGGATAAATTCAAAAGATCCAATTTATGAAACTGTTTTGTAAACATATAGTTGGATAAAGTTTAACATCTGAGGTGAAGTTTTGGTTATCAAATGTTAATATTCCTTCAATTTATCATTATATCCATGCTCTTATTTTGAAAAGGGGGGGAGCAGTTTATGCAGCAGTTTCTTTTTTATTTCAAAATAAACCACCGACAGCAGAAAAGATATAAACATAAATACAATATGTAAGGGCGTTATAGAATAATGTTGACATGTTACAACATTTTGACATATCATGTAAATTATAATTTTAAAATTAAATTGATGCTCTTTAGCATTAGCCTCCACTAAGTACCAACCATGCTTGTGTCGGGCTTTAGCCTTGGCAAAACTGATGTTTATGATTAGCGGCTTAGTGTTAGTGCAGCTTAGCTAGTCACCTCACCCCATTGATGGTCTGTCTGTCTGCTCTTCATCATGGCCGTCAAATAACATCTGCAGCTGATTATTAATGCTTCTGGATTCCTTCTCCTGACCCTGGTTGCTCTTCTCTGCTGCCAGAATAACCCAAACTGTTGCCATCGACTGTGAGATGGTGGGAGTCGGTCCTGATGGCGAAGAGAGCATCCCGGCCCGAGTGTCCCTGGTGAACAAGTTTGGGAAATGCATCTATGACAAATATGTGAAACCCACGGAGAAGGTGACGGACTACAGGACGGCTGTCAGCGGCATCCGACCGGAGGACATCAAGGATGGTGAGCCGGCGGACAAACCGCTGCATCCGCAGGAGCTCCTGGTCACATGACTGGGTTTAATGTCTCTGATTGGCTCACTGCAGGAGAGGATGTCCAGACGGTGCAGAGGGAGGTCGCCGACATCTTGAAGGGGAGGATAGTGGTTGGACACGCCATCCACAACGACTTAAAGGTACGCTGGCTGGCAAAGCGAAATTACAGGAAATTTCCTCCCCCCCCCAAAAAAAACTCAGAAATTTTGAGAATGATCTCAGAAATTTTCTAGAAAAATTGTGGAAGTTTCTGAGTTTGAAAAGTTGGAAATTTGCTTGGGAAAAAAATCTGAAATTTTGATATTAATCTGTGAAATTTTCTACAAATAAAACTGGAAATTTCTGAGTTTCAAAAGTCAAATGTTTTCCAAAAGTGGAAAAATTGTAAAATTTCGAGAGAAAAAAAATAAAAAAAATTTGTGATTTTAATCTCAAAATTTAAAATTAACTGACTTTCATATTTTCTGTTTCCCTGACGAATGTAGATTAAAGAGCAACTTTTCTATCATTTTTGCTTCTTTTATATACTGACGTTTATTGATGTGAATTTTAGGCTTTAAAATTTCATCTTTTCAAGTTTTGGAAGGACTTATTCTATTGGAAACGACAGATTTTACAGGTTTTATTGAATGTTTTCACATTTTCCTGTGTTTTAACCTCAAATGGAGAAGGAAACATTCATGTTTTCTTCCAGGATTGCTCTGGATTCAACTCCATCCATTTTCTTATCAACTGTGTCTGTTATTTTTCCACACTAATGCTGATTTGCATGTCGAACAAAAACAACAAACTTGGTCTGATCTGACCAGATCACCTCCTGCCACATGTTTCCTACGTGGTTCATGTCTTTCTCTTCCCTCCTCTTCCATAAATCCCAGTTTATGAAGGACAGATAGTTATGATGATTTGGGCATGTTGGTATCTTAAAGTTGCAGCCACCGCTTTTCACTGACTGGAGTTTGACACCTGACGCTTTCTGTTGTCATGTGATAAAATTAGGGCTGTATAATAATATCGATATTGCGATATACAGTATATCGATATTTTCTTTACTAGAAAAAAATAGATATTCATCACCAAGTATCGTAACATCCAACTGTCACCTTGATCACTCACTGCTTGCTTCGCCAGGAGAGTGATTGGGTCATCAGACTTCGTGATTCCTTCAGATGTTCAGGTTAAAAAGGTATCAAACTATTCAGAGCAGGAACTTGGTTCACTTTATTTACTTTACTAATGCATGTCAGCTACAGTTTGGACTGTTTCAACTAAAAGAAACATGTTTTCTCTCCACTTCTTTGATTCATTTTGTCCAGCTGTCCACTTTAAGTCTGTGTCCAACCAGAACCAGTTATTGTGTAGTTGGTGCTTTTAATCAGTTTTCAGTTAAATTAATTCAGTCCAACTCTATATGTCACCAAAATCACTCTGTCCCTCTAAAATCTTTCAGAAAATCGCAAAAGTGTATTGAATTGTATCGTTTGCTGAATATCGCAATATATATCGTATCATGGGCAGAATATTGTGTATCGTATTGTATTGTGAGATTATTGTATAACTACCGCCCTACATGAAATGTGAAAAAGTTCAGGTGGTGTGAAAACTTTTGTAAGGCGCCTAAAAACAACAACAAACACTTAAAAATCAGCTGTAAATTGTTGCTTAACTTTAGAAAATGTTTTCAGATTTTGCTTCTGGATCATCCAAAGAAGTTCATCAGAGACACACAGAAGTATAAACCCTTCAGGCGGATCGCCAAGGTAACATAGAAACATAAATTAATGTTATGTTTTAAAGTTGAAATCAAAACGTCCAGCTGTATCGACCTCATTTCCCGTCTTTAGAGCAGCCGGCCGTCGCTCAAAGTCCTCTGCAGAGAAGTCCTGAACGTGAAAGTCCAGCAGGGCGAACACTCGTCTGTAAGTCATCAGTAACCCAAGTCATCAGTAACTGGAGTGTCAGCTGATTAATGGCTAAAGTGAGGTCACTTCCTGTGTGTTCCAGGTGCAGGATGCTCAGGCCACCATGAGGCTTTACACACTGGTGAAGAAACAGTGGGAAGCCGAGATCAGCGGCAGGAAGAAGAACAAAGAGTCCGAGGAGAAAAAGAAGAGGAAGCCGAGGTAGGGAGGAGGACGGAGGACAGAGAGGGACAGAGAGCAATGGAACGTCTTGGGGTCGGAGAGGACAGTACTTGGTCAAAACACCATCTGGACTCCGTCAGGACTCCGTCAGGACTCCGTCTGGACTCGGTCTGGACTCGTTATATCAGAACCACGCTGTGCCTTCAGAGGCAGAAACAAACATTATGGATGGAATATGTTTATTAAAATGTGTTCATTAGCTTGTGGAGGATTTCATGTTCCACAGCCACATCCGTGCGTTGTCTCACACGACCTTTGACCTCGTCAGATCATTACAGATGCACTGCAGAATATGTTCTGCAGGTTTTGTTTAGTAAAATGTCTCAGATGTTTTTTATCATATAAAACCTCCCAGTTATTAAACAGGAGGGCAGAGAACCCAAAAAACAAACTGAAGTAAGAGACGAAACATAAGAGTTTCTATTAAAATATCTATAAGACACAGAGACTGTTCAGCAAGATGTAGAGGCTAATTTAAGTAAATAATAAACCTTCTTACCTTTTTTTAAGTTAATAAGCCTCTATAAGCACTTTCTCATCCATTAACATTAATAAAAAAGTTCTGGTTCCACCAATAAAACATTTTTTCCATGTTAAAGTGAATTTATCTGCCAGTGGAACCAGAACTAGAACATTTTTGCAAAAAGTAAATATAGTTGAGTAAAGATACCGTATTTTCCGCACTATAAGGCTCACCTAAAATCTTTGAATTTCCTCAAAAGCCGACAGTGCGCCTTATAACTCGGTGCGCCTAATATATGGACCAATATTGAGCCACAACAGGTCTAGCAGCTACGGTAAGCAGCTGCCGACTTCATTTCCCTGTAGAAGAAGCGTGTGATGCATGCTGGGATGTTGTCAAAAAACTGGTTTGTTAATAAAGTTTGACTGACCTATCTACCCATAGACATGCCTATGTATCTACCTACCCACCTAATAATCAGGTTGTCTGCAGGTCATCTAGCATCACGTTCTCCACTAACATGCTGTGCGCGAACGGAGACGGGTGACCATCGTCCGGCCCAGACGCCCCATTCCAGTCGCTCTCCAGGCTCTCCTGGCAACCGGAATCGGACTGTTTTGTTGACATTCTTTATGTCAACAAAGTGGCTTTAGACATTTATCCGGGGAGCTTCGGCTAGAGTTACCAAGGCACCAGCACCTATACATTTAAAGCCGTGGGGGGAAGAGAGACAGAGGCTGCGGCGGCAGCGTGTCGGTTGGTCTGTGTTAACCAGAAAGCAGTTGGGCACAATATCACAACACCAAAACCATGAGTGAAACAATGACTAGTGCAGATGCTATATATAGAACTCAGGACCAATTTTTTTATTATTAGACATCCATATTTGTAGTGAACGGAACAAATCATGTCCCATTCAATACCGGATGGGTGGCAACATAACTGTGGCGTCTATTCTATGCGCCTTATAATCCGGTGCGTCTTATAGTGCGGAAAATACGGTAACTAGTTTCTTCCCAACTCTAATCTAGAAACGTATTTGATTGACCTGAAACGTTTAGACCTGGAGCCTCGTCCAATCAGAACCTGGAGGATCTGCGTCCAGCTGTTTGACCGCAGGGACTAAACTTCAGCCTCTGCTCTGGCTGCTTCCTGCCAGCTGCTGAGGAACATCCAGAAAGTTCTCCTCTGTTTCCTGTCAACATGAACTGGATCCAGAACCGAGTCAGAACCTTCAGGTTGGACCGGCTCCTGGCGAAACACCAGAACCAGCTGGTGGCCGTCCTGCTGATTCACTGGATTGTTGCCAGGTTTGCTCAGGAAATAAGGATTAGTTTGAAATTATGATTGCAGTAAAAACAGGATTAGAGGAAATGCAGGAAATATTTTCTGAAACTAGAGAAACGTTTTTACCGACGATCTGAACTCGTGTTTTCATCCACAAAATCCGGTTTTCATCCTTTGAAAGATAAAACTTCAAACATATTTCATTCACCTTCATTTCTTCCATCACTTCAAACATCTTTCCTTCCCTCCTTCCTTCTGATCTCTGTTCCTTCTTTTCCATCCTTCCTTCTAAAAGTGTTTAATCCAAACTTGATTCCTTCCTTCTTTCTGTTCTTGCTCGTTTCCTTCATTTGTTCCTTCTTACATTTCTTCTATTCAAACTTATTTCCGTTCTTTACCTTTTTTCTTTCCTTCCTCCTTTCCTTTGCTTCCTTTGTTCTTTCCTTAATTGTTTTCTTTCCTTCCTCTCCTTCCCTCCTTCCTTTGTCTCCTCTTTCCTTTCTTCCTTCCCTCCTACGTTCCTTCCTTCCTTCCTTATTTCCTTCCTTCCTCCTTTCCTTTGCTTCCTTCCTTCTTTCTTTCCTTCCTTCCCTCCCTCCCTTCTTACCTCCATTCCTCCCTCCCTCTGTTCCTCTCTCCTTTCCTTCCTTCCTTCCTTTTTTCCTTACTCCTTTCCTTTTCTTTCTTCCTTAGTTTGAAATTCCTTACTTCCCTCCCTCCCAGCCTCCCTTCCTTGCTACCTGTCTCCTTTCCTTCCTTCCGTACTCCTTTCCTTTGTTCCTTCCTTCCTTTGTTCCCTCTTTCCTTTCTTCCTTCCTTCCTTCCTTCTTCCCTTCCTTACTCCCTCCCTTCCTTCCTCCCTAAAGGTCGTATCTCTCATGTTTCGCCCCTTTGCTGCAGGTTTGAACAGACTTAGTATTTTTAATGTTCTGTATCTTAATAACTCTGAAGCTCGTTAGGATTGTAGTTTTACTCCGTAGCTTCTAATCAATGATTGATGAGCATTGAGCACAAATGCAGGCCACACTTTTAAGATTTTTATTCATGAAAAAGAAAGATGGAAGCTGTGTAAAAGTTGAACCAACATGCCTGGTTGTTCCTCTGCTCCACCTTCAGCTCTGGTTGCTCAATCCAGCTGTTTATGTTTCATAGGAGGTCAGAGGTCACCGGCTTCCAGGGAGCCGATGGTCCTGCAGGTCTGATTGCTGGCTGAACATCAGGTGGAGCTGACAAACGCAGCTGGAGTTTAGAGGATTCTCATGAATCCTGACTCTGTCTGGAGGATTAAATTTCACTCATTCCATAAATGTGAGATGAAACCACAGACACGTTTTCCCCTCAGATGATTCCTGGGAAAGAAAAGGTTGAGAAAACAACAGAAAATCGGAAGGGATTTAAACATGTTTCCAGTAAAATCACCAGATGTCTCTTCCTGTTTTCACAGTTTTCTCTTTTTTTTATTGCTGTACTTTCTCAGTTTATTAATTATAAAAATCTTTGACACAATGAAATGTTTTGTTATGTTGCAATCAGTCTTGGAAGTCAGTTTGTGTCTTAATGAGATTCAAAAGTTTAAAGAAAGATGAAATAAACTTTCACATCTCATGTGATGGAGTATTACGGCCATTCTAGTTTTTCTTTAAAGGTGTAAATTTCCACCAAAAAATTCATAAAAGTTTCCCGAAAAAACTTCTGAGCTTGAAAAAAATATTTTAGAAAAAATTATTTCCATAAAATTTCTGAGATTAATCCAAAATGTTCTATTTTTCTTTTCCTTTTTTGGGGGAGTTTTAAATTTTTAAAACTCAAACTTTTAGAGATTTTGTCTAAGAATTTTTTTTTTTACTTTTCCTTGTTCTTTCTAGAATTTTTCTTTTTCTTTATTTTCGCCTTTTGAAAGTCAATATTTTTAAGATTTTGTTTTGCAAAATTTCAACTTTTTTCTTGTTCTTTCAAGAAAATGTGTCTGGATCCAGATCATTTCTGACAAAAACAAACATGGATCTTTACTAACTCTTACATGATGAAAACACTTGATAAAAATTAGATTCTAAACATTTTTCTAGTCACAATAAGAATCTCCATAAACACAAAGGATACAAAAATCTGTCATTACTGTTATGATATTGTGTTTGCAGAAGGAAACTTGGCTAAAATAAATAAAACAGCTCTGGAAAACAACAGCTGTGTATTTGTTGTGCTTGTTTGCTGCAGGGCTGAAAGAGACGGAAACAAACCAGGACGTAGTTTCTGTTTGCTACTGACATTTTAGGAAATATCGCTTTTGACTCCCAAACTGAGTTTTTGTTTGGTTTCCCTGAAACTTTTTGCTGCATTATTGTTTCTTTTTGATTATGTGTTTGCTGCAGATCATTGAATCAAACTGATAGAAGACAAACTGGACTCAGTTTTTGCTTCTTCTCTCCGATATTCATTTTTGCCTTCATGTTTTCAGACCACAGATTTTCAGGTCAGTCATTTTGTCTTTGCTTTAAATGATCTGCAGCCGCCTGAGTCTCGTCACTGTCAGCGTTAAAGCTGCCGGCGCTGATGGAGCGGCCCTTGACTGTTCCTTCACTCGGCTTCCCAGCAGTGAGTCCATCAGGGAAACTGTTGGCACACAAACATCTCATCTGGTTTTATTCTGCAGCCGATGTCGCAAATCAACAACTTACTAAAACTATGGAAAAAGTCAAGAGAGTTTTGTTAATTTTTTTTTAAATCAACTTTTTTTGCAGAAGATTTGGGTAGAGTAAAAACTTTGCAAAAAATGACAGTGATGATGTTTATCTTGAGCTAAAAGATGTTTTAAAAAGTTGGATATGACAGAAATACATTTTATTTATGGGTTCAGGGTTTTCATGTGTAAGCTAAAGAAAAGACAAATCAAAAGTTAAATAGTGACTGAAGGTGTGCAGGATTCTGCAACAGGGTGTGTTTTGGTTTTTCATATTTTCATCTCAGTAGATTTTGTTTATTTTACAGTGCAGATGAAGGAGAAGGCTGGGAAATATATTATGATATTTCGAACAAATAATTTAAAACCATGTCAGTTTATTTACATTTTTTTTTCTTGTTTAATTTTTTTCATGTCGAATAAATAAATTATATTAAAAATAAAAAACATTTTCACTGTGTTTTTAATTATGTCCCTAATGACGTTTCGCTGTTTAAGTGTGTAACAGATTCCACCTGCTCCTCTCCAGCCACGTGACCGATGACGTCAGCGGAGCCACAATCAAAGCCGGGAACCTGAAGACAAAATGGTGTTAGTGCATCCATCCATCCATCCATCCATCCATCCATCCATCCATCCATCCATCCATCCATCCAAAGGGGCTGAAACGGGGCAAAAACAGTGAATCTCTTTAATCTTCTGGCTTCTCCTTTCAGTTCCGCTGCGTTCATGAAGTTCAGGAGACATATGGGAAAAACATTAACCTCTGTATTCACCAGGGCCCCCAACCCCCCCACTGCCCCCCCACTCCTCTCTAATCCGCCCACATGTACCGTCTGAAGAAAAAAATAGTGCAGGAGGTGACGCTCCTCCGAAGGGAGAGAGAGGAAGAGCAGAGAGGGAGGGGGAGGGAGGGAGAGAGGAGGAGAGAGGAGGGAGGGAGGAGAGGAGGGAGGGAGGAGGAGGGAGGGAGGGAGGGAGGGAGGGAGGGAGGGGAGGGAGGGAGGGAGGGAGGGAGGAGGAGGGAGGAGGGAAGGAGAGAGGGAGGGAGAGGGACGGAGGGAGAGGGAGGGAGAGGGAGGAGGGACGGAGGGAGAGGGAGGGAGGGAGAGGAGGGAGGGAGAGGGAGAGGAGGGAGGGAGGGAGGAGGGAGGAGGGAGGGAGGGAGGGAGGGAGGGAGAGGAGAGGGAGGAGGGAGAGGAGGGGAGGAGGGAGGGAGGGAGAGGGAGGTGAGAGCAGAGGGAGAGGGAGGGAGGGAGAGAGGGAGAGAGGTGTCTACAGGCTGCATCTCCACTCAAACATTTGGAAGAGGGGGGAGGCAGAGGAAGAGCAACACCCAGAGAGAGAGAGAGAGAGAGAGAACAAACACTGGCACTTCTGTTTTTTCTTTTTTTTTGGCAATAAGAAAGAGGTGGGAGAGACAGAAAATAGCATAAATAATCGGGGGACTTCTGCTTCATTTCATCCGGAAGACTCTCCATCATCATGACCATAACGCGCTTTAAGTAACATCCGGCAATAATAACGCGGCTTTCCAGCAACAGATGCGCGCGATTTGCTTCTGATTTAGATTGGAGAGAGAAGAAGAAGAAGAAGAAGAAGAAGAGATCAGCTGAATGACTGAGAAACTGGACTGAGAGCATCAAGCACAGAAATCTGCGCTTTGATTGATCTTTTTCCGTAAAGCTTCACGTGCGTGTCTGCGCACGCACAGCAGCCGAACCTGAGCCAAGCGCGAGTGAGTATCAAACCGTGACTGTGTGTGTGTGTGTGTGTGTGTGTGTGTGTGTGTGTGTGTGTGTGTGTTTCTTTATTTTATATACTGGTGGCTTCATTCAAAGGAATATTCTCCCAGCTTGGAAAATAAAAATAATAAAAAATAACTGCATCCGTTTAGCAGCATTCAACAAGTCTGCAATACCGGTCCAAAAAAAAAAAAGAAGAAGTGTGATCGTGTTCTGATCAATATCTGACTCAAAGCACTTAAAGGGAAATGAGAACTACAATCTGAAACTGCAGACAAAATAAATACAAATAAAAAAATCATCAACAGTTTGATGCTGTGTGACTGAAACGAGGCTGGAGGTTTGAATGTTGGGTGTTTCCTCCAGCAGATCGGAGCAGTTTCAGGACTCTGGGTGCATCATGCTCTCCCTCCTGCATCATTCTGCCTGAACGAGTTCCCCTGTTTCTGTGTGTGTGTGTGAGAGAGAGAAAGACAGAGAGAGTGTGTGTGTGTTGCTTTGTGCTTTTAGCAGGAATGCATCTGTTCTTGTCAGTTTTCTGTGTGTGTGTGTGTGTGTGTGTGTGTGTGTGTGTGTGTGTGTGTGTGTGTGTTGAGGGCTGACATGGAGGTCTGATATGCAGAAAGAGATGCAGAGGCTGGACAGGAAGGACATGGTGTCTCTCAGATCTCATCCAGGAAGTCTAGTAGAGATGGAGGCGGGATGCTGAGCGTCTAGACTTTTTCTCCCTCCTCTCTCCACGGCCTCTTCCCGGCGTTCGCTGACAGTTTCCTCCATCTGCATTCCTCTGCATTTCACACACAGAGCCTGTGGTTTCGTAACAGCTGGCTCCGGCGCTCCTCTCCTCTCCTCCTCTGTTCCTCCATTTGCTCTCCCTCTGCCACCTTCCCAGCCTCACTCTTGGTCCTGCATTATGAATCGACTTGCCGCTGCTATTTTTAGGCCCAGGGTAACCCAGAAACACCCCTTTTTGATTTTTTTGTAAAGAAGAGGGAATAAAGATTCCCCTCTCCTTGTGGGATTCTGGTGGAGTAAGTCAGAGGGGCTCGTAAAAGGAGGCGGCTGCTGTTTGAATCTATTTTGGCAGCTGTGATTGAGTTATGGCTCTGTTTTCCTCGGACCCTTCATCTCTCCCTGCCTCTCATGCTTTCTCTCTCATCTGTGGCCTTCGGAGCTGGAAACTTCACTGCATCTGTCCTGATTACCTGCTGGAGAAATTCCCGCTCCTCGATTGTCCACTCTGCTCCCCTTTTCCTCTTCTTAGCTTCTCTACGCTCAGAAAGTATTTATTCAGATTCTGTGAACTTATTATCAAGTTTCCTCAGTTAAAGTAAACAGACGTTCGATTAGAAAATCCTCAGAGCGATGCAAGTTATAAAGCTCGTCTTCTATTCAATCCAGTTGAAAAATTATTTATTTAAACACATTAAATGTTGATGTAACTCATGTAATCTGAGTTTCTTCATCACAGTGTTGGCAACCGCTGCTAATCCGTCTCCTTTGCTTTTGCTGCTCCCTCTTTTCATACAGTTAGAGACTCGAGCAGAGAGACGTTGGAGTCATTTGAACTTCTTGATGTTTTTATACACAAGCAAAATTTGTTTCTTTCTTAGGGTTAAAATAAATTCATAATTTTCTTTTTGGCACGTTGATATTCCAGGAAAAATATGTTAAACATGAAGTTTCCAACCTTATGCCAAGAAAACCAGATCTAAAAACTGCTGCTGTTGATTTTACTGTCATTCTCTAATGAAATTATAGCATGAAAAACTGATAAAACCTGCATTGTTTATTATATTTATTCATGAAAACCTCAGTTGGCTCTTCATCACTTATCTGACCTTCACAACTAAAACTTGAGTTTGTTGCTGTTGTTTCATCCAGATCTGATCCGAGTCACCAGGAGTCACAAACACACAAACCCAAACTTTAACCCACAGACTGAATCTGCTGAAACACAAACTCCAATCTGACGGATATAAACTTCCCCACTCTGAGGATTTACTCAATTTTTCCTACAAACTGTGTTTCCTGCAGATAGAGGAATTATCACTGATAATAATGATAATAACTTCAGTAACCTACAGAAGTTATTATCAGATCTGCTGGCCTTTCTTTGCAGCAGATCAGACAGGAGGAGGGCAGAGAGAGAAAAGCAAAGGTCAAAGGGTCGGGACTCGAACCCGGTGGGCTGAGCTGGCGACTAAAAGCCTTTATTTATGGGCCACACCACAGCTCCTTTAAAGACATATTAAAGGTTTTATGAAGGGAGATTTTGCTAAAAGGCTTTAAAAAGTTAATATCTTACCCTCAGTAAATAAAATCTCTTGGGTCTGAAACCATTAGCTTCAATCTCAGAGGCCAAAGCTTGACACTAATCCAACCAAGGACCAGAACTGCAGCAAACTTTTGCTGTTTCATAGCAACTTCTCTCAAAAACATCTGAGAAAACAGCATTTCACGAATTGTTACGTTGTCGTCTGCCTGCTTTTAATGCTAAACATGACCTCTGACCCCTACGTAAACTCTTGTGCTAAAATGAAGTGGAAATAAATCTGGAAAGAATAAAAGTTTAATCATAAACTGGAATGAGTTTCAGACTGCAGTCTGCAGCTGATACAGAAACAGAAAGCAAAGGTTGGAGGCAGTGCAACACTAATTATCTTCCTGTGTGAAACACTAAACGCTGAAAGAAATTTCAAGTGTTTCAATCAGAGAAGGTAAAACAGCAAAATCATTTAAAATCAGTCGCATGATTTATAATATAATACTTTTTCTTTTTACATTACAAGTGGATAAAATGACCAAAAAGGTAAAAGGTGATGAGAAATAAACATTTACTAGTCAATGAAAACCAGGCATCAGTTTTGAATTGTGGCTCAACAGAATTTTTCTAAAAAACAAACTAATGAATCGGGTCAAAATGATTAAACCTGCAGCTCAATATTCTGTTGCTCAACCTTCCCAGGTAATGAAAGTATTTTTATAACTTTTGCACCTCAGGCACCTGCCAAGAAAACCCGACATCGTCCCACTTCCCATGCTGGAGATTTCAGTTTAACAGTAACAATAAATGAAGTTACATTTAAAGTTAATCACACAGGAGACTCAAACTTCAATGAAATCAATGTGTGTTGATTTTATCTCCTGCAGACTTTGCTTTAATTCTACTTCCTTTTTCTATCTGATCCTAAGAAATCAGTCATGGAACAGGAGCAGCAGCTTCCTGAGAAACGTGGAACTAAGTTTCAACCTGCAGATTCATAAAAACAGTTGAGACTATTCTTCATTTCAAAGAATGAAATCTGAACATTTTGAGCAATTGGAGTAAAATATTTACATAAATATTGGTTTGCTTGTGGAAATGCTTACAAGTAAGACAAGCAACTGTAACTTTTGCGTCAAATAATTAGAATAATAGTTTATTCTTGGTTTCTTTTCAGAAGAACGTCTGTAATAACACAGATTATGATTATAATAAGAGTAACTAAGTTATGTTATCATAATATGATATATGAATGCTGAATCAAAGGAGCTAAAAAGGTTATAAATGTGATTTTGACATTGAACTGGAGATGGTGTAAAATGTGTAACTGTAATTAAAGATCCCTGATGTTGTGCTGGAGGTGGAAGGACAGGAGAAAAGAGGAACCAACAGGAGAGCAGAGGTGACCACGGCCTTATTCGGAAACAGATGATTGAACAACTTTTCCAAGAAAAGGTTGTGCAGACAACAGACTCAGGAGGATCGTTGAGCAACCCTGGGTCATCAGAACATAACGTCTGTAAGAGAGCGATGGATATTAACCAGGAGATTCTGTGTTAATATCTGTCCACTGCAGCAGTTCAGACAGTTAAAAAGTTTGTGAAATGAAGTTCACATGCTAGCAGCTATCTTTAACAAATCTGGTTAACCTGGATTTAATCTGTTTGGGTAAAACAGATGTTCTGCGCATGCAAACAGCTTTCAGCAATAAAGTTTTGCAAAGGGGCTTTTCAAAGATTTATAAAAAGTTGTCTACATGTGGAAAACTTAGAGCTTCTGTCCTCAAAGCCAAAACTACATCTCCTAAATTAATCCACGTCTGTCCTGTTAGCTCAACTGATCAAGTTAGTAAAAAATGAGTTTCACCTGTTGTGGCAGAATCGTAACCTTCCGCAGCTTTAGCCATGCTCAAAAGCCTCACTTTCATTTGAATGAAAACGCTGCTGCCTCCTGGTGGTGGAGGATAGCTGTTACAGCTACAAAAATCCATTCAGAAGTAAATATACCAAAAGCATCAATTTAAGCTCAGTAGTTTATCTCAGATGTTCAGGAAGAACTCGGTTCAAACTGGCATAATAAACTGGACTTGACTCTATCATTTATGTAAAGCATAAAGAAAACCTCCTGTTATTCCACCAAATGCTGATTCTGAACTCTTCCTGGGTTAAAACATTAGTATTGTTGTTTCTAAATGAATATTAACTTGTTTTTGCATCTTTTCCCTTAGTTTGAGTTTTGCTTCGCTTTTCCAAGGCATGTTGTCATTAGGGCTGTAGTGATACAATAATCTCACGATACGATACACGATATTCTGCCCACGATACGATATATATTGCGATATTCCGCAAACGGTACAATTCAACACACTTTTGCGATTTTCTGAAAGATCTAAGTGTGATTTAGGTGACATTTTGTGACTGTTATAGAGTTGGATTGAATTAATTTAAATGAAAACTGATTAAAAGCACCAACTACACAATACCTGGTTCTGGTTGGACACAGACTGAAAGTGGACAGCTGTAGTGATGCAATAATCTCACGATACGATATATATTGCAATATTCAGCAAACGATACAATTCAATACACTTTTGCGATTTTCTGAAAGATTTCAGAGGGACAGAGTGATTTTGGTGACATTTTGTGACTGTTATAAAGTTGGATTGAATTAATTTAACTGAAAACTGATTAAAAGCTCCAACTACACAATACCTGGTTCTGGTTGGACACAGACTTAAAGTGGACAGCTGGACAAAATGAATCAAAGACGTGGAGAGAAAACATGTTTCTTTTAGTTGAAACAGTCCAAACTGTAGCTGACATGCATTAGTAAAGTAAATAAAGTGAACCAAGTTCCTGCTCTGAATAGTTTGATACCTTTTTAACCTGAACATCTGAAGGAATCACTCTAAGCCTGATGACCTGGTGAAACAAGCAGTGAGTGAACAAGGTGACAGTTGGATGTTACGATACTTGCAGATGAATATCTATTTTTTTTCTAGGAAAGAAAATATCGATATATATCGCGATATCTATATTATTATACAGCCCTAGTTGTCATTAGTCCATAGAATAAAAGAACAATGTCCATTTTACTCAAATGAAAAAGTAAAATAAGATAAACCGATCATTTTATGTTGAGTTCATTTTTCCAGAGCTGTATTTGAGTCTAGAGTAAACGCACATAAAACTAAACTGCACTGATTTAAGCAAATAAATTATTAATTACATTCCAACTGGATCCGGATATCCAGACTTTCCCTCCTCTGTCTCACCTCACATCTAATCGCCAACCTCTCTCTTTAGTATCTAATTGTCTTCCAGGTCACAGGTCAGGACTGAGCGTAGTAATACTCCATCCCATGCGCCGTTCCTCTGTCTGGACCGGCGGTGCGCCGCATCGCTGCGCTGCCGGATCATAACAGGCCTAATCACACCGGCAGGATGGAGTCATTAATTAGGAGCAGGCAGGTTTAAATGACTGAGAGGAGCTGGGAGGTGATGGGGAGGCTTAAAGCTATCCGCTCTGAGCACAAATTCTCCAAGAAGCTGGTTTTGAAGTTGAACACCGAGGGATTTTAGCTCAGATTTACCCGGGGTCTAAAAATAGAGCTCCTTCTCGACATGACACAGTATCTTGTCCCCCTTATTTCAGCGCCGCTTTCAGGGATTAATCTGACCTTTCCTTCACCAAAACACCGTCTTCTACCACTTCTCACTTTGCATCCCGACATCTCCACCTGACTTTGCGTCTGTTAGGGGAAAACATCCTCATGTAGGGCAGGAAAGATCTGAGACCGGCAGCTCCTGCTGCAGACTCCATTGCTGCCGGTCCGGTCCTGATAAGAGCTTTATGTATTAATAATCCACAGGCAGCTGCAGGAAGCAGAACAGGAGTGCTTGAGTTTGGTTTTTGATAGGAAAAAAAGGGAGCAGCAGCAGTTGGGAAGGGGTGAGCGACCGACATGCACAGCACTGAAGACCCCAGAGGGGGGCGGCGGCTGCAGCCTGTGTGGATTGGTCAGCCCTGCAGAGCTCCACCGTGATGTTGCTGAGTAGAGAAGCAGCCGCGGCAAAATGAGACGGTTCCTCCTGTACTGCAGCAAATGATTTTATAGCTCAACAAAATCATCCACAGGTGGATCTAAGTACCTGATGTGGCCCAGATGTTCTCACTTTTCTTCTTTTTTTCAAAAATGTTAGCCACAAAAAATTCAAGATGGCGGCCCTGGCTGTCAAGGAAGATTTAAAGATTTATTTTTTCATTAAATCTGCTGATATTTAATCACAGGTGAATACTTTTGGTTTCAAATCATACATATTTGGATCAATAGAAATCATATTTGATTAAGATGGTCACTATGATTTTGTTTTGACTAAAATTGTCGATTAGATGAATGTTTTTTAGTGTTGAATCATAACCTACATATGTTGAACTGTAAAAGCCAGATTTTCTTGATTTTGTGTCTCAGGTTTCTGGTGCACATTTTTCAAAATGGCCACCGTGGTTATAATGAAGAGTATATGTTTGCACTAAAATTGGAAGCAGTTATTGCTAATGGTGGGCATAGCTAACAAAAAAGTTAGCTTCACTAGTTCAATAAGTAAGAATCTTAGCTATGCTAATGCTAAACCACTAAACACACATAAATATTAGCAGAACCTAAAGCTAAGCCACTAAAAGCAAACTAATGTTAACAGAAGCTAATGTTAAACCTAAAACATTAAAAATATTAGCAGAAACTGATGCTAAATTGCTAAATGCATGAAAATATGAGCAGAAGCTAATGTTAAACTGCTAAAGACACATAAATGCTAGCAGAGGCTAATGCTAAACCACACAGAAATATTAGTATAAGATCATGCTAAAGTGCTAAATGCATACTAATGCTGGCAGAAGCTAATGCTAAATCACTAAACACATAAAATATTAGCATAAGCTAAAGCTAAAGTGCTAAATGCATACTAATGTTAGCAGAAGCTAGTGCTAAATAGCTAAACACATAAAATATTAGCAAAAGCTAATGCCTAACACAAATTAACAAAAGCTAACACTAAACAGTTGAGCAAAACATAGTGAACGCTAATGCTAACCATTAACTGTCTCCCAGTCTTGTTTCCCTCCAGTTCAGGTCTGGTGTGAGACTCACAAACAGCAAAGTCCTCAGATTCAGATTTTGCTACATTTGATCATTTTAAAGTTGCATGAATACGACAACCAAAGTAGAAAAGACGTGATGTGACATAAAGTTCATCCAAGTCGTGAAAATGGGAAACATTTCATGGCAATAATCGGTTTAAAAAGGGCTTTAAAAATGGCCGTCATCTTGAAATTCAAGTGGCTAAATATGAAAACATGACCTGAGGGGAGAGCAGCAAATCTTTCTCTTGTTCCACAGTTAAAGGAATATTCTGCAATGCTTCCCTGAGTGATTTGACCTCTAGCTATCTGTATTTTTGGTTCATTTTAGTTGCCTGTCTTCCACATATTCACGCCATCCTTCTTTATTTAGTGTGTTCCTGCCATCACCAGCCCATAACACACACACACACACACACACGAGCGTCCTACCCGGCTCAGATTTACACAGTGAGGTGCAGAGGGTGGGTGAGGGGTGTGACCGCAGTGCTCTGGCTCTGGCTGCAGTGCTCTGGTTTCTCCTGCAGGGGGCTCCTCGACACTGGGGGATGAGCTAGAGAGGAGAGGAGAGGAGGGGAGGGGAGGGAGGGAGGTGATAAGGACGGAACAGCGTGAAGCCTTGTGGTTACATCCTTTGATGAGGTACAGTGGCGTGTGGAGGGAGAAATGTCTGCAGAAACACACACACACACACACACACACACACACACACACACACATCGCTGTTTTCTCCAACATCCAGCTCAGCAGCAGCTCCGTCTACCAGGTTCTGTTCTGCATTTCCCCACGTTCCCCTTCCTCTGCTCCAGCTATCTGTTATCTGCTCTCCCTCCTCCCCGCCGCTCCTCTGTGATTGCTGAAGGTTTTGCACTTTTTCTGCCAACTGCTGCTTCTGTTCCGCATAGTCAGCACTCCTCCAAATTCCTCCCTCCTTCCCCCGGATACTGCTGCTACCTCAGTCGATGCATCCCATAATCTCCCTCCCTCCCTCCCTCCTCTTCTTCTTGCTGCAGTGTTTCTGCTAATATATATTAGCGTCTGTGCGGCGCACCGTGCTGCAGAAATGATCCCCTCTACTCGAATAGTCTTTTTTTTATACACAAATGCAGGTCATTTTATTGTTTCTTTGTAGCCAGGTGAGCATGTGTGCACTCCTCCTGCTCTCTCTGTGTGTGTGTGTGTGTGTGTGTGTGTGTGTGTGTGTGTGTGTGTGTGTGTGTGTGTGTAGTGGCGCAGGACACGGTGGCCAAGGCAGGAAATGCTGCAGGAGAGAGAAAGTGTTGGTGCTGTAGGGTGGAGGGGGGGGGAGGGGGATTGTCCCAACCTCAAATGTTCCTGTGAGAATCATCTTCCTCTTTCTTGTTTTTAATCCTCTGGACTTTTCTATGTACCACCTTAAAATCAGCTACATCCCATGTAAATAAAAGTAATTCTGTCCTTTTAAAGTCAACAAAAACTTACATCCAGGACGAATTCTGACAGAAATCAATGAGGCTCCACTTGCCTCACCATGAGGGAACAAACAGAGGCAGAACCGCAGTTACAGACTCGTGGCTGACCGTGCATCAAATATTCAGCAGTTCGCCCAATAAAGCCGCATCTGCAGCTGTAAAGTGCAGGGCTGCAAAGTTGGACTAAAACTCAAGTTGTTTTCTCCAAGAAAAGTTACTAAAACCATTAAACTTTTTCCAGAAGCTGCAGCAGAAAAAAGTTGAGCGAGGCAGCGTGGAGCTGTCCGAGGTGCTGGACCGGGATCCGGCCCGGCAGCACAGGGAGCTTCAGCACAGTTTGACCCAGAGATGTTAGTGTTTTAAGGTGTGACGATGAAGCTGGTTCTGTTTCAATGTGTCTGCATGCAAACACATTAAAATGCAGCGCAACTCAAAGTTTGCAGTGCAAAATCAAGAACAGGCGAAAGAAACTGACTTGTTCAACTTTTCTCATTTTTTTTTCCCTCTGAGGAATAACTTCTCTTTTTTTGTTGTTGACTCATGCAGGATGCTCGCTTTCAGCCGTTCTTACCTTTAGGTTGACAAACTGAGTCTTTCCTCTGGTTTAGGAGAAAAGGAAAAGTCTTCAAACATTAAAAAAATCTGCTTCTTCAGATGAAAAACAAAAAGTAAATAAGTCTGCAGGAAGAGAATAAGTGTGAGAACAAAGTAAAATAAGTTTGGGAAGCAGACAGAAGGAAACGGAGTGAATCTGAGTGTGATGCAGAGGAGGAGAAAAGATGACAGCAGAGAGAAGGAGAGAGAAGAAGAGAGAAAGAAAGAGAGAGAGAGAGAGAGAGGAACGGGACTGTTAAAGAAGAAGGAGGAAGAGGTGAAGTCTTGATTCCTCTTCAGTGAAATGTGATTCCTTTATGCGAAATATGAGCGTGAGAGAGGAAGAGAAAGGTAGAGGGAGGGAGGGATGGAGGGAGGAAGGGCTCACAGGAGAGGAAGAGGAGGAGGAAGAGGAGAGTGGTGCATTTCTCTGAATAGGGAAAAAAAAGGTTAACAACATAAACACAGGGGGCTTTTTCTTTTCTTTTCTTTCTGCTGGGAACGCGTGTCTTTTCTGAAGCCCCTCTGGATTGAGAGGCAGCCCAGAGGCGAACAACCTGACCCTCAGAGGGAGAGAGAGAGAAAGGGGGAGAGGGGGAGAGAGAAAATAAGTCCTGCTTTTTACTGCAGCAGAATTCATTCACTTTTATAGTGCACTCTCCTTTTAATGCTCTCCCTCCTCCTCTTCCTCTTCTTCTCCTCCATTACTACACAGGAGGCAACGTTACACTAGCTGCCCTCTCTCAATCTGCTGCATTCACTTTCTCTTTTCTCTCAGCTCTTTCCCATCAAAAATCGGATTTTCAGCCTCATCCTCTCTCCTTTTTTTTTCTTTTCTCACCTTCCTCTCTTCCTCTTTAAGCCTCCCCCCCCCCTCTCTCTCTCACACACACACACACACACACACACACACAGCTCAGTGCAGTGCATGGGAAAAGTGGAATAATTGTGCATCGCCTGGATCTCGGTGCGGTCGGAGGGGGCTGCAGCAGTTTGTGTAGAGCAGCACAGGCTGATTGAGGAGATCTAACATTAGTACGGACACCACACTCTGGGGAGGCAATTAAACACACACACACACACACACACACACACACACACACACACACACACAGAGCTCTGCACCAACACGTCACAGAGGTATTCTGGAGGAAGGTGGGAAACAGATCCCCAGTCCTCCTCTTTTCCTCTGGATTTTTTTTTTTTTTTTTTTTTTTTTTTTTAAATATTGAAGCTCCTGTCTACGGTGGCCCAGTAGGACCACAGCCTCCCGCTGTAGCTGCGGTCAGAATTGAGATGCTGAAGGTTTTGGACCGTCCTGACAGTTGGAGGGAATCAGATCTCATCATCTCTGTGGTGTCAACAAGCAGCCATGCGGATTCTGACTCACGCCACCTGTTTTCCTGGTTTCTCCCTTTTCCACGATGCTCGGTGCTGCAAACTACTTTGCGCCCCTCTGCACCTCCTGCTCCTCCTCCTCCTCCTCCTCCTCCAGCTCATCATCATGTGAATTCATGTGAAACCTGCTGGTGTTACTGTGTAATTCCAATAATGTTGATAATCCACATCTATATATTTCTCCCCCTTTTGTCGCTAAAAAACATTTTTCTGCCCTTTTTGTCTCCCCGCAGACTCCGCAGACTCCTCCTCCTCCTCCTCCTCCCTCCCTCCGGTTTCTCGCATCCTCTCCCTCCTCCTCCCCCCCCCGCCCCCCCCCCCCTCCCCCGGTGCTCTATGCTCAGTTCGGTGTGTGTTTCCTCTTTCAAAGGGCGCAAGGGTGGGAACAAGTCGTCCAACAAAGCATGTTACAGCGCAGACATGACTTGTCCGTCGGAAAGCGAGAAAATCGTGATAAACTGCGGGGGGGTTCGGCATGAGACGTACCGGAGCACCTTGAAGACGCTGCCGGGGACCCGCCTGTCGTGGCTCACGGAGCCGGACGCCTTCAGCAACTTCGACTACGACCCCAAATTGGACGAGTTCTTCTTCGACCGCCACCCGTCGGTCTTCTCCTTCATCCTCAACTACTACCGCACCGGGAAGTTGCACTGTCCCAACGACGTGTGCGGTCCGCTGTTCGAGGAGGAGCTCGCCTTCTGGGGCATCGACGAGACGGACGTGGAGGCGTGTTGCTGGATGAACTACCGGCAGCACCGGGACGCGGAGGAGGCGCTGGACAGCTTCGAGACCCCGGAGCCGGAGGCGCCGGACGACGACCCGGCCCTGGGCGGCGCGGACGGGGACCTGAGGAGGCTGTGCCTGCAGGAGGACGCGCGGAGGGCGGGATGGTGGAAGACCTGGCAACCCAGGATATGGGCTCTGTTCGAGGACCCCTACTCGTCCAAATACGCCCGGGTGAGTCCGAGGGTCTCCCGACGGCGGTTGCTGCATGTTGTCAAGGATGGGCGTGAAAAAAACCCCCAAAAAAAACAAACAAAAAAAAAAAAAAACTTTGTTTGGAAAAAAAAAAAAAAAAAATTCTTCCATTAAGTCTAATTAGTGCGAAAACAAGCCGTCGATATTAACTACAGGTCACTGACTCGCATGTAATCTCTGGCAGGATTAAGTGGCGGTTGCCTGTATTGACTTACTGATGTTTAATAATTAATGCTGATAACTTGAGGAAAAAATGGAAAATGGTTCGTCAGCCTTGTAGTGTCTCCCTCCCAGATATTCGCCTACCAACAAGTAAACCGCAGAAAGACGTTCAGAGACGGTTTGTGTGACTCAAAATATGTATTTAGTGAAGAAACGCGGTTTGAAAATGAACGAGAAGGTTTTTCTGACCTTAATTAACGTCTAAAAGTGGCTGAAAGGGAAACAGTGAAAGTATTTAAAGCGTAACTGAATGAAATATTTGAATAACTCTACAATAATATGTTTATTAATATCTAAAAGTGATGGAACAGCTAAAAGTGTATCTGAATAAATGTAATTATGCAGAAATGAAGTTGGAAGTGAAAGACAATGTCAGCATAAAGACATTTGTTGACTTCAATGGGGTTCAAAGCTAAAACATTAACATAAAGATGTGATCTAAACGTGCAAATAAAAAAATATTTATATGGATGGACTGAGGTTTAAATGTGGCTAAAATGTGAAAACAGGAACAACCCTGACATGGACCTTCGCCTAGTCGCCGTTCACTTTTAGCTAATTTCAGTTATGTTTTTTTGTAGAGCATGTCAGAAATATTCAAGAAAATTCTTGATGCCGATTGGCTGAAGTGAGGAAGACCATAAGATGGTTTCCAGCGTGTGTATTAATGCATATTCAGATATATTTGGTGCTTTGGCTGCTCTGAGGGCTTCAGACGGGATGATGAGTATTTAGTCATTTGCAGGTGGTTGTGATTCCTAAATGTGGTCGAAATGTGAGAGGAGTTGAAGTTGACTTATAGATGTCTATTGATGTAAATATAAAGCCAGAAAGCACCAGATGCCTCTTGGTTTTTGAAATGTATTTGTCCATCAGGACGCCTCACGACAAAAGCAGCAGGTGAAAAGACGCACAAAGACGTCGGTTTAGTTGGTTTTTGTTGTTCAGGCTAAATTGGAAAAATTCGTTGGTTGATTAAAGTCCAGTTTTCAATGATTGGCATCTTTAAAAACCATAAATAAATGATACATTTTGGCTTTTTGTGCATCCGTTTCTATGTTTCTGAAGGTGGTTTTCGTCCATCTTTGGGATATTTGACATCGGTGATTGATATAACTGCTGATGTGGTTGAAAATGAACAGAAATATATTTAGTTGGAATAGTTGGTGGATTAGTTCAAGCACCTTTGTTGAGCAGGTTTGATGCATTTACAGCTTTGGAAAAAATGAAAAGCTCACTGCAGTGAAGTCCACTGAAAACCTCGAGGTTTTTCCACCAAATGTTGATTTCTGAGTTTAAACATTAGTGTTGCTGTTTCTAAATTATCATGAACTTGTTTTCTTTGCATTATTTCTGAAAGCTCTGTAGCTTTTCATCATTTTGACAAGTTCTCATTTCCTGCAGATAAATACTAAATTTTTGCTTGGAATTTCAGAGTCAGTAGTTCATAGAGTAAAAGAACAAAGTTCATTTTACTCAAACATATAAATATAAACAGGAAAATCAGATTTTTTTTTCCAGAGCTGTAAATGTGGATGTAAGGCATCATCCTTCAAAACCTTCATGAAGTCATTTTAGCATTGTTGGTAAAAACGTTCATGGATTAATTCACTTTTAATCTCAATACGCCCTGCTGGGTTTCTGCTTTAACATTTTCTCCTGAAGGCTGCAAGGTTTTCTCTGGTTTTTCAAGGTTTTCTCTGGTTTTCTGTCCACGATGCTTAACTTACTGTGAAAATATTTCCTGCTTTCAGGGAAACTGCTAATGAAATCCCTCTTAAATGCTCTTGTTTTAAGACATACAGGTGGAGAAGTAACAAGTCTCCCTGACTGGTTTTGATCTGCGCCGGTTCTTTTATTCTGAGCCTTCTATTGCAGACAAATCCAGCTGTTTGATCAGAGCTGCTGCTTTCTGTTTTTATATTTAGTCACCCTCTTGTTGCATTCAGTGTTGTTCCTTTTACTTCAGTCTAACCTGTAAAGACAGTGTAGCAGAACCGGCCAGTTTCTGCATTTATTGATTTAAAATGAGGTGAAAATAATCAAACTGCACCGTCAGGAAAAACATCAGTGTCTCTGTATTAGTTTAAAACAAAGGTGCATCACATGATCTATTCACTTTAACTTGAAACAGAGCAGGAAATACTTCTACTGTTGTCAAAATACTAAAATATTGAGTATTCAAAGGAAATGTTTGAAGAAATGTTTTGAAAGGTCAACTTTTTAAAACCTTGGTTTAACTGGAAACTCGTGCCTGATCTGTAACCCCAGTTAGCAGAAGGATCTGCGCTTGGCGGCTCCGTCCATTTACACGTTTTCAGACGCAGACATGACTTCAGTTCTCAGCCAAAATGGTGGAAACTATTGAGCTGTTATCGTCTGGGTTGGACTGCCCAATCCGTCAGGCGGGACCTGGACTCAGACAGGAAGTGGTTCTGTTTGACCCGATGGGATTGAATCCTCACCACGTCCAGCAATCCCACACCATGACTTTTATGATAAAAAAATTAAATTATGAGAATAAAGTTGCATTAACTCCCAAATATATATTAGCACAACAAAGTGTGGGGATTTGTTGATTCTGTGTGAATTTCCACAATAAATTGCAAGAAACTGGAGGGACTGACTGATGTAATCTGGCAGTAAACAGATAAAAACTGCATTGATTTGATAGATAACATGATATTTAATCATAGTGTAGGATCCAGAGGGCCACATAAAGAGTTGTGTCGTGCCAGATTTGGCCCAGGGACCTTCAGTTTGACACATATGATCTAATATCATGAACTATGATGATAATAATTAGTCATTCAAAGACAGGAATCTGCCAATTCTCAGTTAGTTGTTTTTTGTTCTTGTCAACAATCAGCAGGTCAAATACTGAAAGAAAGTTTCATCATTTATTAAATGAAAAACAAAAACATTTCAACTATTTTGGCGCCATGCATGGGACTCATTTTAATTAAATTTGGATAAATGTGTCCTTGGAATAAAAAAATAAAAAATCTCGAGAACCTGAAATCAGTTTCAGTCAGAAAAAGTTGAATTGGTGCGTTTTTACTCCAGTGTCTAATGGGATGTTAACAGCTTCCTGGTTTGAACTTAAACACGAAAATATCTGATCTGATTCACATCACTCCATTGGCTCCATGTTGGCTGTGGGGCGCAGCGTTGTGGCTACGGGGATGCGCGGCGTAATGTGTTTCTGCAGGACGGGGGGCATTGTGGCTACGGATGCGCGTTGTTTCTGCAGGATGTGGCGTTGTGGCATCAGGACGGGCGTTGTGGCTTCGGGATGGGCGTTGTACTGCAGGACGTGGCGTTGTGGCATCAGGACGTGGCATTGTTTCTCAGGATGTGGCGTTGTGCATCAGGACTGTGGCGTTGTGGCATCAGGACGTGGCGTTGTGCATCAGGACTGTGGCGTTGTGGCATCAGGACGTGGCGTTGTGGCATCAGGACGTGGCTTGTTCTGCAGGGTGTGGCATTGTGCATCAGGACGTGGCGTTGTGGCATCAGGACGTGGCGTTGTGGCATCAAGATGTGGCGTTGTGGTATCAGGACGTGGCGTTGTGGCATCAGGACGTGGCGTTTTGTGGCATCAGGACGTGGCGTTGTGGTATCAGGACGTGGCTTGTTTCTGCAGGATGTGGCAATGTAGCATCAGGACGTGGCGATTGTGGCATCAGGACGTGGCGTTGTGGCATCAGGACGTGGCGTTGTGGCATCAGGACGTAGCATTGTTTCTGCAGGATGTGGCAATGTAGCATCAGGACGTGGCGTTGTGGTATCAGGACGTGGCGTTGTGGTATCAGGACGTGGCGTTGTGGTATCAGGATGTGGCGTTGTGGCATCAGGACGTGGCGTTGTTTCTGCAGGATGTGGCGTTGTGGCATCAGGACGTGGCGTTGTGGCATCAGGATGTGGCGTTGTGGCATCAGGACGTGGCGTTGTGGTATCAGGACGTGGCGTTGTGGCATCAGGACGTGGCGTTGTGGCATCAGGATGTGGCGTTGTGGCATCAGGACGTGGCGTTGTGGTATCAGGAGTGGCGTTGTGGTATCAGGACCTGGCATTGTTTCTGCAGGATGTGGCGTTGTGGTATCAGGATGTGGCGTTGTGGTATCAGGACGTGGCGTTGTGGCATCAGGACGTGGCTTTGTGGCATCAGGACGTGGCATTGTTTCTGCAGGATGTGGCGTTGTGGCATCAGGACGTGGCGTTGTGGCATCAGGACGTGGCGTTGTGGCATCAAGACGCGGCGTTGTGGCATCAGGATGTTGTGTTGTGGCATCAGAACGTGGCGTTGTGGCATCAGGACGTGGCGTTGTGGCATCAGGACGTGGCTTTGTGGCATCAGGATGTTGTGTTGTGGCATCAGGACGCGGCGTTGTGGTTACGGGATGCGGCGTTGTCTCTGCAGGATGTGGCGTTGTGGCATCAGGACGTGGGATCAGGACGTGGCATCAGGATGTGGCGTTGTGGCATCAGGATGTTGTGTTGTGGCATCAGGACGTGGCTTTGTGGCATCAGGACGTGGCGTTGTGGCATCAGGACGTGGCGTTGTGGCATCAGGACGTGGCATTGTTTCTGCAGGATGTGGCGTTGTGGCATCAGGACGTGGCGTTGTGGCATCAAGACGCGGCGTTGTGGCATCAGGATGTTGTGTTGTGGCATCAGAACGTGGCGTTGTGGCATCAGGACGTGGCGTTGTGGCATCAGGACGTGGCGTTGTGGCATCAGGATGTTGTGTTGTGGCATCAGAACGTGGCGTTGTGGCATCAGGACGTGGCGTTGTGGCATCAAGACGCGGCGTTGTGGCATCAGGATGTTGTGTTGTGGCATCAGAACGTGGCGTTGTGGCATCAGGACGTGGCGTTGTGGCATCAGAACGTGGCGTTGTGGCATCAGGACGTGGCGTTGTGGCATCAGGACGTGGCGTTGTGGCATCAGGACGTGGCTTTGTGGCATCAGGATGTTGTGTTGTGGCATCAGGACGCGGCGTTGTGGTTACGGGATGCGGCGTTGTCTCTGCAGGATGTGGCGTTGTGGCATCAGGACGTGGCATCAGGACGTGGCGTTGTGGCATCAGGATGTTGTGTTGTGGCATCAGGACGCGGCGTTGTGGCTACGGGATGCGGCGTTGTCTCTGCAAGACGTGACGTTGTGGCATCAGGACGCTGCGTTGTGGCTACGGGATGCGGCGTTGTCTCTACAGGATGTGGCGTTGTGGCAGCGCTTTGGGGTTATGGGAAGTGCAGAGCAGGTAGTAGGTGGAACTGATTTGGACAGAACTGGTTCTGTTTCTGGGTGAATTTAGCCCAGTTTCTCTGCGTCCTTCCATGTATGTCACACAGCGAAGTGACCCCAATCAGGCTTCGTCCTCTCTGCTCCTCCGTCACGCTATGTGAAGAGGTGCAACCTTTTTTATTCGCTCTATGATGGAAACTGAATGTAAAGGGAAAAAAACCCAAGGTGATTCAGACAGAAAAAAAAATGAAATCCCGACGTGGAAATGCACCAAAGGCAGATGAGAGAGGAAGAAGAAGCTGAGAGCAAACATAAAGAAAGATGGGGGCGGCGCTGGTGGGGCGGCTTTACGCAAAT
Source organism: Poecilia picta (assembly GCA_033032245.1). Taxonomy (NCBI): domain Eukaryota; kingdom Metazoa; phylum Chordata; class Actinopteri; order Cyprinodontiformes; family Poeciliidae; genus Poecilia; species Poecilia picta. The sequence goes on from CM065371.1 coordinate 23,475,616, forward strand.
GATTTCTATAAGGGGGGTTTTGGGGGGGTTTGTTTGCATGGCTGTGATGTAATGCAGCAGTAATCAATGTTCTGATCGGCGTGATCCACGCTTGGGTTTAGCTTCTTTTCTCCGTTTTACTCCCTCCTTCCTAATTTCACCTTCACCGCTCATGATGGCGCGAGGCTCATGCGCAAAATTCACCGTAGTAGAGCACACATGTAGAAGCATATATACACACAAGCTGGTGTCTGTGCTGGCGTTTCTGCTGCAGTAGACACGAGAGACGGAGGGAGAGAGAGAGGGAGAGAGAGCTGGAGGAAGAGGGAAAAAGAGGCGGAGGGGGCACGAAACGGGAAATGGAGAAGGGGAGAAAAAGGACTTAAGCAGGAGCCTGAGCAGGGTACAGGCAGGAGGAGAGGAGGAGAGCGGTGGGGGTGGGGTCCTTCTCCTCTCTTAGCATCTTCGATTATCGGTGGAGGCTTCAGCCATCCAATCTTCTCCCTCCACCTGCTAATCGATCGATGTTTCATTGACTATCTGCTCTTTTTGCCTCCCAATATGAGCGGCTCATTCTGGACTTGTAGGAAGTAAAGCAGCAGTTTAATGGAGGCGACTCGGCTACGTTGGATTCTCATTGAGACCCGGTTGGTTGGTTGGTTGGTTGGTTAGTTGGTTTGTTTGGACTCGCAGTGAATCCATGTAGATCTAGACCTTCATTTACAAACATTATTTAGTCTTTCTGAACCACTGTCACTTTGCTCTCTGTTGAATTTCGACCACACAACTGGAAAGCTGGAGTTACAATAGGCCTGTCAGGATAATCAATAAATCAATTAACATGATAAATTAAAACAAACTCAATAATTTCCATTACCTTGATTTATCAATTATCTCTTTTTTTTCTCTCTTTCCACAAAAACTGGATGATAAAAGTCTCCAGTTTGGTGTTTTGGTCTCAACCAGCTCTTATTTTGAAGGACAACTTTGTTTACAAAGACTTCAAAATTCATTTTATTTGTTGTTTTGTTTATTTATTTTGGATATTTAAAATGTCTTCCAGTCTTAAATATTCACTAGATTTAAAGTTTACTGATCTTTTAAATGTGTTATTGCATTATCATTTTATTGTTATATTACTTAAAAATGGTCTCAAATCAACAATATTATCGTTTATCATGATAACTTCTGGAACAATTTATCATGACAGGCCTGTTATGGATACATTCCGGCTGCATTGAAATTATTGTATTTTGCAAAACTGCAGTGGAAACATTTCTTTTTTCCCCACCACTGGTCATGTGATCAACAACAGGATGTTACTACTGAAAAGACGAAGCAGACGACAGGAAGTGGTAGGAGGACGGTGTCGCAGCGTGTTTCTTAATAACTCAGCGCATCAAAAAACATATTTGTGTGATTTTAATTGAGTTCCTTATTTACTGGAAACACCGCAATTACAAAATTTGTTTTTTTTGACAAAGTTTTGCACACATTTGTAACATAAACGCAACCAGTGACTCCATTTTGTTTGGTTTCTAAAGATGGTGTTTTAACCCTTTACAGTTCATTTTGTGCCTTTTTTTACTTAACTTCTTAGTGTTTCTATTTTTGTTCCTTTTTTTCCAAGAAAAACACAAAAATCAATTTTTTTTTCCAAACTAGCTACCTATTTTTTGGGGTGAATATTTTCCAAAAATTGCGAGAATCAGAATCTTGCAGCAACACTGATCTTGATCACTTTTTAGTTTTTCTGCAAAGCTGTAAAAAGGTATTAAAAGGGGATTTAACTTTTGCCAACCTATTCATGCAAACTGGGAGGTTAACATCAAGCACAAGAAGCTATTTTCACCTGGAGCAGGAACGTCTGTGCGGCCGGATGTCTATTTGTGGCAGGAGGAGATGGGCATTTAGAGAAAGCGTTTCAGGGGGAAACATTCATTGATGCGAGGCTTTTGAAAGAAGATGCATTCGGTGGCTTTTACTCAAAAGGCCCTTCGGTGAAACCGTTCATTAAAAGTAGCTTTACAGCTTCACCCTGTCCTTCTTAGTGAGAATACAGAAGCATCCCAACAGGAAATAGAAAAACAAAACATTCTAGGAAACTGTGTGTGGGTGTTTTTATAGTTTTTATAAATTCACACAACAATTTTCTAAAAAATCTTTAATTTCATTAAATATTGTGTGTTTAGTTCACTAATAAGCTGATATCGCCACTGCTTAGGATGCTGCTTCTGGATAATCGAACAATAAAAATATATCAAAACATGCAAGGGCACAGGAAATTTAATATATTTAAAAATGTTTATGAAAATAGTCCCCTTATGCAAAATCTGACCACATTGTTTTCATCAGAAATAATCTGTAGACTAATAATCTGCTGATATTTTAGCCGTTGGGATTTTTCTTTTTGTTCTGTCTGTCATTAATTTGTTGTTTTAGAAACATACATGCATAACAGCTTCAACAGAAAGTCAAACTGGACCAGAAGTTCACTTTTTAAATGAACTTTTTCATTAGCAGCTTTAGCAAACACCAGATTATCTCTGGATATAAATCCAACAGTTTCCATTAAAAACAACAGGAGAAATTTGATGTTAATATTTCCTGGTTCTGGGACTGTTCAGTGCTTTGCAGTCGATGGTTTGTGAGGTTGGAAATAGTTTCCCTTTAATTAGCTCCGTACATCTTTTGTGTTTCCTCTGATTGCATTTTCAACTCACTTTTCGTCTTCCTCTTTCAGAGGTAAAAGCTTTCAAACTGTGTTTTGGTGGGTTCACTGGTGAAAGAAAATCTGATTTCTGTGTTTATTGTCACCAGTTCAGTTTAGTCAAATCTGAAAAGCAACCAGTTCTCATCTCAACTAGAGATGTGCCGATTAAGTTTTTTCCTGCCGATTCCGATCACCCATGAGGGCCGATCACCGATACCGATCACATAATTATTATTTTTTTAATCATAAGCCCTACCAATTACATTATGTGGGAAAAGGAACCATGAATTCACCTTAATTTAGACAAAAACTTGTTTTTAATAACTTTTTCCAAGAAGAAAACTAAACAAAATTGGCATTGTGCAAATTGAACTGCTATCAGTAATACTATCTTTAACAGACTGATAACATATGAAGGTTGTGAAGAGGCTAAATAATGCAAAGAGCCAAAATAAAACCTCTCAACATTGACAAAAAGTTCAAGTATAAAACTTAACATTCAATGGCAAATACAAGATCCATTACAATAAACAATCCAGAGTTACTGAATGAAAACTTCCTGTTAGCATAGCGGCTAGCTGGTTACTGCTAGTTCTGATTGGCTGTTTCTGACTGAGCGGAGTAATTATGCAGAACAGGGAGCAGATAGATTATTTTTTAGAGATTATCTGTCTCATGTTAGGACAGAGAAAGTTTTAATACGTATGTAAAATTAATTTTTTTAGTTAGATGCTGCAGCTTTAAACAGGTTCGGTGTGAGTCGCTACCAGGTGGAGCAGAAGCGGCTCCGTGTCAAATATTACTAAATATTAAATATTACTAAATATTAAATATTACTACCTGTAGCGGAGCAGCGGTTCAACAGCAGAACCAGCGTCTTACATCGCAGCTCCAAGACTTAAATCATTTTTCAGGTTATTAGTTTATCTTTCTGACCGTCATGCTAATCCGGTGAGTGTTTGTAGCTGTGCTGCTTTACCTGCTGTCTGATCCTCCATGTCTTTTTACTGCAGTGAGACTCGATGTAGCCAAACTCCGTCATTGTTTTTATGTCTATTAACTTCGTCTGTTGATGCATTTTGACCTGCTTCTATTTTCCGCCGCAACACGCAAACGTCCTCATTCACTCAGTGGTTATACTTAGTTCCACATCGCTTCGGATTTGTTGCTGCGTTTGCGCTGTGTGAAAGAAAGAGGAGACCAGCTGTACATGCAAGCTTATAAATGAGATGCAGGTGATCGATTTATGTGATCGGCAACAAGAGACCGTGATCGGCGATCACCAATCATACACTTTTTCACAAAAATCGGCCGATTATGATAGGGGACCGATCGATCGGCACACCTCTAATCTTAACCATGTCAGGCTGACAAAAAATTAAATTTAATCCTTTTTTTTCTACTTACGTCTTTGCTTTGCATCTATTTTTCTGAAATTCCTACTTTAGGATTTCGGTTTTTTATATTTTTAATAAAAATAAAACAATATAAAACGAATTTCTTTGGCTCCTGTGTACTTTAATGTAAGGAACTGGCATTTTGGGACCTTTACTATGTGGGTTTTAATTGTATAGGTAGTAATATGGACTGAGGATATGAATGAAAGCGTTTGCTCACACCTTTGCGCTGACAGGATCCGGACCCGGCTGTCCTGTTGCTTCCCGTTTATCCTGCAGGTTCGGCTCCGTTTTGGTCACGTCCAGAAGGGCACAGCAGAAATCTGCTGACGAAGCATCATCTGTAGCTCAGCATGTTCCACAGACGGCGACCCGTTTGGCCTGTCCAGGCCCAGACACCGTGTGCCTCGTTTCTGGTGGAGCGGCGTCCAGAACCCACCTTCTCCCCTGAAGGTCGGCGGCCCGATCGTTCGCCGCTCTTTTCCCAGTGTATTCAGCGTGTCGTCATAAACACAACGGCGACCTGCCGGTTCAGGTCGTCTCCAGGTAGAGTTACACTAAATGGATCACGACGCCTCCCAGAACCAGAAATCTGGTTACGAAAGCCCAGAAATGTTATAGATTTTACCTCCATCACTGATAAAAACCCCAATATAAATGATGTTTTTAATTAAAACAAGAATCTTGGTGGAAAAAAAAGACATAAATAATCTTTTTGGTAACAGTTTAATTGAAGGGGTGTGATAAGACGGACAACACTGTCAGCATGAACTTAAAGGAGTCTTCATGAGTGTTTACCACTGTTATGAAGTGTCATTCGGTAAAAAAGACACTTTAACCCAAAATTTATTCTTTTAATTCACTTTTATTATTATTATAAGTTTTAATGCAACTTTGCATAAAAATGTAATTATTTACCAGTTAAATGCAGTTTCAATGCAGTCATGTTCCCTCATGTTCATGTGATGTCAGTTTTATGCACAAACCTTCAAATAAAGTGTTACCATATTCTTTTGTTAACATTTATTTTCTTATTTTACTTGAATGTTTGGAGTAATCCATGGCATTTTGTCTGAATATCACGCTGTCTGCTAGTCACTCTTCAAAATGGAAAACAGGATGTAAAGCTTTCAGATTAAAAGCTCGTCAGCAGTGATGCCAATAGTTACATGACCTTTGCCTTTGTCGCCCAAATAAATGTAATCAGTTGTTTGCTACAGTCTTTTCCTGTTTGGACTTATGAAATTTGTGCCTCACTATCTGTCCTCTGGAATGGGTTTAGTCATTTTAAATTTAACATATTTAAAAATTTCTGCTCTTCTGTTGAAAATGGCTTCTGATACTTGATTCGTTTTTAACTTTGGATGGATTTTTACTTTAACTTAGCTGTTCTACCATTACTGGACTATTTTGGTTTAAAATTGACAAAATGCAGCCGGAACCATCAGAATCTAGAACAGGTCTGCCACATTTTTAATTAATCCAGGAGAAGAGATGCGTCCCTTTAAATGCGCAACGTTGAAATTCGTCTTTTAGCGGCGCATCCGCATTGTTTCCATTCGAGCGCGACCCTGCCGAAAGGCCTATTTCCCACTTCCATTCGGCTCCTCTCCCCGTGGGCTGACTCTGAAAATAGCAATGAAAGGAAAAGGAGGCCTTAATTTCATTCTCCGGTGGCAAATCTGTTCCTCCATTACTGCTGAGAGGATGAGACTTGGTGCTTGTATCATGCGTCTTTAGATGGCACTTGCCCAATGCCAAACCTGCCTTGCCAAAAAACAGACACAGTATTCCTTGATGCTCAGAGAGTTGATTAAGATAAATAGTTTTCCTGGAGCAGCGGGGGTGTGACGCTTTGTCAACTTGGCATTCCTGTGTCCGCTGTTGGTAAATATACCTCGTTCTGTTTCATTTTTCCCTGACAAAGTTTTGTTCCACGGGCCGTCTCATGTTGTGTTGGCATCCTGGGAAGTCGCTGTCCCGCTGTTTGCTGCTTTGTAATCTGAGCTCTCTCTGTTGGCCATACTTAACTGGACAGAGGCTCCATGTCTCATAACAAGGACGGACACCAGATTTTGTGTTGAATAAGCAAGAACTGCCTTGAGGGGAGAGAAACCGGAGCGCAGTTTTACAGAATGCAGAGTCAGAGTTCGATTTGTTTAGATAAGCGAAGGATTACATGAGACGGCAGATCAAGGCTTTCAAACACTTTTGTGTTGATTTGATTCTTTATTTTCTCTATTTTCTTTACCTGAGTTTGAAAATGTTCAAAGGCCTTAAAAGATGTTTTGGTACAATCTGCAGAATATTTTTAATACTGATTGGCCCAGAAACAACGGCACCATGATAACGAACCATCATGATTTCACCATGGATGTGTTTTTTTCAGAACAGCTTATTGACCCTTTGCAACTACATCACTACTTAATCATTCGAGGCGCCATGATGGACGCTGGAAGTGAGGGATGACAGTACTGAACAGAGCGACTGAAATTGTTATACTCAGTTGATTTTGCCAGTTTATTCATGACTTCTACTTGTTCAAGTTCAGATAATTTATCTGTGAACGTAACTCACCCGGTTGGGGCTGATAAAACGGCGAGATTTACAAAAGCTGGAAACGGCTAGCTTAGAAACCGACCCGTACCTCCTCCCTCCTGATGCGTTTATCAAATTTCCGACTTCGCCTGAATTCACACCACATGGTTTATATCACTATGTCATAATCAGAGCTTTCCTTTACACCGGAGAAAACTTAAAGACGTCCAAAAGACGAGATGCTAACCAGTTTTTCCACTCAGACCACTCAGATCTTCTGGTTCTGCTCTGCATCCCCAGAACCAGAACCAAACGAGGAGAAGCAGCATTCAGCTTCTATGCACCACAAATTTGGAAAAACTTCCAGAAAACTGTAAAACAGCTCAAACACTGAGAGCCTTTAAGTCTCAAATTAAAACCATGCTGATTAGAGTTGCTTATGGATAAACTGAATGTTTTTATTTTTTACTTTTAATAATGTTTTTTATCTTTTAAATATTTTTCAAACTCTCTGTCTCTTTCTGTTTTTATTTTAATTTTAAATTGTGTAAAGCACTTTAAAATGCCTAGCTGCTGAAATGTGCTATATAAATAAAATTTGATTGATTTTCCCATATATGCTAGACTGCATGACGGTGCAGAACTGTCTCCATGGTGACCAACGGTTAGACGCACCTTCTCCATAATGCAATATCTTTCTAATCAAACTTACTTATAAAGCACATTAACATTAATCTTCTTACCTTGTAAAAAGCCTTCGCTACAAATCCATGATGACACCGAGGCTGACAGACGTTATGATTAACAGCTGCTGTCATGCTGCCGCATCTTTCCTCATTAAAAGTTATGAAATAAAATACCAAGTTTGGTTTTTATCCTTGTAAAAAAAAAGGTTAGCAAAGAGATAGCCTGGCGACAAAGTGTCAGGATAGTGTGATGATGTCGACGGCGAACTTAAATATAAATCCTAAGAGCTATGAGGAAAACAAATTATTGTAAAAAAGTTCATTTTAGAAATGACCATTTCTAAAATCAACTCAAATAAACAGAAGAGGTATCAAGTTACAAATGTCAAATTAAAAGGTTAAAAAGCTTAAAAGGAGCCCATTGGTTGTCTTGGTCCGTCATGGCGAGTGGGCGGAGCTCTGATGGAGTGACGTCACGCGCAAATGGTTGATAAACTCTCATAAAACCTCTCAGACAATCTGGATAAGTTTGAGTTTTCAATTTGAGTGAAAATTAAAGTAATTAGCCACGGATGTTAGCACTAGCATTAGCACACTTGGTTAACTCTGAGGCTGCAGCGCATTATTATTTGTTTTAACCAATGCTTTGCACGTTTCTTTACTTTATTAACAACAAAATGGCCGACTCTTTGTCTTGTAGTAGTGAATCAGTTCACAACCTGAACACAGCTCTGGTCTCTTTGTCCCGTGTCTCATGAATATAACAGAGCAGTCTTTATGCCTCTTGACATCCTGGTTTGATACTACTACTTTATTGTAGTTTACAGTCTCTCCATTTGTTGGTTTTTACTTACTTGAGGACATGAACTGAAGCCAGACACTAAACAATCTGTTGGTTTTACAGAAATGTAAATGAATAATATCTAAATTGGGTTTCAGGTTATCTAAATAAGTAATCCTGCTGGACATTTGTCTCGCAGACATCCGATGAACGCTGCTTGTGTCTATATATCAGGTAGAGGCTTCGTCAAAGCAGTGCGGACGTTGCTGCTCTGCTCTTCACATCCTGCCATGTTCCTCTTTCTCTTCAGCCCATTTAGCGGCTGCCGGTTAAGAGCTGAGTCAGCGCTCCGCAGCTCTGTACAGACGGTCAATTAGTTGGACCTTGTGATAAGCCCTGGACATTTTGCTCTTATGCTCTGGAATTAAAACCGATCCAGAACGCGGGGCGTAGCAGAGACGGAGCCCACAGCCAGAACCCATTACGGCGGCGGGAGCCTGAGTTTCCTAAATGGGGCAAGTCTTGTCGAATGACGCCAGGGAGCTATAATCAGAAAAACTGGCACATGTATTGGCACATGTATCTATAATCAGCGTTTGATGATTGAAACGTTTAGTTTTAATTCTTATCACAAAGTCAAGTTAGAAAGTTACCTCTTACCAAGCGGCTGCTGCAGTCTGATAAGGATTTCTGAATGGACTTTCATCCTCTTTTATTTCTAAATGTCCTCTTCTCTCTGTCCCTTTGAAGCATAACACGCTCCCCATTAGCTTAGCGGCCCAAACACAGCTAAGTGTATCTGCCCATAAAGCATTTGGCTGAGCTTTCCACACTAAATCACTTCTTCTGACATTTCTCCTCATGTCTCCGTACAGACGGACGTCAGCGTCATGAAACACTACGAGCCGCTAACTGGGCCATAAACCATCACAACCATGTGATGGTTTCTACTTTAGATTGGTTTGGGGTTTGGTGAAACATTTAAAATGTCATCATATAACCAGACGAGGAAAATCTGAATTATTCAAATATTTATGCTATTTTTTTACACTGTAAAGCATTAGAAGGTTTAACGTGAAATTGAAAGTCCACCTGCTGCCTGGAAAATGAAATTTAAGTCAATAAGAGAATAGTTTTGGTTTTAACTCAGAAATTACAGTTCATAAAGTTGATTTAACGACAAGAGACAAGTTGTCTAAACATTGTTTTTTAAGTTAATCTTGAATTGTGAGTTTTAACTTAATGCTGCAATTTAAACAAAATTAAATCACAATATGCAAGAAAAACAAACTGTCCTCACCCAGTTAAAGAGCCACATTTGTCTTTTATTTTACTCACAATATCAAGTTATAATAACTATTTGTTTCACTGTAGAATAATTTAAATTCTCGCTTCAAATCACATGAACCAAATTTCTGATCTCATGAATTTTATTTAACATCGGAATGAATTCAGCTCAGAAACATTTAGTGTGATCAGGACAAGAGTCAGATCAACGAAATGTACTTCCATCTTAGGAGACAAAAACACGCCGCTAAGCATTCTGGGAAATAGTTTCCACTCCTGTCTTTTTCTTTCAGTTTTTTTTAAGTCCTAACCTAAAAACTCCAGTTTGTTTATTAAACTCTTAATAAACAGTTAACACCACTTACTAACTTTCGGAAACTCAGACATTTAGTTTAAAATCTAAATTTTATTTAACTTGAAGCGTAGAAGACGGCAGAGCTCGGGTCTGGAGCAGCAGTGGGACGGATCATGTATGTGCTGCAGCCTGAGGCCTTGTGTCCACCTGCCTGTTTCTAATGCCTGGACATGCCTGGCAGGCCTCGCGTCATGATGTAGCACTTAAACAGTCAGACTCGGTGCTTGCTCATTCTCTTGGCAAATGACATTGGATGGTGTTGCTGCAGTGATGAGTCCTCTGTGACCATCTGCTTCCTGATCGTCCCTCCTGTCCCCGTCCAAGTGGAGGTGTGCAAACACCACGGTTTCAAACAAAACGCTGATTTAGAGAAATATCTGATGGCTTCATTCAAATTGTACACGTTTCTTGACTTTTCAGAGTAGATTGTGGACAGTCACTTAAGCACACAGGGACAAAGACAAAGGGGGTTTGGGAAGGGAGGAGGCGCAGAAAGCAATCGGTCATCACAGCTAATGGAATAGAAACGACCGTCTCGGACGGACGGAACAAGCAGGACAAGAGAGGACAGATGGAGAAAGGGATGATGACTGCAGAGAAAAGAAAACAAGGGACTTGCACATATAAGCTGCAGCGATCGGGACGGAGCAATGTTCTGACAGGAAGGAAGGGACATGTGTACAGTTCAGTCACCTGCAGGCGGTCTTTGTTTGTCTTCAGAGCTGTTTTGACAGGACTGCAGTGGAAATAAAAACGAAAGGACCTGAGCGCTGCGGCGCACATACCACACCGTGACGTGTCGACTTGAGTTGGTGTGTGTATGTGTGTGTGTGTGAGGGAGCGCGTTTTAAAAGCGCATTTATTCAGCTGTATCATGTCAAAGCGTTGACTCATTCAGGGGAATCTCTGAAACAGAAGCTCCTCCAGTGATTGAAATTTTACCAGGATATCTTCCAGGAGTGCTGACCTCAGAGAGTAAGAGTTGCAAGAATGTAAGTATAGCGCTCTGAAAATAAAATATATGCCAGGATTACCCAGTGCAGGAGCTAATTATATCTCACAACCTTACTTAAGCTCCCAGCATTCCTCCTCATTCATCTCCAAGGTGCCTGACAAACCTGCATCTCCTTCCTCCAGCTCCTGTCTCTGATAGCTCAGATTCTGGGTAACCCCTGATGGAGGGCTGGAAGCCATCCTGGCTCAGGCATCCCCCCCCCCCCCCCCCCAAACACGTGTTGATGGCATTATCTGCAGCACTTCATCTGCAACAGATGATGGCTCAGAGGAGGAAAGGGCCACTAGGATTCGATATACTGTGCACTGCTCGGCCATTTGGATCTGGATGCTTCCTTCAAAATTATCCGAGGTGCTTCACTGTGTTTGGGCCGATGTGATCCAATGACACCGTCAGAGGTTTCTGCAGCAGTACCTCTTCATTCGACAAAACCACAAACTGCTGCATTAGCTCCATTTTTATTTTTCACTTAACCTCACGTAGGGAAGTAATAAATCAACTGAAGGTTTATTAGCTCAAAATGAGCTCCAATCGCTCTGCATCTGCTTAGATCAGTAGTTCTTAACCTTTTTTGATGTACCAAACCCCTCAGCTTCATATGCGCATTCACCGAACCCCCCCATCTCCCGGACAACACAAAAAATACTTTGCGGTATTCTGATTTAGTAAATGTATTGGTTGTGTTACCACCGCCCCATTCCACTAGAGGCAGTACCAACCCCCAAAAAATGCAACTAAGGAGCAAATTTAGACTATAGAATTTGGTAAAAAATAATTGGTGAGTTTTGCTGAAGTAATTAAAGACACAAGTTCAAATCCATGCTGAGAGTGGAGCTCCTTCAATCAGGGCTCCTCCGCAGCTCTGATTGGCTAAGCAATGTAACGTGATCCTCTGATTGGCTAAGCAATGTAACGTGATCCTCTGATTGGCTAAGCAATGTAACGTGGTCCTCTGATTGGCTAAGCAATGTAACGTGATCCTCTGATTGGCTAAGCAATGTAACGTGGTCCTCTGATTGGCTAAGCAATGTAACGTGGTCCTCTGATTGGCTAAGCAATGTAACGTGATCCTCTGCTGCATGTGATGGCAAAGCGGGGCGTCATCACGACTTTACACAGGTGAGTCTTTACCTCCATGGCAGAGGTTTTGCTGAACCCCTGGGGTTCGGCCGGACCCAGGTTAAGAACCACTGACTTAGATATTCTTTTAGTGTTGTAGTTTGGCCTCCATCCAGCAGAGGGTGCCATTGGTCATGCTTTAGCAGAGCCAGTTGATACAGAAACAAAGATGGCAGGCCCATGTCAGAACGTGACAGCAGAACGGTCCAAACAGAGTCTGGTGTGGGACGCAAGATTCACTTCACATATTTCTACTTTGAAACAGAAACAAGTTTTCACATTCATGCGGCTGAATCAAGAAGTTGTTAAAATGTGCTGGTTTGCTCTTGTTTCATCCACAGAACAGATCAGATCAGAATTAGATCTGCAGAAAGTATCGTCAGGGTTGGCATTCTCTATATCCAGGACTTGTACAGACAGCTAACATCTCTGCAGACCGCACACATCCTGGATACAAACGGTTTGGACTATAACATGATCAGGTCAATAGCATCAGACCTGCTAAAAGGTGTGTGACTTCATATTGTCCCTGTTGGAGAGTTTTAATTTGACATTTTTGAAAGAAGTTCACAAGTTGTCCTGTTGTGTTGTGAGTCTTACATAAGCCCCGAGTTAGCCTCCAATACGTTTAAATAGTTTATTTGGATGAATTTTTGGTGTAAAGCAGCGAAAGTAAATGAAATGTTTGATTTGAAATGAAACGATTCAGATGGTTTTCTGTCATGAAAACCATCTGAACGCTGATCTAAACCCAACATATACAACTAATTCTGCAGATGTTAAATCAACACTATGCCAAGTCTATGTGGTCCTTATTAGGATTGGTGTTAATTTAACTCTTTTCAGAGTTATTTCAACAAGAAATTAAATCATTTTAACACTTGAAAAATTTTGAACTACTCAAACCTATTTTTGAAATAACTCTGTAAGAGTTAAATTAACACCAATTCTGATAAGGACCACATACTCGGCATAATGTTGATTTAACTCTGCAGAATTTGTTGTGTACCTGCTGATCTGCAATATCAGCAGTAAGAAGTGCAATGTTCATATTTATTAGTCTGATATTTTGCATGAGTATTACACCTTTTCGAGCTGATATTCACACAAAAAAACTCACAGAATTAACGCCTGAATGACCCGGTCCGGACTCGAACCTTCGCCCTTCAGGGGCCGGTTCTGTTCTGTACCTCACATCGTTAAAATGTTCATCTTTCACGCCTTATTGTCATGATTTCAGATCATCCTTCAGTGTCTGCTCATCAGTCCTGCCTTTGCGGCTCTCGCCCTCCAGTGGAGTCTCTGCTCGTCATACTAATGCCGATCAAACATCACCTTCATCAATCCGTGTGCATGTGGAGCAGAAACGAGCCTCTTTAATGCATCTTATTTTTATATATATATGCCACACCTCTGTCAAGGTCACCTGACCACTAATGCTTAAAAAAAATGATATTAATAATAATGATCAGGATCAGCAAGCGATCACATTTGTGCTCTGCTCTCCAGCTGTAGCAGTTTGGCTTAGTCTCGTCCTTGGTGCCTGAAAGCAGAGGCTAACGCAGTGGTTGTCATGGTGACAGAGAGCCAGGCAGGACCGACTGTGGTAATACTGTAATGATGAAGCTCTTCTGGATGGTGCCGCAGTAAACACTGCGCCACCAGGGTCCCGTTAAAGAAGAGCGCAGCGCAGCGCCGTGCATGGAAAGAAATACAATTAAAAAAGGGAGAAGACGAAAAAAAAAAGAGACGTCTAGAGCAAATATCAGCTCAGACGATCTCTACTCGGTTATATCACTTCCATTCATCCTCCTCTTTCTCGCAGTCTCTGCTCCCTTCCACCCTCATTGGTGCAGATTTGCAACGATCTCCCTTCCCCTCCATTCCTTCAGACTCGCTATACAATTAATGCATCATTCTCTCTCTCTCTCTCTCTCTCTCTCTAAAGAAAAGAAAACATTTCATCCACTCCTCTCCCTTCTGCTCTTTTCAATCTTTGCACGCCTGATTTGTGAGCGCGGCGGTGGATTTGGGGGTTTCAGTGTCGGACCTTGAAGGTCACCCGGATGCAGGTGTCGCGCGTGGCAGAAACAGCGGCTGTCGAAAATTGATCCCCCCCCCATTGAATATTCAAAAGCGCCGACGTGGCTGTTCTGACACACACACACACACACCTTCACGACGCGGCGCGGGATGGCGGGAGAGAACAGAGGCAAAGTGCCGGAGGAGATAAATAAGTGTGAAGTGACAGATTGCTGCTTCTCCTTTTATCGTCTTCCTCCACCTCTCTTCTTCCTCTCCGTCTCCTCCATCCTCTCATTCCTCTCCGTCTCCTCGGCGCAGTGCTCCTGCAGCTAGCGCGATATCTGGGACCAGCACACACACCTTCTGTGCCCATAGGCTGTGTGTCCACACACACACACACACACACACACACACACACACACACACACACACACACACATGGTGAAACATGCAGATTTGATGCATTGCTTTAAGAACATTATAACAATGTTCATTCCGTGGGAGATTTCTACTTCATTTGTTGCTGCATGGATTCATAAACTCATCTGGTGTTCGGATCTACATTGTAATCCACTGTCCCAGCATTAAAGTGCTATTAGATCTAATTACAGAAACAATGATTTTCGTCTTTGCCAACATTTGATTGTGGCTTTTTACCCAATCGTGATTAGATTGGCTGCGGTTGGAAAGCGGCGCTACCATTTCTAAAACTGGAGAATGGAGTCCAGACGTTTCCCAGAGTTTCCGATTGACAGTAATGAACTAAAAACAAATGTTGCTTCTGTAAAAAACCTTTTATGCTGCCGGGAATCTTCCAAAGCAGTGAGACAGTGGAGCAAAGAAGAGTCCAGTCATGATGTGAAATAGAAAACATGCAGAAACCTTTCTGGAACTTACGTCTAGAGATTTGACCAATTTCTGTTGACCAGAATCTGAGAATTTCAGCCTGATTGGTCGATTGGAAACACAAAAATCCTAATTTTTTCAAAAAGAGAAGAAACAATATGTCAGTACTACTTGTTCGCTCTGACAATAACCCAGGTTGTTGGTGCGTCTGATCTGAATGACTGTGGTGTAAAGAAGAACTATATTTGATCCATGTGGAAATGAAAGTTTTCACAGCGGAGATTCGTTCTTCATTTGTTCTGAAAGAACTTCATCTCAACATCTCAAACAGATGAGATGTTGAGATTTAAAACAAATATGTTTCCTGTTTAAAACTAATTTCAGACTAAATGATAACACTAATTTTAGCAAAGTCTGATTCTTTTTAAGAATTACAATACAAGAAGAGAGCAGAGCTATTTTTTCATGCCCTGGGTGGATATTAATTAATTGTAGTAGTAGATATGGTGTTAAAATAAGCAGAGAGGAACAATCACAAATGTTTTAGTAATATTTTAGATAAAATAATTAGAATTTAAGCTGTCTGCTAATCAACAATCAGTGTGATTAGCAGGGCTAGCATTCCTTTACATAACTTTGTCTGTTATGAAACATGTTTTATTTTCAAACTCAACAGGATTTTAATTTCTTTTCTGTTATCTGCTGAAAGTCTTGCTCTCTCACACAGTCAGATCAATGCACTTCCATCTCAGGATACAAAAACACGCCGCTAAGCATTCTGGGAAATAGTTCCCACTCCTGTCTTTTTCTTTTTTCAGTTTTTTAAGTGCTAACCTTAAAAACTCCAGTTTATTCAACTCTTAATAAAAAGTTAACACAACTTACTGCTGTACGTTTATCTTGCACAAACTCACATTTAGGTTCAAACTCTGAAACTCACTAAATTTATTTGTCTTAAAGAGTAGAAGACAGTAGACGCAACTAACTGCAGCTCAGATGTTTTACAGTGTACAAAAGGCTCTGGAATAATCAGAAAGCCATACATGATGAGAAAAGCTTATTCTAAGTTATGCAACTGTTTCCTTTCACATGAATTTCTGCGTTTGCGATGAAGAGATTTCACGGAGCATCATGTCAGCCGGGACTCCCAGGACTCCCGTCCCTCTGCTTGACACAAGTTGCTTTTGTGGCTAAGGCCTGTCATTCACCATTAACCTCCAGGCTCCTGATGTGTTTGCTTCTTTTTCCTCACTCTCTCCCTCTTCCTCTTACTATCAGCCCTGTCATACTTTTCTGTCCTCTTTTCTAGACACTGTCACTTCCTGTTGAGATCATTGGAATGACAAGCTACCTTTTGCCAACTTTAGTCGCTCTGGATACTTTCTGTACTTTGAATTATGCTGCTTAGTCATGTGGTTTTTTTGGTGCTCTCTCTGTTCTTCATGCATGGATCCACACTTTCGTCCAACCTGTCCACTCCCCACTGTGGGCCCACCTGCGTAACCTACATAGAAGATGCAGGATTACAGCAGTTTTACTCCTGTTTTCTCATTGCGTCGACTTGGGTGTGTTATTTATACTTTTGCAATGGATCTTACTCTACAACAAGAATGTCTAAAAATAAAAAGTACATTTTCCTCTGCAAAATGTTCTTTCCACTTCAGATTTATCCCATTTTGGGACTTATTGGGACAAAACGGAGAGAAGAGGCTAGCTGATTTTAAAATGTCCTCCGTCTATTGTCTTTACCTGCAGAGTAAACACGGCGTCCATCTCCAGAGGCGGATTACACTCTGAAAATGTGTTATGATTACAAACAGGATAAAAATGCAGCATTTTTAATTCTCAGTGAATGTTTTGTGGAAGGCAAGTCAAGGCAACTTTATTTATATAAAGCCTTTCAGTCAGAGACAATTTAAAGTACAAGTTAAAAACAGCAAAGTAGCTGCAAAGATGGTACTTTGCTCCGATATTAAAAGTTTAATTTAAGTGTTGATCTACGGTAATGAGCAGTTTCTCTAGATAAACTGATAGGAGTTTCTTTCTAAGTTGGCTCTAATTCCTGCTCTGAGTTGAGTGAAGTTTAAAAACTAAACATTCCTGTGAATGAGTTCTCCACAATTTATAAACCAGAAGGAGTTTAAACTGATACCATCTCTAAATATTGATCTAAAGTAATGAATACTCCATGATTTCTAAAGGTAATAAGCTAAACAAACAGGCCAGAGAAATTATACGTCTGGAAAGATCGGCACATTAAGCAACATTATGACAGCAGATCCAGTGACGTCCTGGTGATGTGAGCAGAGCTGCGCCCCGCGCTGACTAACTGCATCTTAACACTTGAAATAAAATCATGCCTGAAACGAAATGTTTGTTTTTGCCAGCACAAATCTAGTCTATTTTTTTTTATCATGCTTCTAAAATACAAATATCTCTAAAATGTTAGTTCACACAACAGTTGTGGCAAAGAACCTGTTTAATTTCCATGTTTCCATACTTAAAGACTGTAAATGACTCAAAATGCTCAGTGTAGAAGCAACTCCTGGTTTTATCATAATCTGCCGCCTTTCACATTAGGAACAAGGCAATGAGTTAAAAGATCAACGTTTTCAATTCAGGTTGTATACAGGTGGGCTATACGTTTCCATACAGAGAAAAATAAAAAACTTTTATTGGACAGCCGTTTTTATTTTTGTGGGACTCTGCAATCGCTGCACGTCTTGGACCACTTCCTGGCTGGTCTGCAACATTTCCAGTTTTCTGAAACTTGCCAATAAGTTTTGCCACAGTGCCGTGTGTGTGATGCTCGCTCCATGTTTTCTATTAAACTTTGGTGCAACCATGCGACTGCTTCCCCATCCAGCCGTCAGTATCATTTCAGTTCTTTGCTCTTTTGTCTTGGGTATCTGAAATATAAAAGAAATACACATTTTACATTCTCCTACGTCTGGAAACTTGTGACCCTCCCTGTTTATTAAGATCCTCCGTCCTCGGCGTGAAAGAGTTCGAGAAACACTGCTGTGATGTGAAAGGATGTAAAAAAGTTTAACATTTCTTGCTCATCTGAGCTCTGCTGCATTCGCTGCAGCCATAAGGAATACCAACAATGGAAGCAGGAGGATTAAGACAAAGATCTCCTCATTGGCCTGATTTGTTCGACTGAGACTCTCCTGTGTTGAGCCGGTAGAGGAGCCTGCTGAGCCGGTCCCACCGGTGCTATCCCGCTTCCCTGGGACAGCAGAGCCGGTGGGGGGAGGAGAGGACGGGTGCAGGCAGGGGGGTGATTGAGAGCCTCTGCGTGTCTATATGTGTGTTTTCACGATACAGAGGAGAAGAGCACTGCAGCAATCGGAGAAAGTAGGTCAGACACCGACTAGTGAGAAAGATCGAAGAGGAGGAGAGGTAGAGAGGAAAGATGGAGTAGAAATGGGAGGAAGGAAGGAGAGAAGCGGAAAACTGCTGGAGAACGAGGATGGATGGATGTCGGAACAAAATATTATGGAACAAATGTAATGTGTCATCAGAGCTGCATGATTTGGGACCCTGGCTTTTACTTCATGGAACTTTACACAGAATAATCTAACAGAACCAGATAAGAAAATAAACATTTAATTCATCCTGATGCTCCATGTTTTAGACAAACACTGATCTGAGATCAGACTAAACTGTTCCTGCTTATTTCTGACTGCAAAATGCCAGAAAGATAAAAATTACTTTCCTCAAACTCTGAGATTTAATTACATTTCCTTAATATTTAGTAGAGCCGACTTTTGGACTGAATGACTTCTGAACTTTTTGGCTTTACTCGAGCATAACTGAGTCAGTTTGTGTGTTTTTTCCACACACACACACCGTTTCATGACACACCTTAAGCCAGGAGATCCTCACAGTTAGTGTTACTTTTAAATTGCCACTCGCTTGAAGTGCACCAGTCCCTCCTGCAGCAAACATGAAGCTGCGTCCCTTCAGTCAGATTTGTGTTCTTGTGACCAAACACTTCAGTTTCAGTTTCATCAGAGCCTCAGTAAATGAGTTTATGTGCAAACTGCAGTCTGGTTTTTCATGTTTCATCTGAAGTAATGTCTTTTTACTCTGCAGCTGCATTTCCATCTACCTTATTGTGTGTTTAATGGAAACATGCCAATTTTGAAAAAGTATAGTTTTTTGTTTCAAAGTTTTGGCACTTGGATGAGATGCATCTTTTGGTTGTATTCAAATTAGGATATTTCACAGAAATGCAGCGGAAACACATTTTTTGCATCCAACAAGTCGTGTTTTATTCCATTTCTTGTTTCATGGAAACAAACCAGTTGCAAAATTGTGGAATATGAACAAAGCTTTATAAACGCAGCATTTCATTTGTGTTTTAGCTGATGTTGGTTTACTGTAGATGATGTCTTTCTCTCTTCAGCCTCAGCAACCGACTTCTGCTGCTGATACACATTCATACAAAACAGTAATATTAATGCAATCAGCCTTTTACATTGGACATTTGAATAAACTAATAAAAAGTCCCTAAAGAAATGTTTTCCTCATTATTCTGGCATTTAACAAATTTAAGTATTTTTTATATATATTTAACAAATATTTATATTTTTAAAATTTCTCTTAATAAAACATTTTTATATTACAGTATTTATATGGAAAAATTATTAATATTTTAAAATATCTATATTTAAAGGAATATATTTTTTAGATTTATGTTTAAACAATACAAACATTTTAAAATACTTATGTTCAAAAATATATAAATATAATAAAAAATATTTACACTTAAATATAAATTTAAATATTTGGGCATCATAACTGACTTAAAAGTTTAGTTTTATTTAAGGACAGAAGGTTATTTGTCATTTTATCCAGTTTATATAAATATCCGGTTTTAACTGTGTTTCTCAGCTAATCTCCTCAGTAAAAGCTGAGGCTTAGTATTTTAAATCATCTGCTTTGTCTGTCTGTGTCATAAAGGCACAAGGGGAAATATGTGTAGGCCTTCATCCAATTTCCAATTCAAAGAAACTGGAAAAAACAAAGTGAGTCTTTTGAGGGAAAAATAAGTGAAAGTGGCTCCATTTGTTCGATATAAAGTCTCTTCTTGTAAGTATTTTCCTCTTCATATTACATAAGTGCATAATGTTAAAAATACATGCAACACACGCAAAACACACTTAAGCTTCCCCTATATATATATATATATATATATATATATCTGTGCTCCACTCAAGTATGAATTACCTCTCTGTTCTGCTCCTCAGGTCAAGCTTGTATTATTTTATTATTTATCTGAAAAAGCACAAAGTATACAACGTCTATAAATACTTGGAGCTGGAGGGAATCAACAGCAGTCCGGAAAAAGCCTGAACACGTGCAAAAACTCAGAAGGTTGCAGTTAGGAAAACTATCGTTTTTTTGAGTTGGGATTTTATTTTATTTTTTAATCTTGAATGCAACAACGTTCACTTTCTTAATGACGCTGAGTAAAATAATAAAAATAACAGCTTCACAGTAACTATTCAAACACGATATAATAACTTCTTTAAAAATAAAAGTAAAATGTAAAAGACTGCTAAATGTCACAAGTTAATTTATTATTTAGATTTTTAATTAAAGATCTAATATCAGGTCATTTTTGTAGGTTTTAGCATTTTTAAATGCTGGTATGTTGTGTTTCCGTTGTTGGACTGGCTCTCAGAAACATTCTTCATTTTGTTATTTTTGTATCAAACTAAATACATACAGATATGTACAACAAATTAAAACAACTAAAGATGCTCAGTGTTTTTAAGCCTTTATGAAATGTATTAAAAAATTATGACTGGGTATAATAATATTTAAAACAGTAAAAACATTAAATTATAACAAAACAAACTTAAAACACAAATAAACTTGCACAACAATAAAGTCATAAAATTACGAGAATTAAGTCAAAATAATGAGAATAAGACAATTATAATTAATCGTAATTTTGTTTAGTGTGGCTTTAATACTCTGTTTTAAAAAAATAAAGTTTAATAACACAAAATATTTGTAGGAACATTTTCTGTAAAGAAAACCTTTTTGGGCTCATGTTCTGTCTGAATTGCTGTTTCTATTCATGTTTTCCTCAGTCTAACTGTCCGACTCTTTCTCCTTCTTCCCCTTGTCGTCTTTCCCAACATGTTTCCCAAAACCTCCCGTCCTTCCAGTATGTGGCATTCATTTCCCTCTTCTTCATCCTCATCTCCATTTCCACTTTCTGCATGGAGACGCACGAGGCCTTCAACACCATCCTAAACAGGACAGAGAACGTCACAGACGGCAACACGACCCACGAGGAGATAGTGTACGAAGTGGTGACCGACAGCTGGTTGACGTACGTCGAAGGCGTCTGCGTCATTTGGTTTACAATTGAGGTCTTGCTGCGGGTCATCTTCTGTCCAGACAAGTTGGAATTCTTCAAAAGTGCCCTCAACATCATCGACTTTGTCGCCATCCTGCCCTTCTACCTGGAGGTGGGCTTGAGCGGCCTGTCCTCCAAAGCTGCCAAGGATGTCCTGGGGTTCCTCCGTGTTGTCCGATTTGTCCGTATCCTCCGAATCTTCAAGCTCACTCGCCACTTTGTGGGTCTGCGCGTCCTCGGCCACACCCTTCGCGCCAGCACCAATGAATTCCTCCTGCTCATCATCTTCTTGGCCCTCGGCGTCCTCATCTTCGCCACCATGATCTACTACGCCGAGCGAATCGGGGCAGACCCAGACGACCCGACTGCCAGCGCCCACACCAACTTCAAGAACATCCCCATTGGTTTTTGGTGGCCGTGGTGACGATGACCACCCTGGGTTACGGTGATATGTACCCGGAGACGTGGTCGGGAATGCTGGTGGGAGCGCTCTGTGCCTTGGCTGGTGTGCTGACCATTGCTATGCCTGTACCTGTCATTGTCAACAACTTCGGCATGTACTACTCTCTGGCTATGGCCAAGCAAAAGCTGCCCAAAAAGAAGAACAAACATATTCCTCGAGCGCCTCAGCCGGGGTCACCCAACTACTGCAAGCCAGACGCCCTGGCAATGGCCACCGCATCACCGCAAAGGATCTTGGGAAATGTCTTAGGTGGAGTGATGGGGTCCGGAGGAATAGGGGGCGACTGTCCTCTTGCTCAGGAGGAAATCATAGAGATCAACAGAGGTAAGAAGTTTTCAACATTTTTGATCTTGGTAAAATAGTAATTTCCCGCTTACAGACAGATTCAGTTGTTTTATCGCATTAACCCTTGTAGACTGAACGTATCGCTATGTGCAGTACCGTAACTCACACTTTGCGCGAAAACTTCCAACGGTTTCTGAAAGGGGAGACATTGAACTTTCCAGTCAATATCGGGTTATTACGATAATTTGACTCCCAGGAAGTGAAATTAATCTGAGGGCCAAAAATAACTGCTAGATAGTGAAAGTTCCAGTTGTTATCAATAAATGGGTAAATATATTTACTCATAGGTAGACCTGTCACTATAAACAATAAATCAATTAATCACATGATAAATTAAAATATTTTCATTTGCTTGATTTATTGTTTTACCAAAAACTGAGTGATAAGTCTTCAGTCTGGCGTTTTGATCTCGACTATCCCTTTTTTTTGAAAAAATTGTTTTTCTTACAAAGACCTCATAATTCATTTATGGTAACACTTTATTTAAAGGGGGTGAATAAGACATTACACTGTCATAAACATGTCATAACTCCTGTCATGGACATGAATAAGCCTTCATGTATATTTATGACTGTCATTCGGTAAATTATGACACTTTTAATACAAAGTTGACATTATTTAAAATATCTTCATTCTGACAACTTGACATTAACCAAGAAATCATTACTGATTAAACTTTACCTTTAAAAACATAGTTAGTTAATTTTTAAAGTGCAATCAGTAATACTTTTATAACAAATTTATATCAGTAATGATTTATTGGTTAATGTCAAGTTGGAATAATGTCAACTTTGTATTAAAAGTGTCATAATTTACCAAATGACGCTTTGACAACAGTCATAAATATTCATGAAGGTTTATTCATGTTCATGTCAGGAGTTATGACATGTTTATAACAGTGTTATGACATGTTTATAACAGTGTTGAGACAGTCTTATTCACCCCATTCAAATACATGTTACCCATTTTATTTGTTGTTTCTGTTGTTTTGTATATTTTAAATGTCTTCCAGGCTCAGTGTTAAATATTCATTATAATTTAAAGTTCATTGATCTTTCAGAATGTATTTTTAACCATTATAACTCAAAAATGGTCTCAAAACAACATTATAGTTTTTTGCAACAAATTCTGGAACAATTCATCGTCCTGCAAAGTTTGTTATCGTGACAAGACATTTAAAGAGCTGTGTACAATTAAAACAAGTAAAAATATCCAGGCGGAGATTTGAAACTCTGGGGTTAATAAATGAACCCAACCAAATATCTTTCCTGCAGTTGGAAACAGAAAAAGTCTCTGCGGTTTCAGACATGCAGCATGACTTCAGAGATCCTGTGTACTCCTGATTTCAAAGTGCCAGAGTCTCCAGAGAACGGAGTGGGAGTGATATCAAGCGGCGATGCGTGGTTGATTCTCGCACCACCCTGGAGAAATCACTGGCCCATCAGAACTGTTGTGTAATTTATGATCGGCTTTCGGATCGCAGTGGCCTTAAGGCTTCCATCTGCCAGTGATGAACATTCACTATGGGAAGACAATGAACTCAATTATCTATTAAAACAGACTAATGCGTCTCGATTTTGGCTGACTTCACAGGATTTTTTTTTTCTGCCATTAGCAGTAAAACGGCTTTAGCATCTAGCTACCATAATGCACCTTTGACGCATCACTTAGCAGTCAGGAGTGAACGAGTCTCGCCAGCATCGCCTGGAGTCAGAAGTAGAGCCAGTCGATTTTATTGTTGCTTCAAGGAGGAAGTCAGAAATTTTACCGGGGTTTAGTACTTCCTCTAATCAGTGTTTTGTCTTTCAAAATGTGACAGTAATGCAGCGTCAACTGGGCTTAGAAATGATGGAGGAGCCGCGTCCCTATGTCTGTTATCCGTTTGGGTTAGCTCATCTTGGGACAAGTCGCCGGCCAACTAAGAGCAAACAGCCAGACTCACACTCACTTATTCCTATGTGCAAGTTAGAGAAAGGTCAATTAACGGTCCTGGTTTAACATATGTAAGAACCCAGAGAGAACCGATCCATGCACAGGAAGAAAGTGCAAACTCTAGATTTTTCTGTCCCGGAAATGTATCATTTATTGCGATAAATGATAATATTCTAAGTGGTATCATGGTGATAATGCAGATTCTGAAGAGGTCATCTTGGCTCCAGGTCTCTGGCTCCTTCATCAAACCTGTCCTTCCTTTTCATTTTGTCAAATTATTGTCACAGCAACACAGACTTCGCTTACTGAACGCTTTTAATCGCACCAGGCCAGTTTAGGCTTTAATTTGGTTTGGAAAAGTTAAATAAAATAATTCCTGAATCGCTTAAAGTAGCTGCTAGTTGATAACATTTAATTAAGTTGTAGAGACATACAAGATATCTACATATCTTGTGTAAAAATAATCTTTTTTTTCTCACTGACAATAAATCAGATTTAACTTTTACTGTATCCATAAATTGTTTGTAGAATAATGAGACATAAGCTTTTAGAGAGTTTCCTCTTTTAAAATAAGAAACTTAAACGGTAGCCGTTTATGTTACATGCCTCCACTGGCAGATTACATCAACTTTTTCATGAATATAAAATAGTTAAGTTAGTTTTGTCTTATTTCGAGTTTACTAAGATGTTTGCTCTAGAAACAGGACAAAAATACTTGGTAAAATTATATCTTTGCCATTTAAATTCTGAGGTATGTTTTCTTTGATTTATTGTAATAAATTAACTTATTTTTTTTTAATCTAAAGCTTACCTACTTTATTTGTTATGTGATGTTGGATGAAAACAAACAAAACTGGACCTGGGTTCAGCAGGCCTCCCTGTCTGCGCGCTTCCTGCCGTCTCCGTGACGATCTCGCCGCCGTCCTGACAAACAGACGTCCGTTTGCAGCGGTAAACCTCCCCGGTTGTGAATTTTTCTTCCAGATTCCAAGCAGAACGGCGACGCAGCCTCAGCCGCCCTGGCCAACGAGGACTGCCCCACCATCGACCAGGTGCTGAGCCCGGACGAGCGGAGCCCCATCGGGCGGGGCCCCACTCGGGAACGCTACCAGCAGGACCGAGCCTGCTTCCTACTCAACACCAGGGAATTCCGTGCCACAGATGGGAATGTGCGGAAAGGTACGTGTCGCACCAGGAGACGGATATGCGAAGTGCGCGCCTCGTGTAAACACGAGCACACAGCAAGGCGGCAGGCGCAGTGAACACGTCCCCACAGAGGAACCACGTAGAGAGAGCTGTGTGTGTAGAGGAATTATTACACGTGGATGCAGATTCCAGTTCATGTGGTTGCAGAAACATTAGCCCTTCTGCTCTGCTGTCTTTGTTTCCACCTCTTCATATTCACCTTGTTTTTCTTTCCATCACCGCTTCGTGTCATATTTGATTTGTTCCGTCTCATAATGTTGTTTTCTAACATTCTTCCTTTCATTTTGAAGACATTTTTGAACATGCCCTCCATCTTTCTATGGCGTCTCCAGATCTTTCCGTCCCATGACGTGTCACGTCCTCTCAGACTCAAAGTTGATCTGTCTTTCTCTGTCTTCTGGACTCAGACAGTTGACCATGCATTAATTTATTTCTCGTCACTTCTGTTTCTCCCTGTCTGTTTCTCTCTCCCTCTCACGTCGCCCTTTTTACTTTTCTGACTGGCGCCTCCCCTGTTTTTACCCCATTTTCATCCCTCTCCCTTCCAATCCCTCCATTAACTCCTCCCCTCTGCTTCCTCCCTTTTCCTTTTCCACCTCACCGTCCTCCTCTTGTTTTTCCCTCCACCACCATTCATTTAATACTGAAATCTGACCACTGCCACCTTCACCAACCTGCACCAACAAAACACTCCCTCCAAACTCTCCCCTCCCTCCCTTCTTGTTGGCAACAAACCACTGTAGAGGCAGCAGCCCTGGCTCCCAGCCCAGACTCCCCTCTGACTGAGGATTGGTATAAGATGGAGGGGTCTCTGTTACAGCAGGACCTCAATGCAAACTCCACCTCCTCCTGGATCAAACCGTAGCTCAGAGGTAACACTGAAACCAGTTAAAAAGTCACAAATAACCCAGTTCTGGCTCCCCAGGAAAGTATCTCCCCCCCCCCTTTTAACACAACCCATCAAAAATCACAGATACACAAATATTTCCACCCTGTTTTGTCAAAGATGCTGCAGCTGACTTGTCACTCCTCTGTGGCTGAAAGAGTTTGTCCTTAAGGTTGATGCAGAACAGCTGAGCATCACCTTAGCCCGACGTCCCGATTGCCAAAACCTCCTGTTTGGTTTCGTGACGTCGTCTGCAACCATTTCGATAAACCGTGTCCACGGCGTAAAAGAAAATGGGGTTTTCAGCACAAATGATCCCAGATGTTTTGTATCTGTGTGTTTGTTTTGGTGTGAGTGTCTCTCTAACCTGCATCCTGTCATGAGTGCAGGATCGCTAAGCACATCCAGCTACTCAAGTGAATATAACCCAGTTGTTGTGTCCTGTGTTATTAACTAATCTGTAAGAAGAAAGAAAGAAATGAAGCGGGAACGCGGGTCACCTTGTTGTCTGATGTGCCTCTGTGTTGTTGTTGTCTCTCTCTTCAGGTTGTGTCATATCACGCGTGTGTATGTGGGCTTTTTCATTCTTACGTGTTTATACACTGTGTCTCTGTCCCCCCGGTGGCGTCCGAGTGTCGTGTTTGTGTTGTTGTGTGGCTTTACTTCTTTTTTCCCCTTCTAATGTGTTTATTCGTGGTATTCCCAACACCACAGACCGGCACCTTGGTAAACAACAGCACTTATTACAGCCTCATGCTGCAAACCGCTGCACAGCAGCTACAGTGGTGTGTATTCATCTCACACCTCCAGATCAAAAAATGTGTTTTATGCATGTACAGAACTGTGCAAAAGTTTGAAATCAGCCTCAATTCATACATAATGGTTCGTTTTAAAAAGCTCAGTTTTTTTCACAGCTTGTGCAGCGCTCACGTTTCATATTAAATAGTTTTTAATATCCGACAGCGAACTGAAAAGTAGAAGTAAATTTCTGATTTTAAAGAAAAAAAAAGCCATAAACTTAACTGGTAGCTACATGAAGCATTAGCAGTAACTGTCATTAGCTGCATTTTCATTATAAATGTTTGCAAAACTTTAGTCCACTAGTGTAAAAAAAATACATTTTTTTTTCAATTGCAGTGTTCTATTAAATAACGTAATTAAAATAAGTTTGTTCACATGATAAGTCATAAAAACCCACCATGCCGTCGTCCTCCCACCACTTCCTGTCCTCTTCTTCATTTCTGTCAGTAGTAACATCCTGTTGATCATGTGACTCGTGTGATGAGAGAAAAAAGAGTTTTGATACAGCCAAAAAACTACCTAATTTTACTGTGTTTACATCAAATGATTTAATTTTTTAATTTGCCCAATTATATGCTCAATGGAAACGCAGCTAGTGGGAAATACTTCAGGTTGTTTTAATACTTTTTGACACGGATGATACAGCAAGGCAGGCCAACCTATTTTCTGATTACTTTACACTCAGACTGTAAAAGTTTGAATTTTCGCACATTTGGTATAAAAATACCAAATATACAAACAAAAACAAGATGAAAAATATTTCAGATGAACCAGTCAAACCAGCTAAATCAGCAGAAATGAAAACCAGTAATGAGAAGTAATGATAAACCAAACAGAAACCTCATTGCAGCAACATCATCATGCATCAACTGGTACAACGGCACAAAAAAGTAACCGGTTCTGTTTGAAATCTGAAATGGGTGTGTGTCATGACTACAGAGCCCCTAGAGGACATGCAGGGTTTTTCTTTTGCGTTCTCTTGTAATAATATACTGATCAGTTCATGCGGCAAAATTTAATCCTGAAAGTCTTTCACCGTAGTTTCTGCTACAATATAAGGTTTTCCCATGCATGTTAATATCTCATTTGTGAGATACTTGAAGTTTTATATTTTACTCTTTAGGATTTAAATGCACCACAAACCTTTGTGTAAAATGCAAAAGTAAAGCAGGTGAAACATGAGATTTCATCACTTCAAGATATAAACAGAAAATTTATGTAGAAAGAATAAATACATGCAAACTATTTATGAGTTATTTTCAGAGGGTAATGAAATCATCAGACAGTTTTGATTGTGTTGGTCTGAATGGTTTCATGCAGTTCCATCTCATCCTCACAGACTTAAACATGCAGTGAATAAATCGATTTTCAGGGTTTTTTGCACCAAAGAGTTAAGAATATATAAACATATATTTGTGTCTGTATACAAAAATAGACCAGAATATCTGCTTATTGTGAGGAAATGCAAAGGAAAAATTGTCCCCCATGTCACCAATGGGGCTCCGTAGCTGACACACCTAATGCATGAATAACTGAGGACTCAAGACTTTTGCACAGTAACGTACATGTTTAACATTTTGTTGGACCTCTCCCCCTCCAACTTAAAAACTTTTATTATTGTGCTGTGAGTCGGTTTCCCAAGGTTCCTGGGGTCAGTGGAGTTGTCCAGGTCAGGGGCCAGCATCTCTGGAAACATGGCACGCTGTGAAAGAGCAACGCTGCTGCATTTTTATCAGCGTCTTAAAACCACAACAACAAAACAAAAAATGTGTGTCCATAAATCAGCTGCAACGCGGCAGAGACGTCTCCCAAAGCGTGTGATGGGTCTGAAATGTGACTCCCTGGACGTTGTGACTGTGGCTGCGTTCACACTGCAGCCTGAAGTGACCCAATTCCGATGTTTTTGACGTAATGCGACCTGTATCCGATCTTTTCATGGCAGTGTGAACAGCTCAGGTCGGATTCTTTTAGAATGTGACCCATATCCGATACGGATCCGATTCAAATGCGACCATAACGTCCAGGTCTCATTCATCCGAACTGAACGTCACTGATTCTCAACAAATCTCACTATTCTGTGTCCTGATACGAGCAAGTGGGAAGAAAAACAACAACCATGATGGACTATATGAGGAATAATTGTTAATATGTTGCTCCGGTTGATTATGTAGCTAAGCTCCACCGTTAGCCTCCATGTTTACTTCCTCAAACTCTGAGCTCTTCTTCTTTTTATGGCGGTTGGCAGATCACTGAGAACGATGACGTTATAGCGCCCTCTACTGCGCATGCGGGACACTTTCAGGTCGTTTTCCCGTTCACACTGCAGATCACATACAGGTCACATTTCCTGGCAGTGTGAACGGCACCGGCAAAAGAATCAGAATTGGGTCACTTCAGGTTGCAGTGTGAACGCACCCTGTGTTTCAGTGCCTGGTGCAGCGCAGACCGTTCTGGAAGTTGAAAAAAAGGCATCCAGGCTGCACTCGGTGACTGAAACACTTACTGACCAGACAGACAAAAACGCTGTGACAGGTTTGACTAACAAGTGGCTTCATGCTGTCTAAGGTAAGCGAGCCTTCCAACTGTCCGAGCTTCTAGAGGACGCCAACAACGCTGCCATTGTAAACGGTTCTTCTGTGCAAACTGCAATTTAAGTGACACGAAAATCCCCCTTTAAAGCAAATCAGGAGCGCATTGAGGAAAATAATTACTGGACTCATTAGGACGCCACTTCAAGGCAATCTAAAGACAAATTGCACACTTTAATTTGTACCCTTAGGCTGTGGATCTATAATGGTCCCTGTTCCTTAAACTGCTGAAACGTCCTGTGCACTAAGAGAGGAGACGGCGCTCAGTGCTTTACAGTTCAAATCAAACGGATTTGATCCGATTCCTGCTTAGCTTTTGCAGCTCGTTGTGTACGACCACAGATGTGTTTGAGTTTGTTTTCCTCTGATAAACCAACACAAACCTGTTCATACATGTAAAGAGAGGAATCAGAACTGGACACGTTCCTGTCCTGCTCAGCCTGACTGGACGGAGAACGACTCTGGACATCAACACCCAAGTTCTTCCTCCGATTGGATCCTAACCTTGTACTTTGACTAGACCATTCCAGCACATTCATACTTAATAGTCAGCTTGACTACTTGACTTACTTTTCCTATTTATGGTTTCTTTTTGGCAACATTTTATTTGAAGGGGTGTACATAATACTGACATGACACTGTGGTAAACATGAAGGAGTCTTCATGAATGTTTGACTGTTGTCATGAATGGACATTTGGTCAATTATGACACTTTTAATGAAAGGTTGCCGTGTTTAAAGGACTCTTAGTGCAAGTTTTAATTGCATTTTAGATTAAAAGTAGATTTTTTTGCAGAATGATGCCACATTTACACATTTAATTGACTTTTAGTGCAGCTTTTAGTGCAAATAATCCAAAGTTGATGCTGTTAATGCAACTTTTAGTGCAAATTTGAATGAGAAGTGTCATTATTTACCAAATGACTTTATGAAAACAGTCAAACATTCATGAAGGCTCCTTCATGCTCATGACAGCATCATGTCAGTCTTATTCACATCATGCTACCTTATTTCTGCATATCGACTAATTAACCTGTGAACATGATTAGTTGCCATGGATTTTATTGAAGTAATGATGACTGAATACTTTTGCACACCAGACTTTCACACTTTTCTAGTTTTTATTTCTAAAAGTAAATCAAAAACTTTTATTTTCACTCCTAGAGTTCAGCGCTGCTTTGTGTTGACCGATCAGAGGATTCCTGTTGCTACTTTGACGTTTGTGGTCGTAACATAAGATGAAAATGTTACAAAAAAAAAAAGAGTATAAATTGCTTTTTTTTTTTAAAGGAACTGTATGTTGATAAGATTCCCGTTTCTAGAAAATCAAATTTATGAAAAACATTTGCGCCGAGTTTGAGGCGTTTTGTTTTAAAGAGGGATTGTTCTGCTCCTCCTTCCTGTGTGCATCGTTTGTGTTTAATTTGATCTTCCTGAGCGTAAGACGTCTTCCTTCCTCGGCTTCTGTGTGTTTTCTGTTCTGACTGTCGGCCATGTTGACCTCCTGTGCTCATAGCGCTGATGCATGGCTCTCAAAGGGCGACAGCCTCTTTGACTCTCCAGACCTTCATCAGGATCTCAGTCCTGTTGGTTTCAACTCTTCAGTTTCTCCTCTTCCCTCACTTTACAAATATATACAAGTTTTATTTATTTTATTGTTTTTGTGCCTATTTATCATTTTGTTACTAACTTGGTGTGTACAGTAAAATATATTTTGGTGATTTGGTTTCTAACATGAATGCTTGTTTTTATTGTGGTGATATTCGGTTTATATTTTGCTGTTTTCTGTGATTGTGATTTATTTTTTTGGATATATTTCAGTTTTGTGCAGCAGTGTCTTATTGTTGTGCTTTTACTTCCCTTGTGTTCTTCCTGGAAGTCGGAAGGAAAATACTTCCAACACGACGGTGAAATCAGTGACTGGAAAACAAATAATCTTAACTAGACACAATTTTAGGAGCTTTTACTCTCAGAAAGTTTATGCTTGTTCAAAAACAAACTGGAAAGAAGTTCATTTCTTACCATTTCTCTTTAAGTTAAATAAAATCTCACATTTATTCATAAGTTTTAGTTTTAGTTGCAGTAAAAGGTGATCTAAATGATGTGTGTTTGTTAGCATGTCAGGCTCAGGACCCTCTATGTTTAGAAGCGTCACATCGTCCTGCATGCTCCGTCGTCTCACCGTGTCTCTGATCAGTCTCTTCACACAACACTTGGCAAATATTTTGTCTCAGCCGCATTTAAGAAGCAACGAGTCACAATCCATCGATACATGATTGATATTCATACGATTAAAGCTGAAATGGGACAATGTGGAGTAACTGAGCAGTCAGTATCTTACCTACAGTAACACTAACACAAATATTTTGCTAAATAAAGATTTTCTGGCGTTTGTACCTGTTGCTCAGGTATTTATTTAATTTGAGCTGTATCTCAGTAAGCCTGCAGCTACCAACTTCAGGGTCTCAGAATATTTCCTAGATATTCTCATGTTCACTCTGATTTCCAGGAGGCTAAAAGCTTAAATAATATTAAAACAGAGCAGCTTTCCTGTTATCTGTTGAAAGTCTTGCTCTCTCAACAAACTTCAGACATTTTTCACACTGTGGAACAAATAGTTTAATCTTAAATGCTTATTCTTGAATTTAAAAACACATAATTGACGTTGAAAACGGATAACTTTGAGTCTGCTTCCCTCAGTGACGGGGTCCACACTGAAGAGTGTTGATTAAAACTTGGTGCATTCAGAAAAAGATGGGAGTTTTGAGTAATTGTTTTATTCCAGTCAGCAGCCATTTTTTCTATGTATTCTTAGTTTTTTTCTTCCTTTGACCATCACATACGGCTGACTGACAGATTTTATTTAAAAAGGTGAAGGTGAGTGTTGCAGGGCATTAATATACAGATCTGGAAAAATGATATAATGATATAATGAATGATATAAATAGATATGAGTTTGAGTAAATGAACATTGTTTTTTATTGTATGAACCAAAACTTTAGTATTTATTTACAGACAATGAGAAATGGTCAAAATAATGAAAACGGTGCAGAGCTTTCAGACCTCAAATAATGCAAAGAAAACAAAATCCTGTTCATTTAGAAACAATGAATGTTTTAACTCAGCATCAGTATTTGGTGGAATAACCCAGAGGTTTTCAGTGCAGAGGGCTCTTTGTTTTTCCACGGCTGTAAATGACATAAATACAATCAAAGATTAAAGACTTAGCCAAAGTAGCATCATTTTTGTGACATTTTTGCACCTTAAACACCAGGAAACCTGTAATGTTGATTAAAAATATTAAACAATTGTATTATGCAAAAGTAGTAAAGTTTAAAAGTCTTTTTTTTTTAACTCCGTCTCTTAAATTTGAGGTATTTTGAAAGTAATTTTCCTTTAAATGGACCAGTTTTCATGCCGCTTGATTCTACATGAGGACTTTC
Source organism: Poecilia picta (assembly GCA_033032245.1). NCBI lineage: Eukaryota > Metazoa > Chordata > Actinopteri > Cyprinodontiformes > Poeciliidae > Poecilia > Poecilia picta. The sequence goes on from CM065371.1 coordinate 23,508,402, forward strand.
CTTACTTCTGTCTACTCCAGGTAAAATCCTGATCGATCAGAAATACTCCACACCCAAATAAAAAACTCAACTATCCCTTTAAGTAGACATTAGCTTTATTTATAACTCTACAGGCTGCTGTGACCCAGATACTCCTGATAGAAGGTGGAGGGACATGGCTGCATGTCGCCTCGTTTCTCAGGCAGGCCGTACTGTATGTACTGTATGCGCCGCTCCGGTAATCATCAGGAGAAAACTCAATACATCTAATTATGGCTAACAGGACCTTTAACAGCCAATTGACCGCATGTAGGAATGAAACTGTAGATGGGGAACCCAGGAATAGAAACTGAGCAGTCAGCAAATCCTGTGGATTCCTGTCAGACATTACAGAGCATGTCTGAAGACAGTCAGGCCCGTCATGGCGTCACATTTTACTGGATGATGCAGAAATTATTGCGATAAACGATAATATTGTTGTTTTGAGACCATAATGCAAGAACACATTCTATGAGATCAGTAAACTTGAACACTTTCATTTATGAATTATGATCCTTTACGTCAGGATTTCTTTCCCCAAAGAGTTTTTGATTTTTTTAAGGCATAGAAAAGGTGGGAAAGATGATAATTTTAGGATTTTTTTTCTAGGTAATCAGTTGTAATTTTCTCTTATTTGTAAAATACATCGGTAGTATTGGTCTTACTTTATGTCCTTTACAGTAGAAGGAGGGACTGGAGTTGGTTTTTCATCTGTCGGCCATATTGGATTTAACAAAAATGTTCTTGCACTTGCAGCGGATGGCCAGTAGTTGGCGGTGTGTTGTATGGGGCACTAGGGTCCATTTGAGTGGTGGTGTGTGTGCATTTATAACATAAGAACAGAAGAAAAAGGCTTTTAGATGGCTGTACACTGCAGTGTACAGTGGATTTATGGTTTGACATGATTACTGTGGCAGGTATGTACATTATATTTACTTTACCTAGGTTAGAGTAAGCACATGATAAATTAAAACAAACTCAATAGTTTCCATTTGCATAATTTTTTTCTCTCTTTCTACCAAAAACTGGATGATAAAAGTTTTTACTTTGGTGTTTTGGTCTCAACTAGACCCTTATTTTGAGGACTTCAAAATTATTTTTATTTGTCGTTTTGTTTATTTTTTATATTTAAAATATCTTCCAATTCCAGTGTTAAATATTCATTCAAATTTAGAGTTTATTGATCTTTTAGAATGTGGTCTTGCATCATTATTTTCCTTTTATCGCTATATTCCTTAAAAACATTCTCAAAACAATAAGCTTATAGTTTATCGTCCAGTCCAGGCCTCGTTAGGTATTTTGAAGTCAAGTTGGTAAACAGACTGGCCACAATATTTGCTCCTCCTCTTCCACCTCCTCTTCCTCTTCATAACCTGCTCCTCCTGTGATTAACACTCATTCTTCATCCCATCCCCAGGCCGCCACTGCAGTGCAAGTGTAACTAAAGTCTGACTCTAGGTAGGTACCTGCTCCCTCCTTAGTGTAAATGAAGTGTGCCTTTGGGCAGGAATTATTATGTCATCATCGCTGAATGCGGTGACGGCCAGGCTCACCGTTTCCCCTGACCACCTGCGGCGGCTCTCACACATCCAGCTTTCAGCCTCATTTCATTCTCACACTGCAAAAAAACAACTAAATATTACCAACTTAAATCTACTTCCTAGTACACTTGAAATAAGAGAGTAACTTAAAAGTTTTTTTTTTCCCCAGAAAATAGGGGCGTAAGTAAATCTTTATTATTGATGAAAACGTTCTTGTTCCATTTTCAAGTAAATTAACTCATAATAGGGGAAAAACGTTTTGTTATAAGTGAAACAATCTCCCAGTGGAACTAGAAGTGGGTTGCTAGGTAACGCCTGGGCTTGGCTGGGGTTGCTAGGTAACGCTAGACGTGGCTGGGGTTGCTAGGTAACGGCGCCAGTGGAAGTAGAACTTTTTCACCATTATTAAGGAATCGTTTACTTAAAACAAGCCTTTATATCGAGCTACAAAGCTACTTTTAAGTTAGTTTGTCTTATTTCAAATGTACTCAGATATTTTCTCTATAAACTAAACCAAAAATACTCTGTAAGATATTGTGTTTTTGCAGTGCGTGGATTAAAAACATAAATAAATGAATAAAAAACTAAAAATCCTCCAGAATTCAAATCTTAGATTCCTGAATGATCTCCATCTCTCTTCTTTCTCGATTCATATTTTTAAGCAAAGCCTGAAAACCACCGCTTTACGCCGTCTGTTTTTTTTCTGTTTGGGTCGAAATGTTCACGAAGCTCCGACGTGTTTGGATTCGATCCCGTACCGAGTTACAACACAAATGTCAAACTAAGCACTGAAATCCAAGACGCCTCAGATTATTAGATTTATGTGACAAAATCTTACAGGTGCATCTCAGTAAATTAAAATATAATTCAAAATTTAGGATAATTTAGAATCCTTCTTCTTTAATGTGTCTTCTCTGCTAACGTTTTGTGTAAATTTGCTGTTCAATACTTTATGCTGCCCATCTGGGTTTTCTCAGTGGGATTGTTCTATTGGAATAGTACAAAAATATATTAGAGTGACATACTGCAAGAAAAAACAGCTTACAACTGATGAAAACCCAAAGTTCTGCAGACTTCTTCCAGCGCTAAAATTATGAGTTTTATCAGCAATCATAGAAAACTGCTGACTTGATAAGGAGGAAAAGCCACAAATATTATAGATTAGAAATAAGATTTCTATCCACAGAGTGCTATATTCGAGCACATTAATAAAAAGTTTAATTTATATAAAGAACAACTCCTTTTCAGGAGAAATTTCTGCATTTTATTTGGTAAATCAAAGTCCCAGCGAACACGCAGAAGCTGATGAAGCCAGACTCTGAGGATCTCCTCTGTGTCATGCTGCACTGACACAGTAATCTGAGCAGAAGGATCCCAGACTGAGATCATTTCAACTGGTTAAACTGGTCTTTGGATTTTCATTGGCTGTGAGCTGCAATCACTCAACAAACAGAAATCTCAGCCTGCTTGCTCTGAATTCATGTAACGACTCCAATGAAGGAAATTAACATTTCAGTGATATTCTAATTTATTGAGATAAACCTACAGAGACGTAGAGATGGGAGGGAGACACAAAGCTCTAAAATCAGATACAAGTTGAGTTAACTTCAGTTTGTGACGTCAGAAAAAAAAAAAACCTCGCTAACCTGCAGTGGATGGAATAAAAACCAGAAGAAGGAGAACCTATACCTGGTTCTGTTGCTCAGTAGCAGTTCTGGCAGCGAAGTGACTGTCTGCTCTCTCTGAAGCTTTCACTGCCGCCGGCCTTCCAGGGCTCCGCGATGCTCAGGCTGCAGCTGCTGCGGTTCGGCTACAAATGGATGAAAACACTCCTGTCCATTTGCTGAGCTCTGCACTTCTGAACATTTGGACCTGGATGACTGCTTCCAGTGAAACAGGAGAAGAAATGTCGCACAAAAACAGACGCTGTTTCCTCTGGTGAAACATTTAGTGCAGGAAGCCTCACAGGTCAGCTTCACTCTGCCGGCTGCAGACTGGATTACAGCGACGCCTAAAGGTGGCGATGCTTTAGTCTTTAAAACAAGGACAAAAATAAATGCAGCATCTGAATACACACTAGCCGGCCACTTTATTGGGTACACCTAGCTAGCATTGGGTTGGATTCAGAGCCAGGCGCGGGGCTCTAGGGGGGGCTGGGCCGGATGAGGACCCGGGTCTGGGGGTGCCAAGGAGGGAGGAATGGTTTCAAGTCGCTTAAATGTCTGATTATAGACGGAGAAAGTCGCCCCCGCCTGTTGAGAAAGGTGTATTTAATGTTAAAGTCACCTTCCCCAATGGAATATATACTAGTCAGTCCCAGTGACTGTTTCACTCACGGTTTAGCTGAAATGCTTCCAGGGTAAAAATCAAAAGACAAACACGGCACGAACCCCCCCCCCAACAGTTTCAGTTTCATTCAGTTTCCAGTGGCGTAGTCGATGCACATAAGGGGCCCGGTGATTCGTTAGGGGCCCGGTAATTGCCCCTGCCCCCCGGGCCGACGCTGACTTGTTTCGCTAGTGTTCAGAGCTGCTCTAATCCTTCATGGCAGAGATTCAACAAGGTACTGGAGACATTCCTCAGAGTCTGCTCCATATTGACACAATAGCATCACACAGTTGCTGTACATCCAGGAAGTGAATCTCCCGTTCTTCCACATCCCAAAGGTTCTCTGTTGGATTGAGATCTGATGACATTGTTCAACAAACCAGTCTGAGATTATTTATAACATGGTGCCTTTTCCTGCTGGAAGTGGTCAATAAAGGGATGGACATGGTCAGCAGCAACACTCAGGTCAGCTGTGGCTTCGACATGATGCTCAGTTGATACTAATGGGTCCAAAGTGCCAGGAAAAGATCCCCCACACCACTGCAACACCGGCAGCCTGAGCCGTCGCTACCAGGCAGGATGGATCCAGGCTTCATGTCATTGATGCGATCAGATCAGGTTTCTCCAATCTTCTGTTGTCCATTTTGCTGAGCCTGTGTGAGTTTCCTGTTCCTGGCTGACAGGAGCGGCTGCGGTGTGGCCGTCTGCTGCTGTAGCCTAGCCGCCTCCGTCCAGGCTCAACGGGTTGAGTCTTCTAGATGCTCTTCTGCAGACCTCGGTTGTAACCAGCGGTTATTTGAGTTACTGTTCTATCAGCTCCAACCAGTCTGGCCGTTCATCTCTGACCTTTGCGTTCGCGCCTACAGATCTGTCGCTCATTGAATGTTTTCTCTTTTCGGACCACTCTCTGTAAACCCCAGAGATGGTTGTGCGTGAAAATCCCAGTAGATCAGCAGTTTCTGCAATACTCTGACCAGTCCAACCATTCCGACGCTCGGTTTGACCTGCAGCGAATCGTCTCGGCCAGGTTTACCTGCCTAAAGGCGTCGAGTTGCTGCCATGTGATTGGCTGATTCCACATTTGCATTAATGAGCAGTTGGATCGGTGTACCTAATAAAGTGGCCAGTGTTTTTACATAAAGATTTTAGCCGTTTTTCATACTATGAGTGTTTTTCTTCCTGTCCTCATTCTACTCGGCATGTTGCATGCTCGCTCTTGTTTTTAAGAAGATTTATCTGGACACAAAACATTCGTTCATCTGCCTGTTTTCATTTAGATCTGATTTTATAAAGTCAGATTAACTTCTGTAAAAAAAAGCCTTAGCTGAGAAAACTCAGTGTCTTTATACTGCATCTGCAGGAATTAACTTATAACTTAATAGTGTATGGCAAGAAATAAACTAACAAAAATATAATCAAAATACAAACACTGAGGAAAACTGACAGAACCGATTTAAAGCAAACATAAAAATAACAAAAACACAAAATCTTACCAAGTATTTTTAGTCTGGTTTCTAGTGCAAATATTTTATAACACATGAAATAAAACAAAACTAACTTACAAGTGTTTTTTCTGCAAGACAGAGGAGCTTGTTTTAAGTAAATAATTTCTTAATATTGATCAAAAAGTTCCACTGGCAGATTAGTTAGCTAGGAAATGTATTAATTTCATTAAAAACAAAACAATTATGTACAATAAAAAAATATCAATAAAAAGAAAAATCTAATATCTTCCCTTTTTATTCCAAAAATATATCTAAACAACAGATATTTACAAAAAACATTTAGTTATTTCACTTATGACATGGGAAAACTGACTTATTAGTTCATTTATCTGCCAATGGACATAGAAGGAATTATTTACTTACAATAAGCTCCTACATCTTGCTGAAAAGATACTTTTAAATTCGTTTTGTTTTAATTCAGGTTCACTAAGATATTTGCAACAGAAACTAGACAAAAACACTTTGTAAGATTTTGTGTTTTTTCAGTGAAACAAAAAGATTTTATTCAGATCAACTTCTAATCCAGCTCAGTTTAGATTCAGATCATTTCAGTAAAACGTTTCGTTTACATGTCACCACTGATCGGAGTGTCTGATCTCAAATTATACGATTTCTGGTTGGGATTTAAATACTTTATTAAACTCAGTCCAAGAACATTATATGGCGCAATAGCTTTCCATATTCCCACTGCTTCACCAAAATCCTGAACATTTTGCACATTTTTGTACAAACGTACTACTGCCAACAGGAAGCTGAGTTATATACATGAAGAATTAAATAACACAAATGAATATAATATGTTATTGTTTAAAGAGTAGTAACTGTTCAGGTTAATGGTTTATAAGGACAGTGGAGCAATGATAAATTAGCTTATATCCATTCAGAATCAAGCATTTCTCCAACATTAAAACTTGATTTCAAAGCTGTATTTTAATCTCTTATATGAATCTGCAAGTAGAAACATTTTAATAAAACTATCATTTGATCCCAGCCGTTGCACCGGAGATTTAAGCAACACTGAATATTTCCCAGGAATCATTGCAGTGTCGTAAAAACCTCCAGAGCTCAGTAAAAAGGCATCATACATATTTTACTACTCAGGCCTACAAAAAAAAAAAGACTTTTATTCATGGTTGACTAAAAATGACGTGTTGTCCAAAGCGGTGGAGCAGGACACTGAGCACAGCACGATGTTGCCCTATTTTTATTTTATTTTTACTTTTTTGCTTCTGGACAGGAAGACACACAGGACGTCATCTGCTGCGTGTTCCTTGTTGTCTGTCTGTGGCCGTGTGATGGTTGGAGGTTTATTGAATGCGACTTCAAGTCAATAAAATCTCCTAAATTAGCAGTAAAGCTCCAGCCATTATATGTGTGTGAGCTGGTCATTGGTAGGTTTCTACCAATGGTGTGTTTTTTCACTTCCTCTGATGCAACAACATGCCGTCAGCACGGCCCTTTGCTCTCCGTGGCGCCGCCCTGCAGGGAAAACTCAGCATCTGCATTCTGTGGCTCACACCCACATACAGTGGGAAAGGACACTGAGGACGCTGCATGAGTCTTAAACTCACCAACAAGTCGCTTGCGCAGCTGGATTTAGTTTTCGTGCCATTTCCCACTGTAGCTAAAGTCTGAAATGATCTGGCTACAGGAAACGGTCACAGCAGGAAACGCTTCTGATAAATGTTGCTGAGAGAGACTTTTTTTTTTATTATTGTTGGCCATCTGAAGCTTGCATGAATGACGAGCAAATGCAACGAGTCCAGGGTTAGATTGACAGCGGCGCTCGCAGTCGTTCACGACCCCGACGAGAAGCAAAGTCATTTTAAACGTGAAAATATTGGGATTTTTTTCCACCTTTTATGTGACGTTTATTCTGCACAGTTCAAATGAAAAATGTAAAAATGGGGCAGTGACCTGTTAGTCTAATTATCCTGATGCAAACCTTATTTTGTTAAAAAGTTACAAAGCATAAAATAGCCAACCAAAATGGAGGAGCAGAGTTGCAGAACAGAAAGTATCCAGGTAAAACCTCCACACAGCTTCTGGGATCCGACGACTAAATTTAACTTTTGTGATAATGACATTAATGGGTTTTACATTGCTTTTTAAATAAGTTAACATTTTTAGTCAAATGCAAACAAAAAAACAAACATTTTTTTGTTTGCATTTGACAAAAAAATGCAAACATTATCCATTCATAATGAATTTTATCCATTGTGAATGGATAAAATTCAAAATTATCATTTGAATTTTGTCTGACTAACAGAAAACAAAATAATTTTATAAATACACCTGGCCAGGTGTGTAACTGTAAGTTTTCTATAAATATGCATAACTTTCTTTTCGGATTCCAAATATGAAAGTTGAGAATGAAGATAGGCCGATTTAAAAAGAAAAAAGAACAACAGAAAAGATGGCGATGAAGGAAATAAAATTTAATACATAAGAAGGTCTATGGGATCAGATGTGCAGAACTTTTTCAGTTTTTTGCAAATAATTTCCCCCTGTAAAATAATATTTTGATTCCTAAGAGAATTTTTTAATACTTTTCTGAAACATTACAGGATAAACGTCACATCAAAGGAGGAAAATTATTTAATAAAGCATTTATTATATTTAAAAACTGACTGCACACTATTTAGGTCGATGGTAATTAAAGCACATTGTTGGTGCTTCATTATCTGATCTGCTCCATAAAACTTCATGTGGTTCAACTCCTTCTCTATATGGATGATTTGCTCTTCTATGTTTGTGTACAATTGTTTCCTTCAGGCTAAATCTGCCTAAAACACCTGAAGATGAAACATTTTGGGTGATTTATGCAGTGGGTCTACAATTGGTGTTAAGTCTCTAAAATTCTGTAAATTTTGTGCTTTTTGAAAAGAAAAGGAAAAAAATTACATGTCATAACTCGCATTTTCTTGTCTTGTCTTGTCTGTCCTGTCTCTGTCTGTCTTTGTGTGTCCTTTCTGTTTTCTTCTTGTTTTCTTTTTAAACATATTTCTGCTTTTCATTATGTGCTTCTTCTCTTTTGACTTTATAAACAACATGCTCATGTTTCCAATCTGTGCCAACCAAACTACAATCATCTTTACGTTTCATCTCTGATTTTCTTTTGCACGTATCCAAACGGAATCGTTTTTGGGTCATAAAGCGACGGCCAGGAGAAATCCCGGAGTCTCAATAACATATCCGGAGTGGCGGGTTCGTCTCTGCGCCTCGCTCCCATCACTAGTCCCCCGTTTGAGAACTATGAGACTCCGGGGCAACTGCGCCGCTGCCGCTCCCCCATCCCCTCCATTTTGTAGCACAGTGGATCCTCGCGATTGGACGGCAGAGAAACGCGGTGGATTAGTTACGGATCTCGCTGAAACTTCCCTTTGCATTACAATGTATTGTGCAAACAAAAATAGCAATAATGTTAAATGAACTTGAACGTAGAGTGACTTCTGTTTGTGATGCATGTGTCAGGCATGCAGATGGGTAAACGTACAAAATGAAGCTTTTAAGGAAGTTATTATAAACTATTAGATAAGACGTTAAAATATTGAGATTGGTTTAAAAATAGCCCCACAGGGTTAAGGAAAAATAATAATAAACACGCTGATATTTTAGAAGTTAAATTTGTAGATAGACATCCATTTTGTGTTGTGGACCAAACAAAACTAGAGAAATGAGACAAGAAAACGTTCATTTAGCCAAAGAAAAAAGTCTTTGTTCGTAGATTACTTTGATGTTAACAGTTTTCTGCATTCGTTGTTTGTGACTAATGATGTAAGAGGATAGTAGAAATCATCGCGGTTAGCTCTTTGTTTCACTATTAGCATCCTGTCATCATAGGACACTTAAGTGGAAAGTTTAAACAGCGACCTAACGCAATGTGTTGTTAAAAAAAAAAGAGATGCCATAATGTAAATTAAGATTATAAACCGGCTTCATCTTAATACACCGGAAACAGAATCCTGCATATGCAAATATTACCCTGGATTCAGCCGGAAAAGGTCCATTCTGTCATTTTACTGACGTATGAAATTAAGATTTGTGCAAAACGAGTTCATCAGGAAAACATTCTTACCAATTATAGAAATCCAGGCTAATGTAATTGTTTTTCCAGATAGCAGAGGCTAATCAGGCTGAGCTAATGCTGCGTTCACACCCAGCATGTTTAACGTGTCAAAACGCTTCTTGTTGGACGGTTTGCACAAGTCTGAACATTTATGCTGCGTTCACACTGCAGCCTGAAGTGACCATTCCATGTTTTTGAGTAATGCGACCTGTATCCGATCTTTTCATGGCAGTGTGAACAGCTCAGGTCGGATTCTTTTAGAATGTGACCCATATCCGATACGTATCCGATTCAAATGTGACCATAACGTCCAGGTCTCATTCATCCGAACTGAACGTCACTGATTCTCAACAAATCTCACTATTCTGTGTCCTGAAACGCGCAATTGGGAAGAAAAACAACAACCATGATGGACTATATGAGGATTAAGTTGTTAATATGTTGCTCCGGTTGGACAACAACTTCAAATATATAAGCTAAGCTCCACCGTTAGCCTCCATGTTTACTTCCTCAAACTCTGAGCTCTTCTTCTTTTATGGCGGTTGGCAGATCACTGAGAACGATGACGCTATTCTGCCCTCTACTGCGCATGCGGGACACTTTCAGGTCGTTTTCCCGTTCACACTGCAGATCACATACAGGTCGGATTTACTGGCAGTCTGAACGGACCGGCAAAAAATTGCCAAAAAATCGGAATTGTGTCACTTCAGGCTGCAGTGTGAACTAAGAATCCGCATAACTTACTGTTTTAACAGCTCAAACACCAAATATGACTTACATGCATTAATATAACATGTAATATCTTCCATTTCTTCGCTATTGGGTGCAGCCAGTCAGTTGCTAGTTTCCCAAGCTGCATTTTATTTAAAATATTTTAGATAATCTCATAAAGAAAAAGAAAATTAAATCAGCAAATAAAGAATTTTTCTCACATAATTTGGAGTTTTGATTCACAGAAAAATCAGCAGCAGGACCCTGAAGCTACGTTTTCACAACTTTATTTATTTATTTAATGACAGGAAATGACTGAATGGACCTTTGGGGAAAAAAGTAATTTTCTGGTAAGTGAAATATTTAATATTTCCTCGTTTATTTTTTTAAAAAAGAAACAATCCAATGTATTTAAAAAGCTCCTAACAAACTAATTTTTAGAAAGTCAAATTTGAACGACTTTAACTACGAAGTTTAAATAAAAACAAGCACTTTACTAACAGTCGGTGTCGATTACTAATCGTTAACGTTTGCATGTCGGCGTAAGGAATGAAATCTGCGGAAACGAGCCGCGCCATCGAACACGCTTTGCTTACCGTTTGTTTCACGCCATGATTGTTCGTTTCTTTACTCAGGTTCTCGTTTGCTTTAAATGTTTTTCTAAACTGACCGAATCATCTTCTTTTTTTTCTCATTTTACTGAAAATAATCAACACATTTTGCTTTTAAAACCAAGATATATTCTGTATATTTTTCATGTTTGTACATTCTGTGTTGAGCAACAGATCAGCAAAAAAAAAAAATGGAAAAAATGTCACATTCACATATGCAATAAATGTGCAATATTTCTTTAATGCTGGAAAAAAAAACATGCTGTGCATAAACATGTAAATATGCAAATATATTTTTACCCTAAAAAAGTGCACATATAAAAAGGCAGACTACTTGTTCGCATGTTTCAGCTCCTCTGGATGTAAGTAGAAGTGTTCAGATCTGATGTTGTGGTAGCCGTCTGACATGGTTTTAGGTTGGAAAAAGTTTGATATATTCCTTTTTTTAATGCTGCATTTCACTGTAAACATCCACACTGCTGCACCACTGGATGCAGGAAGAACAAGTCAAACTAAATCAGATCTGATTTAGATTCACATGTGTAAAATTCGTCTGCTCGTTTCGGTGTTGCTGTTCTAACTGTTACATCCTGGCACCAGTTTTTAAATCCATGTGCTTCCAAAGAACTGAAATTGTAAATGAGTCTCATGTGAACAGATGGATGTTTGTTTTAGTCGCAAGTTGCCTGGAAGCGAGTTGTGGGACTGATGTGAACAGAAACGGATTATTTAGAACATTTTTCACACGTAGATTTAACATTTTCATGTAAAAAAAAGAAAAAGAAAAAAGGTTGCAGTATTGTAATGTTTTCTGAACACTTGTCATCCAGCATGCTGAGCAGATTTTCAGATTATTTTGTGTACAGTATGAACCTAAACTCTGGTGGTGGTTTTTTTTAAATGAGGAGGAAACTTTTTTGCATGCAGTGACCAAACTGAGATTCGGCTCAAAACATTTGTTAGGATCATTTCTCTCTTTTTCTGCTGCTTTTCTTTGCTCGGCTCCTCGTTAACCCTTTTAACCTCACTTACATCTTGTATAATCATAAAGGGAGGATATTATATTCTGTGGATTATACGTTATCATTTACAGTAAAATAAGTAGGAATATTTTTGTGGACTGATGCAACTGAAAGAATCAAATAATGTCTTTATTTTGCACCGTTTTCCTCATATAAATGCTGTATTTGCTCATATTTGTGTTTTAGTAACAGAGGGATCTTCTGTTAAATCATAGTTTTGACCTAAAGTTGTAGCAAATCAAACAGAAACAGGCCTTCCTGTGCCTCCATCAGGTCCCTTACACCCTGATGTTAATTTAGATGCAAAATGCGGCTAGATTTAACTAGCTGAACCTTTAAAGAAGCACTTATTACGAAAATGTACATGTGAATGCATTAAAGTCATTGGAATTTAGTTGTACTGATTATTTATATTTAAGAATTTCATCAATGATTGGATACATGCAGCTCTGGAAAAATTAAGAGACTACTCAAAATGATCAGCTTCTCTGATTTTACTTTTTATAGGTTTAAAATGAACTTTGTTCTTTTATTCTATGAACTACTGACAACATGTCTCCAAAATTCAAAGCAACAATTTAGTTTTTATCTCCAGGAAATGAGAAATGGTGAAAATAATGAAAAAGCTGCAGAGCTTTCAGACCTGAGAAAACAATTTAATATTAATTTAGAACCAACAGTTAATGTTGTTTTAGTTCAGAAATCAGTATTTTGTGGAAAAACTTGAAGTTTTCAATGAGTTTCAGTGCATTTTTTCCAGAGTTGTTTATTATTTTTACCAGATGTTATTAATAAAATTTTATGTCAACAAAAAGTCTGAATATCTGCAGATTATTGAATAGTTTCTTGCAAAACTATTTGAAATCGTATTTTTTGTGATAAACAAAAGTTCATGCATAACTTTTAAGTGGAACAAAAAAAGATAATTTTTTTCATGCATATGTATTCCCCCTTTTATTACTTTACCCGTAAATTAAATCTGTAAAAACCTTAAGATGTCACTAAACAAGTAAACAGGATCAGTCTGTGTATAAATAATATAACTAACATTTGTTTTATTTCAGTTAAACTTTTCTGTTGAAAACATTTAAGTCTGGTTTGTTCAGCAGCCATGATTTAAGCTCTGCAGTGACAGAAATACCACATTTTGTACAAAAATGTAATGTTGGGACCTCTAGACTAAAATAACTATTAGTTACAACACAGGAGAATATTTTGATCAGGTGATTTCATCAGTAAGAATAGATAAATGCCTTTAAGGATTATTAAAATGTACAGAATCAAAGAACCATGTATAAAAGCCATATAAAAAATAATCTGCAATAGATTACTAATTATTGTCATAAACATATCAGATCACATAACTTGTTCCCAATGAATTTTGAATATTGTTTTAGTTCACGTGTCAAACTAAAGGCACGGGGGCCAAATTCGGCCCACCACAGCTTTTTCTTTGGCCCTCTAGACTCCAGATTACATCAAAATTCTCCAGTTTTTCACAAATCCTGAAAATCCACACAAAATCTACACATTTTTTTTGACTTTACTGCAATTTTTTCTCGAAATTTATCAAAAACTTTGGATTTAAATGACTGCTACCTCAGCTTTACTTGATGTCAAGTTGTAGTTTGTGATCAATACGGCGAGTAGAAAAATTCACATTCAACATCACACATTAGCACAAATATAAAAATTCCTTACAAATATTTCCAAATTACCAGCACAAAATCTGTGACTTTTATTCCAAAAAGCCTAAGAAAAACCCCTGATCAGTGATGGTTTAATTTTAAGACACACTGATTGAATGCTGAAACAAACAGCTATTTATTAATATCAATTCCAGAATGTATTGATAAAATGGGCTTTATCAATACATTCTGGCACCACCGGCCCTTTAAGAACAGTCAGATTTTTGGTTCGGCTCAAAATGAAACTGAGTTTGATCCTCCTGTTCTAGTTGCAATTTGGATTTATTTAAAAAGAAAAAAGAAAAAAATTTACTACTTTCAAAAAATTAGATGTAACTTGGTGAAGAAGAAAACGAATAACCAGCTGATATTAGTCATTAGTTATTTTGCCATGATGCCGTCTGTATGTAACAAAATGGCAGCTGTTTGGACGACGTTTTAATGGCCTTGATGCTGAAAGTGAGTGATGTAAATAAAGTTCCTTCTGTGATTCTAAACAACATAAATAAATCTCAAGTTTCCAAAAAACGAACGCCTTTAATATGTCAAACCTAGGAGAAATTTTCCAGTGATGCAAAATGGTGATAAGACGTTTTATTGCATAAAATAAAATAATACTCATAGATAATGTAACTAAGGCTGCGTTCACACTGCAGCCTGAAGTGACCCAATTCCGATGTTTCTGACGTGATGCGACCTGTATCCGATCTTTTCATGGCAGTGTGAACAGCTCAGGTCGGATTCTTTTAGAATGTGACCCATATCCGATACGGATCCGATTCAAATGCGACCATAACGTCCAGGTCTCATTCATCTGAACTGAACGTCACTGATTCTTAACAAATCTCACTATTCTGGGTCCTGATACGAGAAGAAAAACAACAACCATGATGGACTATATGAGGATTAAGTTGTTAATATGTTGCTCTGGTTGGACAACAACTTCAAATATGTAGCTAAGCTCCACCGTTAGCCTCCATGTTCACTTCCTCAAACTCTGAGCTCTTCTTCTTTTTATGGCGGTTGGCAGAACACAGAGAACGCTGACGCTATAGCGCCCTCTACTGCGTATGCAGGACACTTTCAGGTCGTCTTCCCGTTCACACTGCAGAACACATACAGGTCACATTTACTGGCAGTGTGAACGGCCCGGAAAAAAAATTGGAATTGCCAAAAAATCGGAATTGGGTCCCTTCAGGCTGCAGTGTGAACGCACCCTAGAAGATCTAGAAGGCTCTGTTTTAAGAAGTGACATTGCAATCAGTTTTAAATCAAAACAGAAAATGAATATATATTATGTAATGTAAGATCTATGTAAAAGTATAATTATATAGCTTTATAGAACTTAAAAATATATTTTTTCTCTGGAGAGCTCATTGTTTTGGTGTATTCATTACAGATAAAAATGTTAAAAGCTCAATAATTTCACTGGATTTGCTGTAAAACTTGTTTCATTTGACTGCTGCTTTGTTGTCCAACATGCTTACAGTTAATTTTTCATTAAAATTATGTTTTAAACCATTTACGGTTGGTATTTTTAATGCAAACGTTATATTGTAATGTGATTGTTGAAAACATGATGTTTTTTCCAACCTGTTAATGTTTTACTGGCCTGTTGGAGGTTTAATGAACTCTGGTGACATCTCTCTACTCCACGCCTCTTCCTGTGGAAAAATGAAGAGCACACAGAAGAAGTTAAAAAGCAGCTGCAGTAGTGGATGATGTCTGCTATCAATGGGTTTAATGTGACACAACATTCATTTTCCTTGATACCATAAAGGAAAATACTTCAGAAATGTTTTATCATTTTGTGTCTTAGCATTGCCATTTGCACCAGTTCCTATCTGTAAATTGGATGTTTAGCACCAATTGGAGTCATACTCACCATAAATGCTAAGGTACAAAATGACTGGTGCTAAATTTACCGTTGTATTTAACTAAATGTTGAGTTTTTCTTTGAAAAGTGAAACCATTCTGGATGTTTCTGAACAACAGTTTTGCAAACACATGCAGGTCCAGCAGCACCAAATCACACGCTGAGCTCTCTAATGCTGGTCAGTTTGAGAAAAGTCAGTTTTCCATGTTTTTGTAATGTTTCCATTTCACGATTTTGCTGTTCAAGACAAACCAACCATTCCAGCAGATTTAAGTGTTTGTTGTGTGTTGTTAAAGCATTTTATTTCAATTTGTTCACTTCATTCTGACAGTTAAACTGCAGTTGACAGGTAATGGTAACTCCTGATTACTTTACATTTGTTCATAATGTCAGAACCTAATTAGTCGTTTTTTTAAAAAAAAATTGCATTGAGAAACCTCAGCTAACCAAATATGAAGTGTGACTGAACATGATTATTTGAAGGTTAGCGGCGGTGAACTCGACACTAACGGCTTTCTGTTTCTCTCTTTGCAGTGTTAAGTTTCTAGCATTCGCCTTCTCTGTTATGAGGAATCAGTAACTGGTAAACAAATTGCGGCGGGAGCCACATAAGCGACAGGCTTGTCACGGACGGACAGTTGAAAGGAGATCTTTGAGGTGACGAGAGAGACCAGAGGGTAATCATGTAATAAAAAAAAATCTATAAATATGTATCACACGGTCTGCTCCTCACATTGTTACCAAAGCAGCCTCTTGGATCGCCAACCACACCTTTTTTGACAACAGTTCACCTGAACCCCCTCCCACCCGCCCAGTTCTTCTTCCTGTGCCCCCCTTCCCTTGTCCTTCAAGCGGACTGAGCATTGCACTGACACACTTTTGGAGAAAACAGGACTCCTGATGACACATTCCAGACGACATCTCTCTGACAGTGTTATGAACGCCATCCTGCTTATTGACCAAATCGGCGGCGCCTGCAGTGCTGAACCACTGAGCAAGTTTCCCGGTCAAGCACTCGTCTTTCACCTGGACTCAAATGAACAATGTAGCATCTCTGCTAACACACTGTAGCATCTGTTGGTTGGGAAATACCTTGACTTAAAAACCAATCCATCCACAGTTCAATGAGAGAGAAAATTATGCATTCAAGGGATCTTCTAGATGTCACTCCTGTATTCCTTTCCAGTGAAGAAGAAGAAGAAAGTCATTGAGGGAGCACATGAGAGACAAAGGATTGGTCTTGTTCAATACAACAATTAATTAAAAAAAAAGAGAGAGATGCACAAATATAAAAATGCACACAGTCTTTAACGGCACCTCCTGATAGCCCCTTGTTAAAGTTTAGCACTTGTATAGTCTTCCATTTACTTCTATTAGACTGAAGTACTGCCCTGCTCATCAAACAGCACTAACTTTGAAGCAGAACAATCAAAGCACATGTAGCATTATCTTAAACCAGTCATTTTATACTCGCCCTAAACAGTCTCCATCTCTAAACAGTAGAAAAAGACTTATCTTTATCTCTCATGTACTGATGTGGGCTTGCACGAAAATCTATGTTGGGTACCAAAGGTCCTTTAGCATGCACTTGCTGAATGACCCTCTGTAATGTATAGTAGATTAGTAGAGATCTTAAATATAGGGTGAGGCTTCCCTCTCATGCTAACCATCGTCTCTTAGTCCTTTGACTGCCAGTAGCTTCCTGTGCCTCACTCACTGCACACGTCGGAAACGTCCCCGTCTGGGCGACGGAGACTTGATTAGTAAACAGACTGACTCACGGAGTCAAACCCTGTTGGAATATCGGCCTATCCTGCCTAAATTACAAAAAAATGCAAACAGTTCTGCATTATTTTGAACGGGACCAATCTGGTGAATATTTCCCCAAACACTGCCGATTAGGCGCCGAGACTCCTCTGATGCATACTGCCCTGCCTCTCTTGTCCCTCTTGCTGCCAACAAGTGCTTCACTGGCAACACAATGTCATGATGAAGTTCAGGGGGAAAGAGGGAGTCCTGCTATGCCCAAAGGATATATTCAGAGAAACGAACCGAGAGTAAGAGCAAGTGTGGACGTGTACAAAGAGAACAAATCTATATTTTGATAAACAAATCTACGATGCTCCATGTCTTTGGAGATGGGGTCCTGTCCGGGAAGAGTCCCGGGAAAAAAAAGGTCTCATAAAAGAGAAGAAAAATAGTCGGTGGAAAGGATGCAGGAAAAGAAGTATTCCTTCATGCTGAGGTGTGCAACATAATTTAACCCACAGGTGTTGGGGATGAAAAAAGGTCTCTAGAACGACCTTTAGCAATGACTGACTCTTGCCCATTCAGACATGGAAAAGAAAAAGGATGGACAATAAGAATAATGGGGAAAAAATGCATTTTTGTAACTTTGTTTACCAGCATGACTACTTTGCATGACTGTCTTTTCTGCAAGCCCTTAGTTGAAGACAAGGGTGCTAGAGATACAAAAAAGTATATAAAATAAATTTAAAAAATGTTATATGCAATTAATGTTTTAAAAAAGATTATAATTAAAGAGAAGAGCTATATTTTCTTTTGAGAAGTAAAAAATGTGAATATTGAAACATGTATGTTTGCAAAGTACACCCTGAACTACGTTTTGTTTGATGAAATCTCTCTGCTACTACTGCCCTACACTCTTCATTCCAGTGTCGATGACCTCTGCCATGGTTTTTATTTTGTAACGCGTTGAGCAGCACACTTTCTAAACATTCAATTGACCAACTTTGCCTGTAGCATCTGAGCAAAGTGCTGTAGTTGTTGTCAGTCACAAAGCCCATGTTTCCTCCTTGACTTGTTTGCACATCTTCCGTAGCAAAAGCAGCACCCGTACTGAAACAGCAGCTCTCCATGTTCTGAAAGCTTGATTAGTACTCATAGTTTGCTAGTTTTCTTTGGCAATAACGCAAGAGTTGTCACGACTGTAGCTGATAAAAACCGAGTCCGTTGAGTTATCTTCAAAGCTTCAGAGTTGAAGGGATTCCTAAGAGTCTTGGATATCTCGTTTGGAGAGATAGCAGGAGAACAGGAAGACCAATAAGATAATAAAAGATGCAATATGGCGAGGAGTTGGGAGAGATTTTTAAGTTTGCATGGAATAAACTGCCATTCCAGAGTCAGAGCGTAGGCTTTAGGGACTCAGGTGTGCTGATAGTATGTGTGGATGTAGGTGTTTTGCTATTTTCTTTTAACATAACAAATTCTAATATACAGAAAAATAATAATGTGAACACCTCACAGTGATGTGTTAAAAAATTAAAAATAAAAAAAAACAATTAAAAAAAAAACAGCATGCATTATGACTTGATAATCTCTCAAGGGGGAACAGAGTCTTGCCATTTCCCTCCAGCCTTCTGTCATTGTTCCTGTCATGATTCCAGTCCGGATAACTTTATAAACACTGTGCCGTGTTGTAGAGCAGCAAAGTCTTCCTTGGAGAGGCAACTGAGAACTACTCACACTCACAGTGTCGGCATGAGTGTGTAGAGGTAGCTTGTCTTCATTTTTTTTTAAAAGGTCAGGTCTTAGCATCCGTCATGACCACACGGTCGAGTTCTCGTCATCCCGCTGGCTAGTTCATCGTATCACAACGCAGTCATGCAAGCACCAATCAGAGAGTCCCAGAGCTTCCAAAATGATGTCAGAAAGTGATAAAGAAAGGGTAAGAAGTGGTCCACCTGGGGGAGACTGATGGTGAAAATGAAACCGACAGGTTGAAGGAAAACAAAGGTAACCTGAGTGTAGAGGGGTTTGGTTTTCCCAGTGAGTTTCAGGCCCCGCTGGTCCGGGGTTTAGCTCAGGCAGCTGAACGGTCCTCCGCCCATTCCTCGTTCATTTCAGCAGCTGTGATGTAGACGACAGATAGCGTTCAACAGTTCTGTTGAGTCTGTGCAGGTTTAACAGGGTCTACAACTTTCTCTATTTTCAAAACACAGTTTTCATTCTGGAAAGTTCTCAGAGCTTGGATGGCCACAGAGATTTTTCAGAGGTGGCGTGCACACCGGCAAAAAAAACAAAAAAACAACAACTTTGTGATTCAGCCAATTGTTTCTAAGTTGTAATTTTTACTTTTTATGGCCAGGCAGTTTTTATTTTCATGCCACTGTTTTTCATTGTTAAGTTCGCCATATCTTTGTTCTCCACATTGCAGCTGTCTGCCAGCGGCAGGCTGAAAAAGATGTCTTTTTTTTCCCTAATGCATAATACTGCCATTTGATTTAGATTTGGTTAACAGGATGAGTTACAATGTTGATTGTCCCAAGTCTGTTTTATTTTTAAAGGTTTTCTATCTATTGGAAAATGTAAAAGAAAAGAGCAGTCACCTCATACAACCGAAAGGGCAGAAATGCTTTGTGTCAGCTTGTTACTTTGATTTGTCCTGAAGGCGCCACACCGTCTTTGGACAAAAACCTCCTCAACAGCATTCGGTTTGATTTTACTCACATGTTTGTTCATTTTTAAAATGTTTTCATTGTGTCTCTTTTTGTTTGAGGACACTGTATGCAATCCACACCATGAATGCCACTGATCGACACTTACTGTAAGCTCCCCGAGACACAGATGTGCCGTCATCAGTTTAGACGTTTTCAGCCACCTGTTTAGTGGCTTTATGGCTTTCCATAGAGTTACATAGTAATCACATATATCTTTAAAAAAAAGTATTTTACAAATTGAAAATATTACAGTTGTTTTATCAATTATATCATGCTATATAAAGTTTTCTAATATATGAAATGTTATTTTAATTAGAAAATCTAACAAGTCTAACCTCTTTGTAAACATCTAATTTACTGCATTCACATAAGCATCCCAAAGATTCATTTTACATGCTATTATTGTGTAAAACAGACTTAGGTACTGGTCCATTGTACTGTGGTCTTAAATGGAGCCTGAATGGGGAGAAGAGGTGGTCACTGAAGCGCCAGGTTGTGACTTATGCCGGATTTCATTTTTGAAATGTTGGGACACGAAGAACAACTCATCAAGAACTGTATAAAGTATATTTCAATGGAATGTTCATGATCTATCTTTTTATATTTTGAAGAGAAAAAAAATAGAAACATATCAATAAAGCGTCATAATTGAACATATTTCTACTATTGAGACTTAAAATGTATGAATGTCACTGCGATCTAATGTGAACCAACCTGCATTGCAGCTTGAATGAATAACTGAACAACAGTCATGAGATGCTTTTTCAGAGATATTGAAATTGCTTAAAAATCACTGAGATCAACCTAAAATAAATGGAGGAGTAATCTCAGCTGTGTGTCGGTTTGTTTAAGTTGAGTAACTGAAAGCAAAAGAAGTCCTCATTGCGTTGTGACCGAGTAGGATATGAAATGGTGAAGTGACTGTCACAGTTAGCTGTGTTCATCAATCTGACAGCAGCAGGGAGACCACTAAGCACTGACTGATGTAATCAGAGCTGGAATGAGGAGGCGAAGAAAATCCAAAATCTTTCAAGGCAACAGTGGCATGTTAGATGTGACTGAACGTTTGAGGATGTTTCCAGGAGTTGCTAAATATCAACATGGAGGTTGCGGGGGGATTTTTCTGCCATAATTTGAGAGCACACATTTAAGTTTGAAAGCAGGGCTTCATGTCTTTCTTCTCAAAACATGCAATACTTGTACTGAAAACTTCTACTCTTTCAAATATTCACTTTGCTTTCTCAAATCTCTACTCACTTACTAAACATTTTCTGCTAGCACTTGGAACAAAAACCTACCGTCGCCTAGCAACCTCTCAGCCAATACAATGGAATTGTTGTACTGGGTGCGTTTGTTTCCTTCTAGTGGGTGCGCCTGTGTGGCTACTGTTGATTCTATCTATCTATATATGATGGACAGGGTCATAGATATATACATTTTCTGTTAATGGTTGTCTATATATCATTACATATAACCACTGACAGAAAACATATCCGTCTATAATCCTATCCATCCTAGAGAGACAGACAGGTAGCATGTTGCGATTAAGGTGCAACACAGTTGGTTTTGTGGAACCATTTTCTTTGTTTGGGTGAACAAACTCCTGTTACAATCGATAGTAGCCACACAGGCACACCAACTAGAAGGAAACAAACACACTCAGGGTAACACTTGCATTCTATTGGCTGAGAGGTTGCCAGGCGACGGTGCTTTTCTGTTCCAAGCACTAGCAGAAAATGATTCATAAGCAAGCAGAGAGGTTTGCAGGTGGAGATCTGATCCGAGCGGTTTCGAGAAGAAAGATATGAAGTCCTGTTTTCAGACTGAAAATGTGTGCTTTTGAATTATGGCAGGAAAAGTCCCCCATAGAAGGTGATCTTTAAATCTGGGGCGATCTGGTACAGGGTCAGGATATTTTGAATCAGGGAGGTAATCTAATGCCCTTTTTCCTTTTACGTAAAAAAACTAAATAGTTCAATCTCAACAATTGTTTTCGAAAGAATCTTTAATATTGACACACGCCAGTGTGTCAATATTAAAGTAAAGTAAAAAGTAAAGAATTTTACAAAAGTGTTAATACAACCTGAGGTATTTGACACTGTGTCACATTAAACCACAAACTTGTGTTCAGTCTCCTTTAGCCTACTACAGTCTTTACCAGATTAGCATATCCAGAGACTATTTTTCTTATTCTTTTTAAAAAATTGCTCAGGCAGAAAAGAGCATTTTTTTTAAAACACAAAATGGACTCGTAGCTGGATTCAGGTCTGGACTTTGACTTGGCCGTTGTAACATACGAACATGCTTGAAGCTACTCCCATCAGTTTCACATGTTTTGCAGTTGGTAAGGTTTTCATCCAGCATCAGATCAACTCTGACCATCCATCAACTATACAGTGGACTCCTGGTATTCATTGGGGTTAAAGATCACAATGTCACCCACGAACAGCTGACGTCCTCAAACACTTGAGATTATATCTTTAAAAAAATCTTATTACTGACAGATTTATTACTTTGAAACGCTAAATATACCTCCAGAGGCATTAATATGCACAGTGGAAACCAGAAAAATACAAATAGGTGATTTTTCTACAAATAATTAGCAGAAACCATGTAGCCCTAACTCTGACCCTGATGTACATATTTTAATTTGTAAAAAAAAAACATTAAAACATGTAATTTTTCTAATTTCTATGTGTATATGTGTAGTCATGCCAGGAGCATCACAGGGTAAAATAATTGCAAAGCCGCAGCACAGTAAAACCTTTATTTGACGCATTTCATTCCATAATTTCATAGGATTAGTTTGTTGCCTTCATCTTTAAGTTCACATTAAGCTCAGCCAGACACCAGAAAAAGCACAAGGGTTTGTTTGCTATGAATGGAGGCAGCTGTGAGGAAATGTCGCCAACATACAGCAGCCTCTGTTACAAATCATTACCGCCCTCTGCTGGTGTATCACGGTACTGTTTGGTGCAACCACATTTTCCAAATCGATTTAATTGATAATCTATCATCTGATCTTCATATTCTTACTTTACACTATTTAAAACATTTCTGGACAAACAAGATGGAAAATGAGCGTTTCATGTGACGTGTTTTAAGGTTTCCACTTTCATTTACCATCAAATCAGCAATGGAAATTGAAAATGGTCGTACCATAATTAAAATAAGACTCATTTTTGCTTTCTCTTAAAAAAAAAAGTATAGACTAAATACATACAAGCATATATTTTTCATTAAATCATAAATACATATTTTAATTAGATCATTGGGAGGAGATTTCTGTAAATAAACCTATTTTTCTATCAAGCAAAAGAAGATTAAGTTAATTTGTGGGTTTTTTTTAATCTAAATATTTTTGAAGGGAATGCAATAAATGTATTTGAGGAAACATTTCTGAACCATGATAATAAACTTACCAGAGGTGACAAGAAGTCACAAGTCACTCAACTCTCCACCTGAGTCTACAAGTGAGTCCCAAATAAAACCATGAAAGTCCAAAGACAAAGGTCTGCAATTCTTGAGTCAAAATCCAAAACATTTTACAGATATATAATTTAATTATAGTAATAATTCTGAGATGTTTAAATTATTTTCAACAGGTGCTTTGTTTGCCAGAACAACCTTAGTGAACAAAGTGAATATCAAAGTCGTCTTAAAATCATCGCCTCACCGCACTAAACTGAAATATAAAACACCTTTAAATCAAATGGCTTATTAAAAATGATTAACAAGGTTTTAAATCAAAAACCTTGGCAGTAATCAAATGGGGTCGGAGCCTCGTGTCAGTCGAAAGCCCCATGCTGGGCTCAGGCGTGTTGTCATTCGATAGGGAGGTTGAAGGTTGTCGTGCCTCATGGCTGAAGTGAAGGGGACAGGACAGGGAGGAGGTGGAAGGGTCTGCCGGGGATCTAATTTCAACACGACAGCGCTCCTAAAACATTTCGTCCACAGAGGGACAGGGTGCGATCCTGGATGTTCCCTCAACAAACAACTGGAGGCAGAGGTTGTGACCAGGCTGATCCGGGAGTCTGGCTGGACACAGCGGATCACATCGCCGGCCGGAGCCGACAGCCAAAGGGAGGATTGTGTTTGTGTGACACACATAATGACAGGCGAAAAGACAGACTACCTGGAGAGCAGCAGGAGGCGAACAATGTGAATCCTCTTCCTCTAGTTAGGGTCTTTCAGAAGCTCGCTTTCCAAATAGTGAGTAGACTTTCTTCTCACGCTACATCTGAACATACAGACACACAAAATCTTACAAAGTGTTTTTCGTTTCTAGTGCAGTATCTTATTACACAACGCTGTCTTACAAGTAACTTTTCAGCAAGATAAAAGAACTTGTTTTAAGTCAATAATCCCTTAAAATTTATGAAAATATACTTGTTCCACCAGGTCTTGTTACACGGGAAATAATCTGCCAGTGGAACAAACTTCTTCAATATTAAGGACTTATTGACCTCAAACAAGCTCCTATATCTTGATGAAAAGTTACTTGTAAGTTTTGTCTTATTTACAATGCACCAATATATTTGCATTAGAAACTAAACCAAAAATACTCGGTAAGATTTTGTGTTTTTGCAGTGAACAGACCTTTGCTCGCCATTTTTCTTTAATACTAAGGAAAATTAATTAAGTGCACTAAAACTTATGAGGACCAGTATCTAACAAACTCCACTGCCATCTGTAACTCCCGTTGATGGACTCATCCCTCTGGTTTTAGACAGCGTCCACCGTCAGGCCCAGTTGGTCTACAAAGTCTCAGGTGGGAGGTTCGTCTGATCTCTCCGAGGGATGGATAGTGGAGATCCAGAGGCATTCGAAGAAGGAGACAGAGGGAACGAGGGGAACACGGAAAAGGACAAACATCTGAAGAACCAGCTCAACACCGAGGAGAAGGGAGAGAAGGAGAACAAAGGGGATGAGAACGAGAAGAAGAAAGAGCGGCGGCGTTCTGGAGCTCTGTGGCGGAGCGGCTGGGCTCTGAGTGAACGGCTGGCCATCAACGTCTCAGGAATGCGCTACGAAACCCAGCTCCGCACCTTAGCCCAGTTCCCCAACTCCATGCTCGGGGATCCTAGGCGGAGAGCCCGGTACTTTGACCCGCTTCGGAACGAGCTCTTCCTGGACCGTAACCGCGCCTGCTTCGATGCCATCCTGTACTTCTACCAGTCCGGGGGGCGGCTCCGCAGGCCCGCCAACATCCCCCTGGACATCTTCATGGACGAGCTGATGTTTTACGAGCTCGGAGAGGACATCGTGAACCGCTTCAAGGAGGACGAGGGTTTCCCTAAAGAGGAAGAGCGGCCCCTGCCGTCCAACGAGATCCAGAGAAAGCTGTGGATGTTGTTTGAGCACCCTGAGTCCTCGTCTGGGGCCCGTATTATCGCCATCATCAGTGTGATGGTGATAGTGCTGTCCATTCTCATCTTCTGCCTGGAGACGCTGCCTGACTTCAAGAAAGAGGTTGGGAACATAATGTTCTACCCCAGTGGGCCCTTTCCCTGCTGCCCAGGGCCCCACTGTCCTGCATGGGTCCAGCTCAGGTCCACTCAGCCACATTTACTCCATCAAGCACATTAAACAATGCCACATGTTAAAAACACAGCAAACACTGTTTAGTGCAGAGGTTTTCTAACCTCAGGCTAACCTGCAAACTGAGTCATTGGTTGGACCTAGGCCTGTCACAATAAGCAATACCTGAATTAATCGCACAATAAATTAAGACAAACTCAATCATTTCCATTAGTATGATTTATTGTTTATCTCTATTTTCTCTCTTTCTCCCAAAAACTGGATGATAAAAGTTTTCAGTTTGGTGTTTTAGTCTCAAACAGCTCTTATTTTGAAGGACAATTTTGTTTACAGACTTTAACATTATTTTTGTTTGATGTTTTGTTTATTTATTTTGTAAATTTAAAATGTCTTCCAGTTCCAGTGTTAAATGTTCGTTAGAATTTAAAGTTTACTGATCTTTGTGGAAGTTTTCTTGAATTATTATTTTGCCATTACCGTTATATCACATAAAAATGGTCTGAAAACAACAATATTATCGTTTATTGCAATAACTTCTAATTTATCGTCTAGCAAAATGTGTTATTGTGACAGGCCTACTTTATTAAAAGACAGCAGAGTTAAAATGAAAGATTTTTATCACACACACACCGAACTGCTTCCCCTCCTTAGCATGCCTTCAGTTGCTCCAGAAACTGATTATAAAAACATGTTTTCTTTTACATTTTTGTTAAAATTGCCAAGATGTTGTGACTGGATATGGGAGTGTTTTCATTAAGCAAATTCATTTTCGTAATTCCAATTTGAGTACCTATGCAGTTGATGGGATTGCAGTTACTCGGTGAAACACCTAAAACATGCAGGACGGCCCTGAGGACACCATGTGTCGGAGAAAGATCAGTGCCAGAGGAGCACAGATTTATCAGCACCAATCTCTTTAATTTTGGGAGATTGGTGATCTTCCAGTTCTGGTACATGAATCTGATCTGATCCGCTGACCTCATCAATCTCAGCAAAGGTCTAAAAATCGCCCACTGTCCTCTTCTGCTCTGCAGTGACCGACCCACCAGGTCATGTCTGCATGTTTGCCGTCGTTTCCAACACAGCAACTTTCTTGCTATATTTAGCAACGTTTCAGAAAAAAAACAAAAAACTGGAATCAGCCTAAATCCAAATCAACAGGTCAGGCTTTTGTAAAGACTTGTAATCAGCAACTGACCAGAAAACTGCACCACTAATTAGAATACAGGAAAACTCTTGGTTTTGGTATATTTCTAGATTTAGGTGGAACAAAATTGATCCATTCCAAGTAATGAAGTTAACATGAGTTACACATTCAGGATGGGAAAGAATAAGAAACTCCAGCAAAAAATGGAACCAGGGAGTAAAGTCATAGTAATTATTCATAATAAGATTTTTCCACACTTAAGAAAATATATTTTATTATTATGTTTTGGCTTCAGGTAACTTTGCCATTCAGATTTCCATTTAGTATTGACACACTGACATTTTTCCTTCTTACCGTTTTGCATGTGAGGTCATTCAGAACATTGTTTAAAATTTTATTGGAAACTGATCAAGTTTAAAGATAAAATAAGTATAATGCAATTACATTACAAATATGATTTTTGCATTTCATCTCAATAAATATCTAAATACGTTAGGAAATAACCTGAAATATCTTAGTTTATGTACATGGTTTGCTAAGAGGATTTAAATGGAACCAAAACACAATGCAGAGGAATGAAATTTTATTTAATTTGCTATAGAAAGGAGCCAAATAAACCATAATACTGCCTATATTACTAAACCATATTATTGCTTATATTACTTTCAAAGAAAATATCATTTTTTATTTTATTTTACACACTATTGTTGCTGACTCTGATCCTCTGAAACATGGCATATATTGAGTCTCTCAGTCCAAACTTTTACCTCCTGCTGGTAGATATTTATTTTTTACAGTAAAATATGAGAAGATTATAGCCTATTTAAAATCATTGGTTTTGACAGTGAGTAGAGAACGATGCATCCCGCCGCTGACGGCTTCTCTTTGTATCTAAAGAAAAAGTCAACTGGAAGAGAACCAGACCAACAAATAGCTGCTTCTTTATCTAAACATTAGAATAGTTTAGTAAGACTTTAAATAAACTATCTTCCTTAATTCTGCCAACCATGACCCTATAGGTTTAGTAATTTATGTTAAAACAAATGTAATCTTTTTTGTTTTTATTTGCCAGAACCACATTTCCAACCGCCTCCAAACGGTTGCTGGTGGCACCCAGGAGTATTTTCTAGGAAATTCTCTGTTTGGTTAACTCCTAAGGACTTACTTATTAACACGTCCAGGTTTTAATATTTATAGCAGTGGCGTCGGGAGCCAAATAAACTTTCACAACCAAATGTTGCACATTTTACAGCCTTCATATCAAATCACCAGGGTACAGAGTTTTTAAATGGAATATGCTAAACTATTTGGGTCAAAGGAAACATGATGCCGTGTGAGGCAGGTGTTCAGGTAAACACTCTCCTGGAGAGTGCCAGAGTGTGTTTGAAGGAAAAATACTGGCACAGGAAGCTTTTGGCCAATATCCCTGGATGCAGACCAGAGAAATACTGCAGGAAGCTTAGGGTGTGATTATTTTAGCCGGCTGTTAAATCTGATATGGATTCAGGAAGGGTACACCGAGTGTCACTTGGGAACCAGAACGCAGACAGAGCGAAGGGACGGTTAGGTGTGTTAATGAAAGGTCAGAGATGACCATACACATGAGCGAGGGTGAGAGCCAAAGCCCGCCGATGGCTTGGAACCAATGACTTAAAGGTCCTGCAGGATGAGCAGGATACACTGGGTCATGTTAACACATTCCTCCAGCAGTGTTGTGCTGTGCCAGGCTGGCGTTGCTGTCAGGAAACTACTGTAACTTCCTCCTGTCCAAGTCAGAACGCCCACCGTTCACCAGCAGTGTTAAACGGGGAGATGGGAAGATGTAGATGGATGAGGAAGACACTCATATTTCTCCTTAGAGATCTTAAAGGGGTTATATTTAGCATTAGGAGAACCCATGGAGCGGATCAACACATACTGCAGAGATCCAGCGTTAGTAATAAACACTGTCACCGACCTGCTACTGAAAGTCACCATCAATGCTCCCTCTTCATTTAACCTTCTCTCAACCTATATATATGTATGTATATGTGACACACATGTCACTATAACATACAAAGCATATTGTTCTATATTCAGGTTGTTTATTACTGTACTTCTGACTGGACATGTTCCCAGTGTCATGTCATCCTGCGCAGAAATATGATGATAAATGACTCGACAGATGGAACAACAGGTGGTCTGAGGAAGAGTTCAGAAAGTGCAAAATGTAAAACACGTTTCACATGCTGCCTTAAAGGGCCATAACAGTAAATATCAACGTAGCTCATTAGAATTTTGTAGATGAACCGTGAATATTTTTGATGATAGATGTGTATTTACTGAGACGTCTGTGCTTTAGGCCAACAATGGAACCTGAAAGCCTGTTATTAGTTAGCCTAGCTTAGCATAAACATTCCTAACTGTGTCTTCGCTGATGTCATCAAGTTCCAAAAGTTACACACTGCGGCCATGTTGGAGACTCTCATGGGCTGCGTTCACACTGCAGCCTGAAGTGACTCAATTCCGATTTTTTGGCAATTCCGAATTTTTTTCCGGGCCGTTCACACTGCCAGTAAATGGACCTGTATGTGTTCTGCAGTAGTGAACGGGCAAACGACCTGAAAGTGTCCCACATGCGCAGCAGAGGGCGCTATAGCGTCAGCGTTCTCAGTGATCTGCCAACCGCCATAAAAAAGAAGAAGAGCTCAGTGTTTGAGGACGTAAACATGGAGGCTAACAGTGGAGCTTAGCTACATATTTGAAGTTGTTGTTCTTCCCACTTGTGCGCATCAGGTCTCAGAATAGTGAGATTTGTTGAGAATCAGTGACGTTCAGTTCGGATGAATGACACCTGGACGTTATGGTCCCATTTTTATCGATATTGGTCACATTCAAAAAAAGAATCCGACCTGAGCTGTTCACACTGCCATGAAAAGATCGGATACAGGTCACATTACGTCAAAAAAAAAATCAGAATTGGGTCACTTCAGGCTGCAGTGTGAACGCAGCCTTGGTGATTAGTAAAGCAGTTTTAAACAAACTTCTGATATATTTTTAAAAAATATTTTAAAGATGTTTTTGGCCATATAAGCACCAGACTGGCTAACAAGCACCAAGAGGAGCAAATAAACGAGAACATATTTTGGTTTTGATGAATTATAAATCACATTATAATGAGAAAGTTTCCCTGCTCCTGAATTGAACATGTTTCCATAACTGAAGGATGAAAACAGCTGGTGCTACTGTACAAAAAAACAAAAAACAAACAGATTGACCCAGTAGGGCTCACAAAGAGATATATACATGTAAAAAGGTTCGAGCAATTCATGCTTATCAATGAATACATAACTAGGTAATAGGGCCGACCTGACATAATACCACCCATCACTTTCCTCCTACTGTTGAAAGGTTTAATGCAGCTTGACTAGCTATGTACATCTTCTCTCCCCCAACAGCGTCTGACTTTCTTCTACTTTATTATCATTATTATTAATTGTTGATACTTTTTTATAAAGTAAATGTTTTTCATGATCAGAACAATTTCGGCTACAGAAGTATGTTATTATTTTTACCTTACTTGATAACATTGGACTTAGCTTGTTTTAGTTTTTATATACTACCAAAATGGCCACCAAGTTTGACGACATAAAATGAAAACACTCCATTATACACTCTTTATACATTTTAGTGTTTATAATTTAATACCAATTAATAGGATTTATGTTTTGTTATTGTGCACTTGTTTAGTTTCAAGCTTTTGCTGTATTTCCTATCTGTTCCTCTTTAGGAGTATCACTCCCATGGTAGGAACTCTTCAGAGAACATGCCTCCTCCTCCAAGCATTTTCACCGACCCCTTCTTCATGGTGGAAACTTTGTGCATATGCTGGTTTTCCTTTGAGCTCATCATGCGATTTTCAAGCGCTCCCAGCAAGATCCACTTCTTTAAGGATGTCATGAACATCATTGATTTCAGCGCCATCCTTCCTTATTTTGTCACCCTGGGAACAGAGCTGGCCAAAGACGATGACTCGTCTCCGACCACATCCTTGGCCATCATCAGAGTCATCCGGTTGGTCAGGGTCTTCAGAATCTTCAAGCTGTCTCGGCATTCCAAGGGCCTTCAGATCCTCGGCCAGACGCTAAGGGCCAGCATGCGTGAGCTCGGCCTGCTCATCTTCTTCCTGTTTATTGGGGTCATCATCTTCTCCAGCGCCGTCTACTTTGCGGAAGCTGACCACCACACCACGGCTTTTGTCAGCATACCGCATGGCTTTTGGTGGGCAGTCGTCACAATGACCACAGTGGGATACGGTGACATGTACCCTGCGACCGTTTGGGGTAAAATGGTTGGCTCCATGTGCGCCATTGCTGGTGTTCTGACCATCTCTCTGCCTGTGCCCGTCATTGTGTCCAACTTCAGCTACTTCTACCACCGAGAGACAGAATGTGAAAATCAAACTGAGTACAATCACGTGGAGACATCCCTGTGGGAGGATGAGGAGCCTGAAGGAGAGGAGACTGAGGACGGGGATAGATATCAAGATCCAGAATTTTATCCCACTGAAGGAATCTGCAACCCTCTCAATGGGACTTTACTTGGCGGACTATGTACTGGCCAGATGGCAGAGTACACAGGAGGTAACGCGTATCTGAGAGAACCACTGGTTACACAAGTTTAGAGAGAGCCAGGATTCTTAGCCTCCGTATTCAAAGACACAAGAAGTGTAAGTAAATAAGCTAATTCTTGCAACAAAAGTGAAAAAAATTGGAAGAAACTCCAAAGGGACACTTTTAAATTCTCACCTTGAGTAAGACAATCAAGGTTATATCCATCCATTTTCTTTGCACCGTTTATCCCTTGGTGGGGTCGGGAGGGTTGCTGGTGCCGATCCGGGCGAGAGGCGGGGTCACCCTGGACAGGTCGCCAGTCTGTCGCATGGCAACACAGAGACACACAGGTCAAACAACCATGCACACACACTCACACCTAGGGGCAATTTGGAGAGGTCATGTTTTTGGACTGTGGGAGGAAAGCCGGAGTACCCAGAGAAAACCCACCATGCACAGGGAGAACATGCAAACTCCATGCAGAAAGACCGGGATTCGAACCCAGAACCTTCTTGCCGCAAGGCAACAGCTCTACCAACTGCTCCACTGTGCAGCCCCCAGTCAAGGTTATATACCTCCTAAAAATGTTGTATTGGTTCTACTTCCTCGCTTAATTGTCCTTTTCAGCAACACAAGTCAGCTAAATATACCTGAACATAAGCCTTTTTCACAGAACAGCTCAAACTACCAACAGCTTTCTATTCTCAGGGTAACTGTATAAAAATAACTCCTGCTCACATGTAGCAATGCTTCCAGCTTGGGATGAAAATGACTTTCAGAAAGTATGTGCCTTGAAACTATGACGTCTTAGTTATTTTTGCCTTAAAGGTTGCAGTGCAAGCGAGACAGATGATTGCTACGTCACAACAGAATTCAGCCAAACGGCAGTAAAGCTGCCTCCCAAGAAAGACTGGGATCTGTCCTGATCCAAATTCACATTCTCAATACTCTTTTGTGAAAAGTATACAAAGGTTTGTCTGTTGTTTTAATGACATGCTCTCTTTGTTATACTATAGCAGTAATACCCTTAATTTATGTTTTATTGCTCAGTGTTTTTGTCAAGGATACCATTTTACTAATTTTCTTGAAAGTTACTTTCATCTGTAGGCAGTAAAAATACATGGGTAGAAATTAAATGGGTTGAAAAATATAATATTCACCAAGTGATAATTGTATTTTTTTATTTTATGATAAAATAAAAATGAAAAAAAAAACGTCTTTAGATTCTGCCATATCTGACCTCGTGTCTCATGTTTGAGTTGCTGAGAGAAGTCTTGCTAACTGCAAAATAGTTGTCATCTGATAATGTTCTAGTAATGTTCCTGTCTCAATAAAACTCTTCAGATTTTCCACTACATCACCGTGGAGACTAACAGAAGATATGCAGACTAAGGCAATGCTGCTGCAATAAACCACTTCAGTAATTGGCTTCAGCTTGTCCATTTAACAACCAGTAAAGTCCGAAATGACGAAATGTTTTTTTTTTTTGGTGGATAAAGTCCAGATCTCTGCTTACAAAAGACAGGAAGTGACGAAAACATGACGTCAGGTCAGTATGATTTCCCACATTACAGCAACACATTTTTAAAGCCATTGGAAGAAAAGTTAACTTCTAAAGATCTTTGATCATACCAGTAGACCTATGATATCAACAAGAAATTTTTGTTTTAGTTTTCCAAAGATAATTTAGATACCCGAGTGAAGTTGGCCCCCCCACCTTCTTCAAATCAGACAAAATTGGTGTCAAACGTTTGTGTTTTTGTTTGTGCCGTTATCATTTTAAAGATACAAAGAAATGTTTCTAGAGGTCATCCAAGGTCAACCAACCCCCCACCTTCGTCAAATCAGACAAAATGGGTGTCAATCAACTCGGCTATGCTTGTGCTGGTATGTGCAGCAAAAATTTTCGTTTGTGCTGCTTTGGCTTTGAAGATATTAATGAAAGTGTAAAGGTCAAAAGGTCAACCAGTCCCCCCACTTTTATGAAGTCAAACAAAATTGGCGTCAAACGTTAGTGGTACATTTGTGCAGCAAAGATTTTCGTTCGTGCCGCTATCATTTTGAAGCTATAAAGAAAGTTGGATTTCATAAACGTTTGGGGGGTTGGTTGACCTTTTAACCTTTACACTTTCATTGATATCTTCAAAGCCAAAGCAACACAAACGAAAATGTTTACTGCACAAACCAGCACAAGCGTAGCCGAGTGGATTGACACCCATTTTGTCTGATTGGAAGAAGGTGGGGGTTGGTTGACCTTGGATGACCTCTAGAAACATTTCTTTATATCTTTAAAATGATAGCGGCACAAACGAAAATAATTTTTGCTGCACAAACCAGCACAAACGTAGCACAAACGTTTGACACCAATTTTGTCTGATTTGAAGAAGGTGGGAGTGGAGGCAGCTTCACTCAGGTAATTTAGATTTGTCTGGTAGCAGCAGAGTGACTAACTTTATTTGTTTTTGAGCTCTGATAATAGATGCAAAAACAATACAGTACAAATAGCGCAGGCTGTTTAGTTTTTATAAATGTAAAGAAAATGTTGTCATATGGTGAAACACGGACATCGCCATGTTGTTTACACTGCGATGCATTCTGGGTAAATGACATGCTAGGTCCCGTAGTGTCAGCTAACCAGCCAAAAATCGATGGCAATGTAGAAATCACAAGCAGCAATGAAAATGTGGAGGACAAAACGAATTAAGAGGAAAAAACTTACCAGAAGAAGCTCCTCGACACTATGGTAATAGCTTTGTTGTTTAAAAGAGGTTTCGCTATGTTTCTCCCATCGTCTTTCGCTCGTTAGCCGCGGGTTTAGACCCGCTTTGTGGCTAGAAAATGTCTGCATGTCCTTACGACTCTTTTATCAATTTTGCTCATGAGTTAAAGTTTTTTCTAGAGAGAAAGGCTGGGAGCAGAAATACTTAGGAAGTTGTGTTTTTCCGACTCTTCTTGAGTTTTATTGGCGGTTGGCTAAAAGCCATTAAGTAGCATGACCGCCCCCTACTGGTGGATGTGGTTCATTTCTTCGGCTCTTTCTCGTTATGCTCTTCTTTTCTTTCACGTGGGAAGCGTGTCAGACTCACTTCCCTATTTTTGTTTTTGTCATGAAATTACTGCCAATAAAATGGCTACCTCCAGGCGTGACAAATATAACAAAATATATAAAATTTTTTTTAAGTAATTATGAGTTTGTATGCATCACAAAGAGCAATTGTTGAGTTAATAGGAAAATTACAATACGTTAATGTAAACGTTCAACTAATTATAGATCCATGTAAAGTAAATGAATCTTTTTTGCAGCGCCGACAAAAAAAGAAAAATCTAACTTTTAATTGGAGTAGGCTTCATTTATTCATAAAGGAAAATATGATAAGAGAGGATTGTTTTCAACAAAATTGGTTTGATTATTGGCATCTTTATAACTGGTGAACCATCTTAATTTGGCCCATATTGGTGATAATTATTATGCTGACAGACCAGCTATATATATTTCATTGTAAATATAAATGTTATTTATCTATTTTGTTTTTAGCTTTTTCAAAGTGGCAGCTTAGAGAGAGTTGCAGTTGCAGTAGTATAACCATACACAACTTCTGGCATCATTCAAAACAAAAATACAATATATAAATACCTTCATGGTAAAAGTAATAACAAAACAGGCTAAAACTCTCTTTCACTTTAAATAATGTAGAAAAAAAGGAGGTATGCATGTCTGTGATTACTGTTAAAAAAGTAAACATGAACATAACGCAAGATGCCCAGAGATTTAAATCAGATTTTATTTAATTTTATTTTAACAAGCTCATAGATTACAATTTAATTTAGAAAATGTGTCTCTTTCCTGAATCATAAATCAGACAGAAATTAGCAAAATAAAAGAAA
Organism: Poecilia picta; assembly: GCA_033032245.1. Taxonomy (NCBI): domain Eukaryota; kingdom Metazoa; phylum Chordata; class Actinopteri; order Cyprinodontiformes; family Poeciliidae; genus Poecilia; species Poecilia picta. Next base: position 23,543,396 of record CM065371.1, read on the forward strand.
ATCAAGCTTTTGCGCACATTATTAGTTTCGTCCACTAGAGGGCGCCCTGCTCCTTACACAGGCATTTTTCCACGTTTGTGCAAGAAGTTACTGAGTTAATGCTCTGCACTGGAAATACCACAAAGAAAAACGTGGAATTGCACAAAAACAATTGTTCAATTCCAGGATTTCTTTTCCTGGAAACGAAATTCGAATTATTCATATTTTCTCAAAAGATCTGAGCAATTCCCAGAAAGAATACAAATTTAAATAGGCTTTAAATAAGATACAAAAATAAATAAATAACTTAGGTCAGTATTAATTACATTTAAGGATCCTAAACAACAACAATAATAAGTTGGAAGACAATCATGTATCAGAGTTTTAAAACCCAAACACTTCTGGTTTCTTTGTGGTTCTGTATTTTAGTCCACAAACAGCTGAGGACTGACCACCACGTTCTGACCCATCCCGAACAGGTCATCCGAGTCCAGGTTGAAGTCCCGCTGAGTTTTTGTTGCTTCTTCCGAAACCATTAAAGTATTCCTGAGAGGTAAAAATCTTGTGAAAGGAACCGAGTGTCGATCCGGAGAGTTCCTGGATGCCAGCGATAAAGGAACGCCGTGTTGTGAGCTCAGGAAACGGGTGTAGCCGTCAGCCAGCAGCAGTTCCCTGAAGGAGCAGTCAGCCTCGTCATAGGCTGTCTGAACGGAGCAGAAACCGTTAAAAGTTTCATCACCAGAAGACAAAAATAAGAATAAGGAGTCAAAAAGTGGATGTTCTTGTACTCTCCTCCATCGTACCTGTCCTCTTAGATTCCCGGAGTCGTCCATGCAGAGGAACATGGATGATGTCTGTCCCTTTATGACCACATGGCCTGGTTTAACGGACTTTATCTGCAACACACCTGGACAAACAAACAGGTTCAATTTTCAGGCTCTCATGTTATCAGTTCTGAAAAATGCCGTTTTTTCAGCTTAGGAGATTTTTCTTCAACTTCTAGTACATCCTCAATGACACACTTGAGTCCTCTTCCAGTTTTTATGTACTTTAATCACGTTTTCCCATTTTCAAGAGTGACCATGAGAAAGGGGCCTCCATCATGTCATACACTGCAAAAACACATCATCTTACCAAGAGTTTGTCTAGTTTCTAGTGCAAACATCTTAAAATAAGACCAAACTAACCTAAATGTAACCATTCAACAAGAAATAGAAGCTTGTTTTAAGTCAACAATTCATAAATATTGATCTTAAAAAGTTCTAGCTCCACTCTGGAAGGTTTTTTTAAACTTATAATTTTGGAAAAATGTCTTTTTATGAGTGAAAAAGTTTGCACTTTTTATCAATATTCAAAAAATTATTTAAAACAAGCTTCCATGACTTGCTGAAAACTTTCTTGTAAAGCAGTTTAGTTTTATGTCAAATGTCCCACGTTATTTTCACTTGAAACTCAACCAAAATACTTTGTAAGATTTTGTTTTTTACAGTGTAGAAGAACCAGAACGTCTTGGATTCCTGAATTAAAGTCCCCAAACAATCTGAGCAACTCTAAAAAGTGAAGCATTATTTCAACAAATATTTCATTCCAGTTACATTTGTACTATTTTGTGGAAAACAATTATTATTTTTTATCTACTAAATAAATGTATCCAAATTAAAAATCAAATTTTAAGGAAAATGATCAATGTGAGATGGAAAAACGTGGTGTTTTCTGTATTTACATGTATTTTTTCATATGTTTTTACATGTAGTTTATGTTTTAATCCCTCAGTTACTCACTATAAGGACTCTGAGCATCACTTCCAGTCACTCTCCCATCCAGATGCATCTCCACATACAACCCACGTCTGTGATTCTCTGCAGCAGAAAGAAATCAGCGCAATTAAAATTAATAAACTCTTTCATTTTTTATCTCATTAACGTAAATATGAACAATTTATGTCACAGATAAAATAAACCATGAGTGAAAAGGAGCAGAAAGAAGTTATCATATAATTTAAATATCTTATAAGTGCAGAGATTTAAATGGTTTTATCTCACTGTCCAGATTCACACATCAGCAAAATGTTTGAAAATCTCAGTTCCTTTGATTAAACTCCAGATTCTCCTTCCTGCATGGAATAAACCTGAAGTCCTGTACATACCTGTGTAGAGACGCACCTCTCTGAGCTGATTCCTGAAGGCAAAGATTGGGTTGGATTCTGGGATGTAAAACGACCACGAAAAGGGAAGAGAGAGGATTAAGAAAAGGAAGAGGAACGGGCAGGAAGGACGCTTATCTGGAAACAAAAACATTTTGACAAAGGAATAAAAGGGAATGTTAAATAAAATAAATAATAAATAGCTAAAATAAATAATAAATATGAAATTCTTGACTCTGTATGAGCGGCTTCTGAATTAAAGGAAGTTTGGTGCTTTTATAAAGGAGTTAGGAGAAGGAGGTCCAACTTCACAAGAGTGTGTGAGTCAGACATTAAGCTGCTCAAATTGGAAACCAGTTCCCATAATGGACCGGCGTTCCCATAATGTGGTTTAAACACTTTTTGCAAATCGATTCCGTTGCATTTTAACAAGATTATTTAACAAAGAAACATCAAAAAAGTCTGTAAATTAAATGTTTTTCCACATTCCAGCGCTGCAGCAGTCAGTGTTTATCTGCATGTTACCTCAACACACACCAACGCAGCGGCTCTAACTCACACCAGTGATGAAGATCCTTTTGTCACGTTCACAACATTTACTGTAACCTAGCGTGCCTTCCCCTGCAGTCCTCCGCTCGGAAAATAAACACATTTCCAAACCTCAGAAGGAAGATGCAGCGCTGACACGTCTCCCTGCGTCACGCGCCGCAGCAAAATGTGGCGAGTTATGCTGCCAGGAAGTGACGTCGGCCGTGTTTTGGACTTTACGGTGTTTATTCTGTTTGATGTACGAGTGTTTGAGAGAGAAAGAGAAGGAGGGAGTGGGCTGAAACTGATTTCCAAGCAGAGGAAGTGTTTACAGGACCGCAGCTGTGCAGACACCAGAGAGACGCTGAACGTCAGACTGTAAACTGGCCGCCTGGCATCCAGCGAAAACTCCAGACTGACTCCAGATACTGTGACAAGTGATGTTTGCAATGCAAAGGTCATCTATTGTCACATTTTAGAGAAAGGAACCTGAAAAGATATGAAAGATGAGTCACTGCCAGCCTTTTTACGCTGTAAAACATCTGAGCTGCATTTAGTTGTGTTCGCCATCTTCTACTCTTTAAGTCAAATAAATTTAGTTTTAGGCTTTGAACCGAAATGTGTGAGTTTGTGAAAAATGGTAAGTTGTGTTAACTTTTTATTAAAAGTTGAATAAACTAGAGTTTTTAGGTTAACACTTTAAAAAACTGAATGAAGGAGAAGGTCACGAGTGGGAACTATTTCCCACAATGCTTTGTCTCCTGAGATGGAAGTGCTTTATGTTGATCTGACTCTTGTCCTGATCACACTAAATGTTTCTGAGCTGAATTCATTCAGATGTTTAATAAAATTCATCATCAGATCAGAAATTTGTTTCCTGCAATTTGAAACAAGAATTTAAATTATTCTACAGTAAAATAAGTCGTTATTTTAACTTGATATTGTCAGTAAAATAACAGAGAAATGTGGCTCTTTAACTGGGTGAGGACAGTTTTATTCTTGCATATTGTGAAATATTTGGTTCACAATTCAAGATTAATGAACTTAAAAACATTGTTTTTAAGTTCATTAAAAACTTAATGAATTCAAGTTTATTAATTTTGTCTCGTGTTAATCAACTTTACTGAGTTAAAAATAATTTTTTGTTGACTTAAATTTCCTTTGCAAGGCAGCAGGTGGACTTTCATTTTCACCTTCTGGTGTTTTACAGTGTATTGATTTCTATTTTCAAGCAACTAACATAGAAACTTAAAAAGTAGTTTTCTGCAACCCAAAGAGCCTTTGGAGTTGTGCCCATTACACAGGAAGGCACTACCATATATGGACAATGAAGTAATATCTGTGATTACATTTTCAAGAAATCCCTCACCAAATGGACTGTTTTATTCTCAGGTAAAATAATTTGTAACAAAAATACATGAAGTAGATGTGTGGCTTCACAGAATAAGGACAGAATGTGCATTTTGCTGTAAAGATGATCTACACAGGACACAGATGAGCTCTGGAAGTTAAGAGGTGAAGATGTTTTTTTTTCTCGCTCATGAAAGTCTCTCCCTTGGAATCACTTTTTGAAACAACTAGAATCTTTGTTTCAAATAAACCAGGCAAACCTGAGGAACGTGAATTTAGCACGTATAAATGGATGTTAATGAAAACTCAAGCAGGAAAAAAAACGCTAGATCGCCATGGTGATGCCTGGTGTTTGTGAGCATAAAGTTAATCCGTTTAGAAAATAGTTCCTTTTGGAATCCAATGCTAGCAGACTGCACTAAACCAACTAAATCATTTGGCTTCTTTCTAGATGTTTTGCCACATTTGGTGACTCCAGCTGCCACACTGCAAAAACACTAAATCCTACCAAATTTATTTTTTTTTGGTCTAGTTTTTAGTGCAAATATCTCAGTAACCTTGAAATAAGACAAACTAACTTAACTTTTCAGCAAGATATGTGCACTTGTTTTAAGTAAATAATTTCTTTATATAGATGAAAAAGTTCTAGTTCCATTGGCAAATAAATTAACTATTTGTTCAACTGCTCCTGCAGTCTGGATGCGTTTTAACTTCCCTCCCATCAGCCACATCTATTTCTGACATTTTTGGGTCCAAACGATTTGTAGTTGTGGTTAAATAACTGCAGACAAACATTTAAAGTTGAAGTAGGATGATGGCAATAATGTTTTCACAGAAAACTCTGAATTCCCTTCAACGCTGCCAAAATTTGAGCACTTATTTGTCACAAAGCAGGGAATTACAGGCAGACCAGATGCTGAGCTTTTAAATCCTTCCACATGGTGCCGGTTTGTTGGGTCTAATTTCCTCTGGGTTTATTGTTAGAAAAGGTCTTGCTGTATTCAGTTGTTGATGCCATTTTATTGGTTCAGTCCTTCGTCTTCAACTTGTTTTCATTTCCCATTATTTGTGCATTTGAAGTTATTTCTCTTACATCGTTGTTGGGTATTTTTACTTAAATTTGTAGTTTTTTGGGGTCTGGTTCAAGTTTCTGTTGTTTCTATTCGTTCTCCCTCAGGCTGCCTGTTGCGCCTGCTGTCTCCTCTCCTCCCCCAGTATAATCTCACTGGTTTTCTGCAATCCAGTCCCTGTCTTTACAGAACTTTGAACTATTCCTAATGTCGATGTTGTCAAAGTACTGCAGCAACTTAAAGGAGTGCATTACTGCCACCTACTGGTATGGAGTGTGGATCAGAATGCAATTTATATAATCTCCCCCAAAAGAAGAAAAAAAAGTTACATCCTATCTATCAGTTTAGTTTTCTTAAGATAGTTTATTAAACATTCTTCTTTGATTTCCAATTTTGACTTCTAATGATTCACGTCCTGCTAAAGAGCCCCCTGGTGGTTGATCCACAGAAAAGCCGCATCAGGCTATAAGCGGCATGGTTCAAAGCGTGGGAAAAAATATGGTAATTTTGGAGCTGATGTCTTTAAACTTCAATAATTCAGTTACAATTCACATTACATCTGTATTTATCACAAGCAAATACAGTTTTCCTTCTCAGACTAAATCGATATTTAGATTTTTGCCCAGTTTTCATAGATCTCAGTGCTGCTGTCGGTTCAAGACATCAAAAACTCCAATCTGCACATTACAGGTTTGTTTTTTTTAATTACAGCTTTTACAATCATTTTCATTATTGTCATCATATTATGTCACTACTCTCCAGTAATATGAATTTAAATCATAACACAATGTGTTTCTTTTTTTTTCTTCTCCAAAATGTACACATACAAGTAGCATATCTTAAATGTCCATAGTTTAAAACATATTTCCTTTTTATCAACCGCAAAATGAAATTACAGTCAGCCTTAAAACTGAGTATGAAATTAACGTACGGTTTAATACACACACATACGAACTGTACATACATACATACAATAGCAGTTATCATAAAAATGATAAAAATAAAATACACGTTTTACAAAGTCCTGACCCGAGCGTCCACATCTTTAGATGACTGATATCATGAAGTTCACTCTGAAATGACAGATTTTGGCATGCATATTAACACAAATGCTCCCTATCTAACCTGTTTGTTTATTTTTTAAATCCTGCTTGGATCAGGAGTTTCTCGTAAAGCACTTTTCCCAACTCTCTCATCATTGGTCCTGTTCACATTTGTGCATCTCAGTTCCTCTATGGCTTCAGAACACACACTTCAAACACACACACTGCACACCACACGCACACACACACACAACACACACACACACACACACACACACACACACACACACACACACACACACACACACACACACACACACACACACGTCAGTTATCCGTCGGAGTGTTTTCTCCTTTCAGACTCATCATCTGAAAATATATCGACCGTTTCACTCGATCTGAACAGGAATGCATTTCTTAAATCGTAAATTCGTTGTGCCAATATTGCCGTCTCACGCTCAGAAGAAGATGAATTCACGACAGGCGATGGTCACTTTCTACAGATTCAAACGTCATCATCATGCCACAACTATGGAGAGGAAGAGACAGAAAAAGAGAGAAAGAGAGGGAGAGAGAAAGAGGGAGAAACTGATGGATAAATGGATATTCGCTCGATATTTAGTCATCTTTTCTGAAATCATTCACACACTGTCTTTGATTATTTCGGGACACGATGCCAGTCGTCCGTTTTTGCTTTTGCTCTTCGGTATTTTTTTCTTAAAAAATGTGGGGGGTTTTCGTTAGGTTGGAGTAGAAGTGGGTTCTGAAGAAGAAGAGAAAAAAAGAAACATCAAAGTTTGGTCAATAGCCAAGAAACAGTCTGAGGATTTCCAACTGATTTAGAGTCACTTTGATGAGCTAAATCCAAAAATCACATTGCTTTTGCTCAATCAGGTCAACTTTCTGAGCTATGGAGCAACATGAGCATCAAAATGCAGGACCTGTTCTCACATCTGGATCAGTTTCCTGAGAATCTGATCGATGAGTGACGAGTGACTCAATCAGGACAGAAATGAGACAATATTCCACAATGAAGACGTAACCTTCAATTTACATGGACTTGCCCTTAAAAGTGTTTATTACTCAATTTACAGAAATCAAAGTTAACAACATTTAATTAAGAAAACAATTTTTTTCTCCTAAAACCTTTTTTGGATGAGAAATATCAACAGAAATAAGCTGATGATGTCAAATTAGTCCAAATTAAGTTAAAATAAAAACCTGACCTGATAGTGAAAAGTGGATGTCATTTTTGGATTCGGCTAATTCAGCTGAAAAAACAGGGTTTTTTTTTCTGTAACCAGGTGTTATTTGCGCTGCTTCAGGAAGAGGTTCTCACCTGGTGTGCTTATCTTTAGCAGGAGTACGTTCTCACAGAACCCGACTCTCCTCTGGGACCGGAGTTAGCTGAGAAAGAGAAGGAGGATTATTAACAGAGACAGAATCATTTCCCTGCAGTTACTGACAACCCGTCCAGGTTTTACTCTGCACCAAACTGACCGATCTACAGTTTTATGCAAAAGTATTCATGCAGCTTGAATTTTCTCACATGTTGCAACTGGACATGTCATGACTAAAGATAAATCGTCCCAGAAGTTATTATGATAAAAGATAATATTGTTTATTATTATAACACATCCCTACAGATCAATAAACTTTAAATTCTTATGAACATTTAACACTGGAACTGGAAGACGTTTTAAATATCCAGAATAAATAAACAAAACAACAAATAAAATGAATCATGGAGTCTCTGTAAACCAAACTGTCCTTCCAAATAAGAGCTGGTTGAGACCAAATCACCAAACAAAAGACTCACCCAGTTTTTGATAGAAAAAAAGTTTGTATCAGTTCATCATGTGATTCATTGATTTATTGATTATTGTGACAGGCCTTGTTGCAGCATTGGAACCACAAACATGGCTGTATTTAGTGGGATCTCATATAATCAGTACAACAGAAGAGTAGAACTTAATATTTGTGTACGGTTGCATAGATTGGATGTTTCCAGGAATTTTTAACCAGATTTGGACCTCAGTAAGAATCATGAAATTATCCCAAAAGAGACACTTCTCAGTGTTTCACACACGATAATTCGGTAGATTTAGTTCGATTGGCGACCGAGATTGAGACATTTGTAACATTTTCAGTTGGTGCGGTTCACTTTCATCCTGCATCGGTTCAAATGAACCAAACCCTCTGAAGAACCAGTTCCTCCTTTTGCCTGTAGGGGCGCTGCATCAAGAACCACTACAGAGAAACCTCTGAAGAAGACGCTGAGCAGAACTTCCTTCTTTAAAAAATGTAAACATCAATGGAGAGCGTCAGATTTTAGCAGTTGGAGGATTTCTCTTTTTGTCTTTGGGTACGAGCCATTTCTCCTGCTAGCGATCGACTCTTGAGTTTGTTTTGTTTACCCAGAATGCACTGTGGTGTAGTCTACTTCCTGCCTTTGAAGCGCTCTCCAAACCGTTGACGTTCACATATGCATTGCTCATTTAATCCGATACAAGACTTAGGCTTGCAAGTGGACCTGGGTTTGTGTTGGTCCCTGGCTAATCTGAAACACCTAAAATACAACTTTAGGTGTATTTTAGGTAATGGTAGCTAATTACCCACCATGCAGCGCTGCAACTCCTCACCTTCGCTCTGGACTTTCCTCAACGTGACGGAGGGCGTGGAGATGGCGGAGGCACGGAAGTTGGCAGGTAACGTCTCGGAGGAATCGGACGTGACGCCGCGGAGATCCTTCTCCCGGAACATCTTCCTCCAAGACGGGGAGCGTGTGAACGTTTTGGTGCCGTCCTGCAGGAAGCAGAAAGAAACGGAGGTGATTTAGGGAAACCAGCATGCAGAGCAGAGGACGGCCATTACAACCTGTTAATAAACTAGCATTTGACAAAGCACTCTCTTTTGGACGGTTTGGTCTTATATGCTGTAACTAAGCAATTAGCACCATGTAAACACAGCTGGACCTCTTCTGCATGCCAACAGTGGCACATGCACTAGAGCCCAAATGGCTGGAGCTTTTTAAGACAATGGGGAAAATTTGACAAGTGAGCAACATAAAAAAAAATCTTTGATGTCAAGTAAAATGGACCTAATCAGCTGGTTACAGTAACGTCACACTTCAATCTTCGTGAGGAGTGATTTTCCGCTGACAGTTGGCTTTGTCGTACCTCATCAGGCCTCCTTTCTGTTCCCATGGAGATCAGAGCGTTGTACTCCTTCTCCAGGAGCTGCCTCGCCTGCAGAAACATAAATCCTGGTCAGACAGCAGCTGACAAAATGACAGCATGAGATTTGTGAGATGAACATGAGAATTATCTTGAAACTAGACAAGCAATAACTTCGTTTGAAGCTCAGCACCTGCGTGTTCTGATTTGGTATCTGGAGGAGAAGTGCCAAGTCCGTGTAATCAAACGTGTCGTCGAGAGCCAGGAGGCCCCGTGCACCCCGCTCTCCAAAAGGTTGTCTGCAAACTCCTTCAAACCGATCGACTGAACCCAGCACATCACGCGCTCATTGGACCAGACCATCACATCTGCAGAGAGGCAGGCAAAAGCAGCTGGGAGAAGCTCCTTCTTTAAAGTCACGTCTGGTGAGGAGATCGCTGCACACTGCCAGAGTTAAAATCTTAGGTGTTGGTGTTAAATAAAAAGTCTTGGTGTTGTTTTAACACCACACAGCTTTAAAATAAAACTGCCAGCGTATCTTCTGACATATCTGCGTTGTAACATTCTGCAGAGTGCGTTCTTAAAACGGCAACGTTACAAACTGCCAAAAACAAATAAAATGAATTTCCAAGTCTTTGTAAACAAAGTTGTCCTTCAAAATAAGAGCTGGTTTAGACCAAAGCACCAAACTGAAAACTTTATCATCCAGCAGTGGAAATTATTGAGTTTGTTTTCATTTATCACATGATTAATTGATTATTGTGACCAGCCTAGAGATTACCTGAAAATCAAGATTCATGTTCTTAATTCAACATAAATGACTTAAATACACAAACGGGCTCAGTTTGGAGCAGGAAGGTCCTGGGTTTGATTCCCGGACGGCTGTGGGGTTTGTAACACAGGACTGTCAGGTTGACTGAATTCTCCTTTCAGTATTATTTTTACATTATATTAACACCAACACCATTGTAATGTTAATGTGAATATTTAACTATGTCTGGTGTTAATTTAACCAAAAAAAATGGGTGTCAATCTTGTAACACTTTCACAAATGTGACTTTAACACCAGCCAGTGTGGACACATAGAGACACTGTGTTGGTGTTAAATTAACACCAACATTTTTACTGTATTATGAGAAGAAAGTCTGCACATTTTCCCCAGCAGAGCCAGTGAATGTGAATCTTCACAAACCTGTGTTCTGGTGCTGACTTTCTTCCCTCCTCCTCTCCAGCTCTTTCCTGTCGTAGTTCAGGCGCTTCAAGCACATGATCCCATAGTGAAGACTCACCCTACACACAGAACAAAACACATGTTATTCAGTTCTGATAAAAAAAAACCCCACATCATTCAGAAGTCATGGGAGAGAAGGAGGGTGTCTGTCTTGCCTGTGGAAACTGTCCACCATCTTTAGCTGGCCTCTCAGTTCCTTCTTGGTGAGGTGGTCCAGCATGCGGGCGTCCACCAGTGACTCCATGAAGTAGGAGCGATACTGGGGGAGGCCGAGACTGGGCAGCCACTCGTTTCCAACCCACTCATGGTTCATGTCTCCATGGGCCAGAATCTGGAAGGCAGGAAGTTGGACTTAAAAAATCAAAACACTTCCTGAAGAGAAACTTACACAAAAGCTTTCCAGTGCATCTCACAAATAACTGGACCATAACGGAGTCTAGCTCAGTGGTTCTTAACCTGGGTTCGGTCGAACCCCAGGGGTTCGGCGGAGCCTCTGCTGCCGTGGAGGTAAAGACTCACTTGTGTAAAGTCGTGATGACACCCCGCTTTGCCATCACTTGCTGCAGAGGATCACGTTACATTGCTTAGCCAATCAGAGGATCACGTTACATTGCTTAGCCAATCAGAGGATCACGTTACATTGCTTAGCCAATCAGAGCTGAGGAGGAGCCCTGATTGGAGGAGCTTCACTCTCAGCAGGGATTTGAACTTGTGTCTTTATTTACTTCAGGAAAGCTCACAGTTTTTACCAAACTCTGTAGCTTTCTGTGTTCTTCTAAATCTGCTCCTTAGTCTCATCTTTTCAGGGTTGGTACTGCCTCTAGTGGCGTGGGGTGGTAACACAACTAATATAATTACATTACTAAATCAGAATACCGCAAAGTATTTATTATTTATTATTAATTTTTTATTCTCTTAAGAATATAGAGCTAATTAAATGATCTAAACCTTAAAGTGGTTCCAGTTTCTCTCGATGGCCAACCTGTTGAAACTGGCACATTTTAAATACCTTGGGTCGTTCCTGGACAATCAACTCAACTTTGCTGAAAACACTGATTATATTTTGAAGAACTGTCCTCAGAGACTCTACCTGATAAGAAGACTTAGTGATCCCCTATGTCTTGAATTTGGGGGCGGGGGGAATAATATTTTATTTATCACTGCAGAAGGGTTCAGTGAATGCGCATATGAGACTGGTGGTTTCGGTATCTCAAAAAAGGTTAAGAACCACTGATTTAGATGAATAAAAAGTGTTTTCTTCTGCTATTTTACTTTACTAAATGCACCAGGAAAGACGACTTTCTCTCTGATTTTGTGCTACAAATTTAAACTTAAAATTACTCCATATTAAGTGAGATTATATGACAGCATGCTAGGGTCATTGTAGAAAATAGTTATTCAGCTAAAAACTAATCTCAAAACATTTCTAGAAAAAGATTTGGAAACTTCTTAGTTTCAAAGGTAAAACATTTTCAAATCGTGCAATTCTGAAATTTTCAAGATGGATTTTTCAAGTTTTGTGGCAGAAATGCATTAATTTTTTTCTAACATGCTGCCACAAAGGTTTTAATTGCATAAAGAAGACGACTTTGGGGTTTTTGAAGTGTCACAAAATGTGCATTGCTTCAAATGGCCAGCAGAAGGCGCATGACTGCATATAGAAGAGCATATAGAAGAAACTGAGAATATTCCTTATGAGTTTACTTTTAATCATTCCTAAAGATTGTTTTACATTAAAAATTATGTTTGTGGAAAAATCTGTCATTTTGTTTTGTTGAAATTAAACATAAGCTAGTCTCACCTGATCCCAGCTGAACTCCTTCTGCTCCTTTTTGGTTCACAAAGAATGTGAAGAAAAAAGGCAAAGAGAATTGGAAAGAAAAGGGAAGATCACCAGGTAGGAGTATGGAGATTCATGTGTGTGTGTGTGTGTGTGTGTGTGTGTTACAGTGAATCGGTGCCAGAATACAATGGAGGGGAGAGGAAAAGCAGAAGAAGGAAAAGCTTTGTTAGTGAGTGATAATTAGTTGGAAAAACACCACATCAAAACAGATTTCAGGGAACAGCAGGGAAAAGGTGAAGCCAAACATTCCTAATCAGAGACAAAGAAAAAGAAAAAAGCTTTACTCATATTGCTCACCTTGCTTCGCTAAAAAACATGCTTCAATCTAAGCATCTCAAAGCAGAAACTTCTGACTTAAAAGCTGCTATAATCCTGATTTTTAGCGACCAATAGATGCAGTCCTTACTGGTTTGGTGGCAGCGGCGAGAGACTCCATCTCAGCATGCGTCATCCAGATATTACTGGTTGACTTTAAAGACAGAAGCATAAGGGAGAATGAAAAACTTTTCGTTTGAACATGTAGAGCAGAGATTTGCTGAGGTTTTCCTCTGAGGCTTACGGAGCGCGTGCTCGCCGGAGCCGACGGACTCGTGAGGGAAACCATTTCCTGGATGGCTAAGCGAAGCTTTAGCCTGTGCAGAGGGTTGCTGATGCCGATCTCCCTCTGGATCTCAGTGTCCGACAGGTTGGCCATGATGGCGCCGCTCTTCACGTTGGCGCGGCACGCTGCCACGTACCACGCAGGCATCCCGACCCACAGCTTGGCAAACAAAGTGTGGACACTGTGAACTCTGCATGGTGGGAACTCTAAGCTTTTCTTTCTCTCTCAATTACTACTGCAGTAGTTCTTAAATGACACAATATGGGGAAGAAGTGAGTTTTTATCTATGGATGCATGTCTGCTCTGTAGTGTAGTTCTTAGCTTCGCCGCTAGGTGGCGCGGCTGTTTTGTGAGTCATATTTTGTTCAGACCTAAAATACAGCTGAGGAAGAAGTTCAGATCAGGGGAACGTTTTGTTTGTACTTAGTTTTGTGGGGGATTTTTTTTATGATTGTGCGTCCATAAGACTGGTAAATTACAGTCTATTCGTGTTTAAGTAGGACCCTGTGTGTATTTTATTACTTTGGACATTTTCTGTTTGCTAATTTGTCCAGAATAAAATATGGCTAAGGTAAACTAAGCTAAGGTCCACTCTAAAATGGTGAATTCTGCTATGTTTAGTTGCTCTATTTTACTTTATTCAACTTTATTAGTTGAATAAAGTTCAACTAAAATTTATGTTTACACACAGCAAAACTTCATGATTCCCAAACTGTGTTTTTAATAATTTATTTTAGAATGATCAGGTTAAGCTTTGAGCAGATCCAATATTAAATTATGGAGAACCAACATTTAGCTACTTAGCAACCCACATCATCAACTGGAACATCTTAAAGTGTTGTTTTTCTTTTGCTATACTTGTTTCTCTTTCTTTTGGTTTTGTTGTTTTGTTTGTATTTCCTTCTAATTCATTTGAAAAAAAGAATCTTATTTTATGTACCAGAATTGACTAAAATTGGAAAGTTAAGTCAGAGCTTTACAAAAAGCAAAGATAGAATAGAAATCACCTCTATTGTCCCTCAGGGGGAAATTCAGGCCTAATTTATTATTTTTTCCTGAAATTATTAGATTTCCTTGAGATTTACTGCTATTGCGATGACAGGTAACTCAGTTTTCAGACAGATATAGTTTCTGGAAGCGTATTAAGTGTGACTGACTGACATTAAATCACGTAAAGCAAAGTGAGTGAGCGCAGCACTTGGACCGGACCGGGGCCGATACGTACCTCCAGCCAGGTGACGACAGTGGGGCCGTCCCAGGAGGCGAAAGGAAGACCCTGACGACAGGCTTCCTCCAGCAAGTCATGTCTGGCAAAGAAGATGGAAAGCAGATTTTTGACAGAGATCAATTTCTTCGTATCTCACCTTACGGATTTTCCATTTATAAATAACAGTAAACATGAGATGTCATTTTATAGCATCCCTCAGTGCATGCTTGGTGTCACTCGACTGTGATTAACAAATCTGCTCCAGAGATTTTCTTCCAACATGAGAAGAGTGAGGAAAGATGTCTGGTCTCACTTCTTTTTGCTGCGGCGATCTTTCTCCACCGTTCCCGTCCCGAGCTTCGCCAGGCCCAGTGGGTCGGCCGAGCCAAGGTCGTCAGACGGAGTGGAGGCTGTGGGGAAAACAACTGCTTCAGTCCACAGGTTGGTAAATAGCCAAGTTTACATGTTGATTCTGCAAGTTAAAACTGGCCACTGTGGCTACTATTCATCACAGGGTTTCCCCCCCCAAAGCCTGGCAGGACACCAGGCTTTACTTGTGCCCCCACCAGGCTAAGCATTACTTATTTAAGTCTTTTTAAAATATTAGCATTTTTCAAGACTTTATAGTTTATTAACCTTCCAATCTTTGGAAGTTTATCAAGTGATATTTTAAAATTTCCTGTCGACTTTAAACATTTTTAGGCTGCGTTCACACTGCAGCCTGAAGTGACCCAATTCCGATTTTTTTTGACGTAATGTGACCTGTATCCGATCTTTTCATGGCAGTGTGAACAGCTCAGGTCGGATTCTTTTAGAATGTGACCCATATCCGATACGTATCCGATTCAAATGTGACCATAACGTCCAGGTCTCATTCATCTGAACTGAACGTCACTGATTCTCAACAAATCTCACTTTTCTGAGTCCTGATACGAGCAAGTGGGAAGAAAAACAACAACCATGACGACTATATGAGGATTAAGTTGTTAATATGTTGCTCCGGTTGGACAACAACTTCAAATATGTAGCTAAGCTCCACCGTTAGCCTCCATGTTTACTTCCTCAAACTCTGAGCTCTTCTTCTTCTATGGCGGTTGGCAGATCACTGAGAACGCTGACGCTATTCCTCCCTCTACTGCGCATGCGGGACACTTTCAGGTCGTTTGCCCGTTCAGACTGCAGAACACATACAGGTCCATTTACTAGCAGTGTGAACGGCCCAGGAAAAAAATCGGAATTGCCAAAAAATTGGAATTGAGTCACTTCAGGCTGCCGTGTGAACGCAAAACCACGGCAGGCCGTTAGATGAATGACATCCAACCTCCAGGCTTAGTAAGTTTTCTGGGGGAAACCTTAAGATAACTGAAAAATGCTAAGATCTTTTGTACTGAATTTCTAATTCACAAAATATAAATTGAACACAACAGATTGCTAAAGTATCTGTTATTAATACATTTTAAAATTCAAAAACATTTGCATGTTATTTGTAGAAGATAATTAACAGGAGATTTTGACCTGCTCTGATTTATTATTGATTTTTATTATAGTATTATAGTTTTTATAACTAAGATGATCAGAATTCAGACTTGATATTCAGTGTTTTGTCGACAATGTTTGGTGGATTTTTGCATCGTTGCAATGCAGAGTTGTAAATTGCATATCTATCCAATTTATATATTTATTTTATAGATAATAACTTTTCCTTTTGCAGACTGACATTTTTCTCACTTCATTTTCATATTTAACCCTTTCATGTATCAATTATGATTCTTTATCTCAGGATTTTTTTTCCAGTGTTGAAATTATTTCTTTACTATTTATTTATTTACCTACATTCAGTCGTATTGAATTACTGCCATCACTCTTAGCTATTTGTATGTGTATTATAAACTTTGTCTCTTATGGTTATATTTGGTTTATTAATATTTAGTACCTCAGACAGAGTAGCTTGTCAACGAATAAGCAAGTTCCCCTTGGGGATCAATAAAGTATTCTATCTATACAGTTTTATTTTAGTTTTGCTTTGTAAAACTGGTCAGAGCAGCAGAGCAGCTTCCAGTTTGTCCACAGACCCAGAGAGGCAGATTCCCTCCCAGGTGTGCCGATTCTCCCCTTCTCCTTCTTGCCAAACAGACGCCCGATGGACGACTTGATGCTTTTCTTTTTGCTGGCTTTGTGAAGGGAGTCCTGGCTCGCTGTGGTGGCGCCGTCAGCAGAAAGACTGAGCAAACGGAAACAACCAGAGAAGAGTTAGAGTATGACGACGACCAGCAGGCCTCGCTCACAGCAGGGTGTCCGTTCTGCACCTGCGGAACTCGCGGTGGTCGTCCAGGCCGGCTCCCGGGTGTGTGTGGGTCATCCGGTCCAAGCGCAGGGCTCGGGGGACGGGTGGAGGGGTGGAGTCGATCAGGGCCAGCGCTCGGCATTCCTCACCCTCTTTGCTGTTCTGCAAATCGGAAAACATTCACTGGACTTACACAGCGCCCCTCAGAGTCTCACCGCTTTAAAATGCTTCTGCTGGTTTAACTATCCATCCATCCATTTTCTTTCACACCCTTGTCCCATTGTGGGGTCTGGAGGGCTGCTGGTGCCTCTCCAGCTAACGTTCCGGGCGAGAGGTAGGGTCACCCTGGACAGATCGCCAGTCTGTCACAGGGCAACACAGAGAAGAGACACACAACCATACACACACATTCACACCTAGGGACAATTTGGAGAGACCAATTAACTGTGGGAGGAAAACAGGAGTACCTGGAGAAAACCCACCATGCACAGGGAGAACATGCAAACTCCATGCAGAAAGACTGGGGCCAGGAATCGAACCCAGAACCTCCTTGCTGCAAGGCAACAGCTCTACCAACTGCGGCAATGTGCAGGTTTAACTAAAACTATCACAATAATGGAAACTGGAATTGAGAAAACATTTTTGTTAACTGAAATAAGTACAAACTGACTGGAACTATATCATGCTTTCATAAAACACATACATTTTTGAAAATGTTATCTTCTGTTGAGTATTCGTTACCCGATCGATGTATAGATAATCACAATACGACACTCTGACCTTTTGAATTCTGCACCTAAAAATTAAAAGTTAACTCTGTGGCAATAAATCAATTAAATGCATAATCAATTAATATTAGCTCGATAATTTCCATTTGGATGATTTATCGATTCTCTATTTCTACCTAAAAGTTTAAAATTTTTGGTCTCCTTGTTTTTGAAGGACAATTTTGTTTACAGAGACTTAATTCATTTTATTTGTTGTTTTTGTCGTTAAAATCTCATTTGAATTTTAAGCTTGTTAATTTTTGACAATGTGTTCTTGCCATTATTACTTGAAAATGGTCTCAAAACAATATTATCGTTTATCGCAATAACTTCTGGGACAATTTATCTTCCAGCAAAATTTGTTATCATGACAAACAGTATGAAAAACTAAAACTACTATAATTAATAAAAACTAAACAGTATTTTACTAATAAAAACTAATAAAAATGAGTAAAATACACTCTAAAAACTAATTAAAACCAACTGAATTAAACTAAAAGTCACCATTAGAGCCCCGTATGTGAGTCGGTACCTGTCTTTCAGTCTCCCTGGCAGGTGAGTGGGGCAGGCGGGGGGTGGAATGACCAGAACTGGGAGGCGACGGCGACGCCAGGGTGGAGGACGTGATGGACGGGGTCATGTAGCCCCGCCCCACGCTGTCCCGACCCCCCAGTGAGGACGGAGGGAGAGGCGAGGCGTCGAGAGCCACGCTGCTGACCCGGCTCTCGATCTCCTCGGCCCGCAGCTCCGTGCTCTCCTTCTCCTCCTGAATCAGCCTGGGAGGACAGAAGAGGAGAAAATAACCATGTTGTTCTGGGTGACTGGGGCCCAAATCCAACATGGACCCTGAACAGGAGTCTTTGTTAAAGTTACTACCCACTGCGGTGAAAACAAATGTAAACTGTGACAACATAAACCCACCAGCATGGCTTCCACTGCGGGATTTAACAAAATATATCATTTTTTTAATAAACTCAGAGAATAAAAGCACCAGCTAATTCTGCTCTGTTTGATGACATCACAAGAGGCACAGGAGCTGCTTTTTAATTAAAAAGGGGCCATAATGTGTTTCTGGAGCAGTTATGGATACAAGAAATACAGCTGGAGAAAGAACTGGATTTAAAACATGAAATTAAAACAAATGAACCACTCAGAAGAACTGATTGGTTGTTTGCTGCCTTTTGTGATGTCATCAGATCCATCTGTTCAGAGGAGCTTGTTTTTGGGACGATAGTTTTACTTCATTGAACTTAGTGTAATAAAGGTTATACGACTTTTTGTGTGTTTTTACAATATAAAGCAGTTCAAACTGCCTTGTTGCTATGCAAATAAACTTGATTAATTGACATACAAACAAAAGAAATTTAAAATAAAAGCAAACAAAAGAAAGGTAGTAAAATATATTTACACATTTCAAAGGAGACAGAAGTTATTTTAACACCCACCAGTCTTAATATTTATGTTAACTTGGTTGTACCAGTATTAGTATTTTCTCCATATTTATAACTAGCAATGATGCATTCACACTTCAACGCCCATTTAAACATTAAAAAATCCAGAAAAAATTAGTGATACTCACTTGATCTCCTTATTTATGGCCTCCAGCTGCTCCTGCAGCATGATGGCCAGCGTCTGGACGTCCGTCTGTCCGCTGGGAGACAGAAGCTCAGACCCAAACAGAGTCTCTCTGTCCTCTTCATCATCAGAGCAGCCGCCTTCAACGCCGCCCTCAAACCCAGGGGGCAGCATGTTGCCACTGTCCCAGTCTCCATACTGAGAAGAGAAACAGAGTCTTCCTCATGAATAATTAGAAATTAGCTTTTATAACAACCTGCCTGCATTTAGTTGTGTCTACTGTCTTCTACTCTTTAAGTCAAAAAAATTTGGGTGCAAACAGGACGCCGTGTCCTGCGTGATCTTTGTAAAACTCCGCACCATCTGTTGTCGTTTCACGTCTCCATAAAACACACCTACGGCTGCACTTAGCGCCGGCGGCTGTTCGTAAAGACGTGTTTCAGGTGTGTGCATCGGCCTGATTTATGGTTAGAAACGGAGGAAAGCAGATAAATATAACTCGTTTGTGTTTGAAAAAGGAGGAGAGTAAGACGGAGAGAGATGCATGCAGATGGTGACACAGTGGGTTCATTGGCCATCGGCCTTGTGGGATTGTTTCTTGCCTGGATCGGGGTCAGATTCTCACTTAGCCTTTAGGGTCTCGTTGTCTTTTCTCTTCTACGGGACCTCAGTCTGTCTGTCTGTCTGTCTTTGAATAACTTTTTCATCTAAAGTCTTTTTTTATTCCAATCAGACACATTGTAAAACATCTGACTTGCATTTAGTTTTGTCTAATATCTTCTACTCTTTAAGTAAATAAATGTAGTGAGTTTCAGATTTTGAACCTAAACCTGTGAGTTTGTGAAAGATAAACTTACAGCAGTAAGTTGTGTTAACGTTTTATTAAGAGTTGAATAAACTGGAGTTTTTAGGTTTACATTTAAAAAACTGAAAGAAGAAAAAGTCAGTAGTGGGAACTATTTCCCAGAATGCTTAGCGGTGTGTTTTTGTCTCCTTAGATGGAAGTGCGTTGCGTTGATCTGACAAACTGGCTGGAGGAAAAGTACGACTTTTTAAGTAGAAATACACTGGAAAATATCTGAGCCGCATTTAGCTGCTAATGTACTGATCACACTAAATGTTTCTGAGCTGAATTCATACAGATGTTTAATAAAATTCATCATCATCAATTTGGTTCCTGCAATTTGAAACAAGAATTTAAATTATTCTACAGTAAAATAAGTCATTATTTTAACTTGATAATGTCAGTAAAATAACAGAGAAATGTGGCTCTTTAACTGGGTGAGGACAGTTTTATTCTTGCATATTGTGAAATATTTGGTTTAAATTGCAGCATTAAGTTAAAACTCACAATTCAAGATTAATGAACTTAAAAACATTGTTTTTAAGTTCATTAAATCTTAATGAATTCAAGTTTATTAATTTTGTCTCGTGTAAATCAACTTTACTGAGTTAAAAATAATTTTTTGTTGACTTAAATTTCCTTTGCAAGGCAGCAGGTGGACTTTCATTTTCACCTTCTGGTGTTTTACAGTGTATTGATTTCTATTTTCAAGCAACTAACATAGAAACTTAAAAAGTAGTTTTCTGCAACCCAAAGAGCCTTTGGAGTCGTGCCCATTACACAGGAAGGCACTACCATATATGGACAATGAAGTAATATCTGTGATTACATTTTCAAGAAATCCCTCACCAAATGGACTGTTTTATTCTCAGGTAAAATAATTTGTAACAAAAATACATGAAGTAGATGTGTGGCTTCACAGAATAAGGACAGAATGTGCATTTTGCTGTAAAGATGATCTACACAGGACACAGATGAGCTCTGGAAGTTAAGAGGTGAAGATGACACTGTTTGTTTTTCTCGCTCATGAAAGTCTCTCCTTTGGAATCACTGATTCAGTTTCTGAGCTGAATTCATTCAGATGTTTCTTAAAATTCATCATCAGATCAGAAATTTGGTTCATGTGATTTTAATTAAACTATTCTACAGTAAAATAAGTCGTTATTTTACTAAAATAAACTTTTAATAGAGAAATGTGGCTCTCTAACTGGGTGAGGACAGTTGTTTTTTTGCATATTGTGAAATAATTATTTGGTTTAAATTGTAGCAGTAAGTAAAAACTCACAATTTAAGATTAATGAACTTAAAAACAATGTTTAGTCAACTTGTCTCTTGTTGTTGTTAAATCAAATTCATAAACTTTAATTTCTGAGTTAAAACCAAAACTACTTTCCTGTTGACTTAAATTTAATTTTCCAGACAGCAGGTGGACTTTTGTTTTGAAGTTAAACCATCTACTAATGTTTTACAGTGTGCTGCGTCGGCCTGAGATGAGCACCTTGCCACCGTCGTCCCTGGGAGGCCCCCAGCGGCCGCGGTGGGTCCGCCTGACCACCACCCCACTGGAGGAGTTGCCGTAGCCGGCCGGGAGCGAACCCCCGCCCTGAGGGTACCGCAGCTCGGAGGCGCTCCCTGGAAGAGATCTTCGAAAAAGGGTGGAGGGAAGTGAGCTGACGCTGCCCGCCCTACGATGAGATCCAGAATTCATTTGTTATGCAACACTCACTGAAAATGACAACTTCCATTTTCAAGATGGTGAGAAGTGAAAGCGTGACAGTTCATCAGAGGTCACACAGTCATCATAAGCATATTTATGATTCTGATTTATGGATTTTAGGAGCAAAACAATCTGAAGGTTTTTCTGATTTAAAAAAAGGGAGGTTGCTGGGACTCTGAGGATAATTTTTCAGAAGTTTTGCTTTTAGCTGTCTTTTATTTCAAGGTGGAATGATTGTGTAACAAAGAAAACAGTCAGATGTGCACCTTTGAATTCAACGTTACGGCTGATTTACATAAATCAATTAATCATGTGATACATTAAAACATTGATTATTTCCATTTGGATGATTGTTTATTTTCTCTTTCTACCGAAAACTGGATGACAAAATTCTGGTCATTGATCTTAACCAGCCGTTTATTGAAGGGAAATTTTGTTTATAGAGACTTCAGCATCAATTTTATTCATCCTTTTGCTAATTTATTTTCAATATTTAAAATGTCTTCCAGTTTTGTTGTTAAGTGTTAATTCGAATTTAAAGTTTTTAGAGCAATAAAGCTGTTTGTTACATCATTCAACCTCGTTCCGACTTATTGCGACATTTATGTTTCTGGTGATTTCAATCATTTCTTGGTAGATCACAGTAAAGAGTGAAAACTAACAATATCAAACAGGTCGTAGTCAACAAAGACAGCAGATGTTAAGTTTGAGGAAAATAATTTTCATGGAAAGTCAATAATTTTAGTGTGTAACTCAACAGAAGAAGGTTGAGTTAGACGTTGATGGAGGCGAACCTGGAGTACGAGGAGCCGGGTCTTCCTCTCAGCTGATCCAGCTCCAGCTGGACTCGCTCCAGCTCAGCCAGGAGCTGATCCTGAACACAAACCACAACAGTTTTCCAGTTCGTTCACTGGAAATCCACATTTAATTTAAAACAAACAAACGAGGAGAAACGAGCACCTTGTTAGCGAGAAGGTCGTCCTGGATCTTCTTCATGTTGGCCAGCTCCTCAGAAAGCGCGTTCTGGCAGTGAAACAGGAGAGACAGACCATCGGTGTTGTATTTTTGTGGCATCAGACAAACCTGACCTCTGACCTCTGGTTTCTTCTCACCTTCTCCTCCAGTGCAGCCATCCTCTCTTTGAGGTGCAGCTGAAGTCTCTCGTTGGACTCAGACAGAAGTTTATCCACCGTATCCGAGAGTCGTTTGTTGTGTTCATCGTTCATCTTCTCCCGCTGCCTGGCCTGAAATCAGGCAAAGAAAGCAGGACTTATCGTTGGGAAAAAAAAAGAGAGAAAAATCTCTGGTGAATGAAGCCAAAGAGAAAGAAAACAATGTTACCCGTTGTAGTTCTTGATTTTTCTCTTCAAGCTGGGCTTCCATTTGCCGTAGTCGCTCCTCAAAGTTTCCATGGCGCTCCTCTGCCTGATAACAAATCACAGTTTTTAAATTATTGCAGCATAAGCTGGATCTGAATGGAAACTACACTCTCATTTTCTCATGTAACAACCACAAACCAACATGTCTTAGATGGGATGTCATGTCACCAACAATCAATCATCAATCAATCAATCAAATTTTATTTGTATATAACATTTCAGCAGCAAGGCATTTCAAAGTGCTTTATGTAATTAAAATTAAAATAAAAACAGAATAAACAGTGAGAAATAGATTTTGAAAAAAGATTAAAAAAAGATAAAAACATTATTAAAAGTAAAAATAAAACCATGGATCCACGTGAGGACGTGCCCTTATGGGTTTCCTCCAACAGAGTTTTAGCAGAGCGACATCTTACCAGGATTCTCAAACCTAAGACATTAAAACCATAATTTAGCCATAAGCAACTCTGACCAGGTGGGTTTTAATTTGAGACTTAAAGGCTCTCAGTGTTTCAGCTGTTTTACAGTTTTCTGGAAGTTTGTTCCAGATTTGTGGTGCATAGAAGCTGAAAGCTGCTTCTCCTCGTCTGCAGAGCAGAACCAGAAGATCTGAGGGGTCCAGACGGTTGGTACAGCAATAACAGATCTTTAAGGTATTGTGGTGCTAAACCGTTCAGTGATTTATAAACTAACAGTATTTTAAAGTCTATCCTCTGAGCTACAAGGAGCCAATGAACACCTTGTTAGCGAGAAGGTCAACAGAAAAATGTAGAAACCAAAGGAAAAAGACACGCAATGCTCGATGTCATTGATCAAATCCAGAATCTCTTTAGAGTGTTGTGAAGAATCAAATCTGAAATTAAAGTGATAATTATTTTCGGATCAGAGATTTAACAGCTTAGAGAAGAATTTTACAGAGAAACAACCCTGAACATCCACGTCTCAGAAAAACAGAGCATTTTTACTCAGAGGCTCTTCAAATTCAAGACATCTGAAATAATGAGTTACAGGGTTTCATTTCTCCTTGAGATCAATAAATCGTTTTCAATTCAAACTGAACTGAATATTGTTCAACTTAACTCTGCCTTAAACCTCTGAGAGTTACTGGTTTCACAGTGGATTTTATTAATCAGTTTGTTATAATTAAGTAATTAGTAAGTAATTTTCTGAAAATTAGTACAATCAGAATCCAAATGCTTATGTAAAAATAATCATGAGAGCCATTTATTAATTTCCTCCCACTTCACAGTTGCACTACTTTGTGTTGTTCCAACACTTGAGTCATTTTTTACTTGAGTAAAATTTCTGGAGTTTTTACTCTCTGAATGAAGAACAAACAAAAATTCACCAGACACAAAACACGCAGCTGCAGTTTGTGTTAAACTTTCATGAGTTTTATATGGAAAGAAACAGACTTGATTTGTTTTTCTTTTGCCTGATATTTATATTTTCAATTTGGTCCTTAAAATACCAACATTTCCCAAATAACTTTGCATTTTGGTCCAAATAATGATGGAATTTTTAAATGTTAAATGGTTTCTGTTTTGCTCAGTTACTCAGTAGACTATTTACCAAATACTTTATCACTCTTAGTTGAAGTAGTGCTCCTCTTGCTACAGTGCAGATGCTGGAAACTGGACCAGCTCTGGTAAAACATGATCACCTTATTGAGAGCAGCTACTCTCTGCGCCAGCTGTGCCTCGATCTCCGGCAGCGTCTCGGCCCTCTGCAGCGTCTGCTGCAGCTTCTGCTTGGCCTCATCCAGACGCTCCTGCAGCTGCCGGTTCTTCTCCTCACTCTGGACACAGAAAAGCAAAATCATACTTATGAGCTCTGCGGATGGAAAATATTCCTGCAGATCCATATTCATATCTGCTGTCAAACAGTGAGGTGTTTTTTTGCCTGCTCAGAGGCAGATTTACTTGTCTGTACAGGGACTCCTTGCTGGCCAGCTCGTTCTCCAACTTGTCTTTGATGTCATGGAGAGACGTCGCCTCCCTCTGGGCACTCAGGTACCTGCAGGCAATGGAAACCAACATGTTTCTGGTTCAGGTTGTCCCATATTTTATCCTGTAATGGTTTCAATTCTGTTCTTACAGGAAAGGATTAGGGACACTGAAAAAAAAGAATAATTCTGACATTTTTCTCAGAATTCTTCTGAAAGTCAAAATTCTGAGAAAAGTCTGAATTCTGGGGAAAAAAGTAAAAATTCTGAGATCAAAATCAGAATTCTGACTTTAATCTTTTGAGATCAAAAGTAAAAATTTTAGGAAAAAAAATCAGAATTATGACCAAAAAGTCAGAATTCTAAGAAAAAAAGCCAAAATATTCTAAGAAAAAAGTCAAAATTCTGAGTCAGAATTCTTTTTGTGTTTTTTTTTCCTCAGTGGTCATAATCCTCTTTTGCATGAATCTAACCAAACTGCAAAAAATAAAATGAAATAAGGACAGTAACCTGCATACTGCTAATACGTAACTTTTGATTCAGTTTATCATTCAGTCTTCTTTACTAAGTCACACCTGCCGTCAAGTAAAATTAATCCGATTGACCTAAAAATAAAATTTAGGACCTACAGTACGTTTTTCTTGTACTTTGCTCTTTTCCCACCCCTTACCAAAAAAAGCAATAGTTTCTATACAAGTTACAGAATTGCAAAGAGTTCAAATTGTAAAGGTATCAGTCAGGAGGGGGTACAAAAACCGCATGTTGTCTCATTTGAGAAAACATGGACTGATGTTACAAAAAAGGAGATTGCTCCTAAATTAAAGAAAGGCTAAGTTGGAAAGTAGCCAGAGAAAGAAACATTGAAGGAGCGGTGAAAATTTATGAGAAAAGCTGATAAAACTGGATTTTCATGTGACTGTGGATGAAACTTCCATCTTCCAAATAAGTCATAAATGGCCCAGCATAAGTTCAGAAGCACATCTGAGGAGGGGCCAGAAACATTTCTTCAAAATCTGACATATTTGGAAAAGTTTAGCAAGGTAGAGTGGGATGCCAACTCAAAAGTTGCTTCAACAGTTTAAGCTAGCTTCACGCTAGCTCATACCAAACGCAACATGAGCTAGTGTGACTTTAAATTGCCTTGTAACTGAAGATCCATCACAGGAATTCGCTTGGTTTTCCAGTTGCCACTTTTGGCAACGTTCCACAACCATTTTCACCTAAAATATAAATTTTTGATTGCAATGTGTGGGACTAAAGGGGGAAAAGTGTTTGAAAGCAAACACAAACTCAGTGATTTTGCACTTAGACTTTTGGTTATGATCTGTTACCTTCGCTCTAGCGTTGTAATTCTCTCTTCCATGTCTTCCCTTTGGCAGAGAGCCTGTGAAAAGCAGCAGTTCAGGTTATTCTATCCAACAATGCAGCTGTTACCGTGCAGCCCGGAAAACTGATTAATGCTAACAAAAGCAGAAAATATGCATTTCTGTCCCACATAAGCATTCTGTTTAGACTCTGCAGTGTTACTATTCACTCCTCTCTTTGCATATATTTGGATCTGAAATATCAGTAACCTGAATAAATGTCTATAATCTTTTAACTGTTAAACAATTCGTGATTCCCTGCTAACCCAGCCCCAGAATAACCCGGTGTATTATTAGTCGCTATGCCCACAGAGTCTGGATCTACCCCTGGAGCCCCGGGTGCTGAGACAGCTCCGGGTCCGGGCCAGGAAGGGACAGATTGGTCCAACAGACCTCCTTCACTTCCCTTTGGAGCTTCTGATTGGCCTCCTCCGTCTTCGTCACCTCCCTCCTGGCGGCCGCAAGCTGTTCCTCTATTTCTCCAACCTAGTGTGAGCGAGAGAAAATGCCACACACTGAACCTGCAGAATTCACTATTATCTGCCACAGCATTAGGTGTCAAACTGAAACAACAGCGATTGATGACAATCTCCATCTGGTTAATGTAAAAGCACATTTTTTAAAATCCTGATTCAAACCATTTTTTTGTATGTCAATAGTTATATAAATCAGGATTAGGCTAAAAAATATTGTTTTTTTTGGCTGATGTCCAATATTTCTGAAGCTTTTTACTGCAAAAGTGTAATTTGCCACTTGAGGGAGAAGGTTTTCTGTTTTGGGAGCTATTGACCCTTTGCATGTGACGTCACTCTACTCAGAAATGCGCTCCTTTCAGGTAGCCAAACATCGCTTCTATTTAGCTGATTGCACTTTAAAAATAGTCACAAGGTGCTCAGCGGCACAACAGACAGAGACAGAAACCAAACTTGTCATTTTATTGCGTAACTTTTAATGAGGAAAGATACTGCGGCGATGATAGCAGCCGTTAATCGTAGCGACTGTCAACCTCGGTGTCATCACGGATTTGTAGCTTTTTACAAGGTAAGAATATTAATATTCGTATATTTCATAAGTAAGTATGATTATAAAGGCTGCATTCACACTGCAGCCTGAAGTGACCCAATTCCGATTTTTTTAACGTAATGTGACCTGTATCCGATCTTTTCATTTCACATAGAATGTGACCCATATCCAATATGTATCTGAGGCTGCGTTCACACTGCAGCCTGAAGTGACTCAATTCCGATTTTTTTGACGTAATGTGACCTGTATCCGATCTTTTCATGGCAGTGTGAACAGCTCAGGTCGGATTCTTTTTCGAATGTGACCCATATCCGATACGTATCTGATTCAAGATCGGATACAGGTTGCATTACGTCAAAAAAAATCAGAATTGAGTCACTTCAGGCTGTAGTGTGAACGCAGCCAAAGATATCGCATTATGGAGAAAGTCCATCTAACTGTTGGTAACCATGGAGACAATGCCACACCGTCATGTAGCCTAGCATGTATGGGTGGGGAAACATGGTTAGCATCTCGTCTTTTGTACGTTTCGATGTTGCTCCGGTGTAAAGGCAAACGCTGTTTATGACGTAGTGATATAAATCATGTGGTGTAAATTCAGGTAAAGTAATTTGATCAACACGTCAGGAGGGAGGAGATACGGGTCGGTTTCTAAGCTAGCCGTTTTCAACTTTTGTAAATCCCGCTGTCTATAAGCCCCAACCAGGTGAGTTTCTTTCAGAGACAAATTATCTGAACTCAAACAAGTAGAAACCATGAATAAACTGGCAAAAAAAACTAAGAAAAACTATTTCAGACGCTGTGTTCAGTACTGTTGTCCAGGGGCGGAGCTATGGGGTATTCTGGGGGCAGCTGCCCCCCAGAGCCGGGCCGGATGGGGGGCCGGGACTGGAGGTGCCAGGGAGGGAGGAGTGGTTTCAAGTCGCTTGAATGTCTGATTATAGATAGAGAAAGTGGCCCTCGCCTGTTGAGAAAGGTGTATTTAATGTTAATGTTACCTTCCCCAATGGAATATCCTGCCCCCCCCCCCCCCCCCCCCCCCCCCCTTCCTCAATAGTTTCCAGCAGCTGATGCATGCAAGGGGCCCAGTGATTTGTTAGGGGCCCGGTAATGGGCACCGCCCCCAGCCCAACGCTGACTTGTTCCGCTAATGCTGTTGTCCCTCATTTCCGACGTATATCATGGCGCCTCGAATGATTTTTAGTAACATACTTGCAATGGGTCAACATTTTATCTGAAAATGTTAAGTTGAAGTTGGCATCCCTGTTAAAGACAGCTGGAAACCTGTCTTCTCTGAGGCGCAACATGAGGCTCACTCACCTGCCGGCACATGAGGGCCAGCCTCTCCCTCAGCTGGGACAGCTCGGCTTTCTGCCGCTCTATCTCCCCTTCCCGCTGCCTCTCCAGCTCCCCGTCCTCCAGCCCGGACGAGGGGCCGTTGGGGAGCCGCTGGAAAGAGGACGAAACAGCGGGAAAAAATGAGAGTAACGACAAAAAATTAGGAGTTTGGTCTTTCTTTTAAACTTCGGAAGAGGTGGAAAATCACACTGACACACCATGGTACCCAAAATCTACTTTGCTAACACGTACACAAAGACAACTGGAACTAACATGCAGAAAACCCTCCCTTACATCTTTCCCGCCGTCCACCCCTTGTTGACGTCTTTTAATTTGGTCTCTTAAAGAGATTACCTGAGAAGAGGGAGACAAAAATCCAAACAGAAACTTCGGATTAATAATCACGCTAAAGGAGCTGGAGGAGTTTGTTTGCATCTGAGTTTACCTCTTGAGAAGACGCTGCGAGCTGATCTTCTAACATGGACACCCTCTCAAGGGCCACGCGGAGCCGCTCTCGAACCTGATGGGGAAAACACACAGTGACCCAGGTAAGATGGCCGCCGGGGTGCTGAACTTTACGTTAAGCAGGAACCTCAGGAGCCATGACTGGTTAAACACTAAAATAACACAAACTATTAGCAAGTGTTATTGACGACAATAATTTAAGTAACAAAAATTAACAATCAAATTAGTCTCTTTCAATAAAAAACTCATAAAACTTTAACAAAAACTCCAGCTGTGTGTTTGTGTCGGGTGAATTTTTAGTAAAATCATGCCTGTTTTTTGATTAGTAGGTAGAAAATTCAGACATTTTACTTCAGTAAGAGTAGCAATATTTCATAATAAAACTACTCAAGTAATAGTACAAAGTACAGCGTAGTGAAAATACTCCTAAAAGGTACTCAAGTGTGAGTAAATGTAATTAGTAACTACCCAACTCTGGATAAAACGAACTTAAAGTAACTTTTAAGCAAGATAATCAATAATTCACTGATATTAATTTTAAAAAAAAGTAATACTATGCAGTGATGGACTTAAAGTTCTTATCACAATATCTTATAATAACAATAACTATTTATTACTTCTTATGACCACAACAAATAAAGCCCCACAAACACAAATACTTCTAAACTTGTATCGAAATTTATAGATACTGTCATTATACATATTGTCATTATAGATAATTTCTTTATAGATATTGTCATTGTCAGTGTAGAAAGTTGCAAAAATAACAACCTAAACAATACACACAGTTTTTGGGGGGATTTTGAACATCATTCGTTTGAATTTATTATGACAGCAATAAATAAAATTTCTTACAATAAGAAATGTATCACAATAAATGATAAACGATACAATAAGTGCAGATTATTTCACCTGTATTACGGGGAAATGTCTTGGTATAAGTGAAATAATCCACTAGAACTGGAATTACTGATTTTAAACAAGCTCCTGCATCTTGCTGAAAAGTTACTTATGAGTTAGTTTTGTCTTATTTCAAGTGTACTAAAATATTTACACGCAAAACTATCCCAAAATACTTGGTAAGATTTTGTGTTTCTGCATCGTCAATCCATGAAAGTAAACAAAACTGAAACAAAAATCGTTGTAAGAAATCAGCTCTGCTCTTTGGGTGCAGGAGGAACCGGAGAGGAACAAGCAAAATGATGCGAAACACACTGGTGCCAAAAGCGTTTTCATTATTCACAACATCTAGAAGCACCAATGGAAAATTGGAAACGCTTTTTCAGATGCAAAATATTGACCGTTTCCTCTGGACTGAGCAAATGCTGATCCAGATATTTGATAATTAAGCCTCTTTAACACTCTGACTGAGGCAGCCTGAGGAGGAATGAGAGCTCATTTGTTCGCCCTGGGGAGGAATTCTCTCATCTTCTCTGGATTTTCATCATGAATACAGCTTTTATTTTCCTGTAAACTCAGGAAATGGAAATATATCTCATATATAGCATTAAAAATTGTTCACACATTCATTGTTGGTAAAAGGTTCAGTTTTAAAACCTTTTTTTTCTTCTCTACATTCACTGACACACCTGGTAGATTATGTAAAAATCTACCAGGTGTGATTCAATAAAAATCAAATACTGCAGTTCCCCAACGCTGAGCTCTGGAGATTTTTTTTTTTTACCTCCCTTATCAGCTTCTTGACTTTGACCTGTGATGAGATGAATTTGGATCTTCATCCAGCCTTTAATGTCACAGTTACACTTCATTTAAACTTCAGTCGTTATGGACAGGTAAACACTAACAGGACTCAGGAGGATAAACTCACATCTTACTTTAAGCTTATGTTGCCTTGATTTTCCCCAAATAGTTTTAAAATACTACACAAGGCTGCAGAGTGCATCCCAAATTTATCACTGTTATGTCTGAGCAATAAATAGATTTGATCAAATAATCAGATTTTCATTTTTTGTAGATTTCATTTTTGGAAAATTGTTTTTTTTATTCCACCAATAAATTCTTCAGGTTTCCATGGTTATCCCATGTAAGAACAACCATCAGGTTTCACCAGCATTTTTACAACTTCTGTTTATTTCCACTTTGAATTCAGGTCAACTCAAAGAAAGAACAATTGAAATAGAAGGCAGTAATATATATATATTTATATACACAGTCCAGTCACATTAATGTGACCACCACGTACTTTCCACTTCAGAGTTAAATAACCAATCACAGAAGGCAGGTGGCAGCACAGTGCAGTTGAGCGTATATAAAGGGTGTGTGTGGGCTTCGGAAAACATTTCAATCGTTGGCGTAATGCAGAAACGAAGCGATTTATCCGACGTCCAAAAGGGCATGATCATTGGCTTTCGGGCCAAGGGTGGAAGCATTTCCGAAACGGCTGAGTTTGTGAACTGTTCGCGTGCCGCCGTGGTAAAAGTGTACCGTGCATGGCAAAATGGGACTGTCCAAAATCAACGACGTGGCAAATGTGGTGCACCACGGGCCATAGATGACAGAGGCGAACGACGGTTGCGGAGATGCGTTCGGGCAGATAGACGGGCTACCGTTGAGCAACTGACCACTAAAATGAACCAAGGGGCTACCACAAGTGTCTCCCAAACCACTATTCAGCGAACATTGCTGCGTCTGGGCCTCCGAAGCGGACGCCTGGTTCGTGCACCTATGCTGACTGGTGTTCATCGACGACGAAGGCTAGAATTTGCACGCCAGTACAGCAGCTGGACGTCCACTGAGTGGCGACAGGTAGCGTTTTCAGATGAATCGCGTTTTATGCTCCATCGGACAGATGGACGTTGGCGTATAAGGCGTGAAACCTCTGAAAGGAACCACCCTGCAACCATTGCAGGAACGGTCCAAGCTGGAGGCGGGAGCATTATGGTCTGGGGAATGTTTTCCTGGCATTCTCTGGGTTCACTGATTATTGTGGAAGGCACGATGGATCAATACAAGTACGCATCTGTCCTTGCGGACCATGTCCACCCCTACATGCGCATTGTTTTTCCTCAGGATGATGGCATCTTCCAGCAGGACAATGCGAGGTGCCATACAGCTGCCAGTGTACGTGCGTGGTTCGAAGAGCACCAGGATGAGTTTACCGTCCTCCCCTGGCCAGCAAACTCACCTGACTTAAACCCAATCGAGCATCTGTGGGACCATCTCGATCGAGTTGTTCGCGCCATGGATCCTCAACCGCGTAATCTAGCGCAGCTGGCCACGGCATTAGAGTCGGCATGGCTCAACATCCCAGAGAAGACCTTCAGGGACCTAAGTGACTCTCTTCCTGCACGTCTCGTAGCAGTTCGCTCTGCGAAAGGTGGTTATTCTGGCTTTTGACAGATGGTCACATTAATGTGACTGGACTGTGTATATCACAACATAAGAAACAACTTGGCCAGTGACATATATTTGATGATGCTTGTTATTTAAGTCGGCATAACAATAACTAAAAGATAAAGTGATGGTAAAGTTATTAAGAAACAGCACTAACTATGTTGGTTGAAATTTTAGCCAGAAGCAAATTTTTAAATGAAATTTTATTGCTCAGATGAAAATAGGGAGTACATTTTTTTCAGGCACTGGATGGACTACTAATAATCTAGTGTTTACAATAAACCTAAAGCATAAACACAACATTAAGAACATAAAGTTCAGAAATAATTTCATTATTATGACATTGCTGACTATTTGCCAGCATTAACTGTAATGTTATTTATGCGGCATAGCGACATTAACGGCTGTATGCACTTACTTATTGTTTGCCTAATTTTACCGTTTCGTGGCGTCTGAAGTTTAACACGCACCAGCTTTAATTTGAAAGTCATGTTCTCCTGTCTTTCTGGTTTTGAAAAGGAGCAAATAGAAATTTGGCCCTTGTGTTCAGTCGTATTAAAAATGCAAGAAAATAGAAAATCATAATTAATTTAAAGCTTCTAAAAACTCTGATCACAAATGTTTTTACCCACTGAATGAATTTATCCCAAAAAAAAGATAATTTTTTTTATGTAAATTGTTGAGTGAGACTATCCTCTTGAGCTGTTTAACTTTATTTTTTTACATTCCTGTTTTGCTCTTTGACTAAATTCTCTCCATCCTCCAATAGCTGGTTGCCGCGTTTGGTTGATGCTTCATTTTAGGTCAGGCAGCACGCAGGCACCTTCAGAGCATCTCCATGCTAACTTTAATGAGAGCAGGCAGGAAAGTAGGGTAAGCCTGGATGACTTGCTGGAAGAGGGAAGGAAGGCGAATACATTTCACCGCTGCATTGACCCACCTTCTCGTCCAAGGCTTTGTGGTGCTCAAACAGGGATTTGAGAGCCTTGAGGACTTCCACCTCGCTGGACACGCCTGCAGGGGACTGGGCTTGCCTCTTCACCACCGTCATCCTCAGGCTGCGCTCGTGGCGGGACACCAGACACTCCAGGTGCTCCAGCAGCAGCTGCAGGACGGAGGGAGGGGGACAGGAAGTGAACATCAGGAAACGCTGCAGCTCAGAGGAGGAACCGGGCCGGGCAAACTGCTCACTCCACGCTAATGTTCTCACATTTCATCAAATAACAACATTATGTGGTGGGTTTTACACAGGAAAAATGCTGGTGCTGAATTAACACCCAATAGTGTCTAGATGTGTTCAAGACAGCTGGTGTTAAATTCAACACTACAGAGTGTCACATTAACATTTACGACAGTGTCGGTGTTAAAATACATTAAAAGTAACACCAGTGTAGTGTTGATCACTAAACATAATGTGGTGTTAAAAAAGTAAATAATTGACCCACAAGGTGTCAATATTAATCAAATCCAGTGGAAAATATTCAAAACAAGACACAGAAAAGGAAAGTTTAACTTTTATTAAACCCATTTCAGTATATAGACCAAAGTTAATTTAACAAAAGAATGGGCGTCAATCTTTTAACACTTTCAAAAGTGTTACTTTAACACCAGCTGACTTGGACACATATAGACACTTTTGGGTGTTAATTCAACACCGGCATTTTTACTGTGTATGTGACAGACTTTCAAAAATGAATGCAAAATTGAAACAAAGTGTTTGATGTTTGATGCTGTGGTCACAGTCGATTTACAGCAGGAAAACTAACAGAAACACAATCCAGCAGTTTAGATCAGAGCATGTTCATGTGTTAGAATGGCTCAGTCAAAGTCCAGACCTAAATCCAATTAAGCATCTTCTTTTGCAAAGAACAATGGGTGAAATATTCGGTCTAATGTGAATAACATGAAGAAATTGATCTAAAAACATCTACAGATGTGAAGTTTCAGTGACAGTATCTATTTCTTCTGTTATCTTGTGTTGATCTATTTAGTCTTAAAATTTTAATGTGATATTTTTGGTACTAATGTGGTAATAGTAAAGATTATGACAAAAAAACTACCATTTATTACTTATGAAGAAGAAAACTGCTGGATTTGAATGCATGACACGGCATTAATGGCTCCACAAATACAAATATTGTTTGTGAAAAAACATTCCTATTTGAAATAGGCTTCTTCAGTCACACTTATTTAGAAAAGTGTGATTTAATCTTATTTTTGAATTTATATCTATTTGTGTGGAACAAACAAGGGAGAAAATATAAAAAATAATATTTCCAATTGGGGATACACAATATATCAGCACCAACATCGATATCAGCCGATATTAGTCATTTTTTGAACATATCGGTATCAGTCCGATAAATAAAATAGGGCCACAATCAATATTTATTTTTATTTGTTTCTGGTTGGGGGTTTGTCTGGTAGTGAAATAACAACAATAATATAGGCAAATATTGATTATCGGCCATAAAAAAAATATTTGTATCAGACATCAATATTGGCCCACAATTTCTAATTGGTGCATCCCTATTTCCAGTCATACTGTCAGTTTTTTTAATTTACCATCAATAATAACAATTGAGTCAAAATTCTTACAGTAAATTTTTCACAATAAATGATAAACGATACGATAAATGCTGGTCCCTAATCCGGGACCCGCACTGTGTCTTATTGGCATAAAATCCCAATAATACGCATTTAAAGTCTTCATGCGGGAAATGACAAAGTTTAACCAATGGTTTTGCAAAAGAAATTAAAAGAACACAGAAAGAGTAAAAATAAAAAACATAGGAAGACAAAGAAGGAAGTACGAGTTAGAATGTGAATGGGCAGAAGACGAGATAATTAGGAAACAGAGGCGAATGAAGCGGCTTCACACCCACAGAGCCACGGCGGGGTGAGCAGCGGAGTCAGAGGCTGCGACGGCGCTAATAGGCAAAATGGCCGCTAAACATCTTACACGTGTGTTGTTTCTCTCCGCCTTGAGCTCAGCAATTTCCTCCTCCCTCTCCAGAAGCTGCTCCCGGCAAACGTTCAGCTCCTTAGTCAACACGGCGAACTCCTGTGAAACACACACACACACACACACACACACACACACACACACAGAGACACACACAGAGACACACACAGAGACACACACAGAGAAACACGCTGCAGTCAGGAGCAGGAAAACAAACAGACTGAATGTATGTTTGTAATACTCTAAATGTGGCCATACAGTACAGATGAAGGTATATACGTATATACACTGCTCACAAAATTAAAGGGAACACTAAAATGATACTGTTGAAATGTATTCACCATTTTTATCTGTTTATTTTATGTAAATTCCAGGTGGAAAGGGTTGAAATTTACATAAAATAAACAGATAAAAATGGTGAATACATTTCAACAGTACTATTTTGGTGTTCCCTTTGATTTTGTGAGCATTATATATATATATATATATATATATATATATATATATATAATATATATATATATATATATATATATATATATATATAATATATATATAATCTGGATTTATGCAAAACTAAATATAACTGGCTGCTTCAAGGACTCAAAGAAAGGTAAAAATATACACAACCAGAAACACGTTTAGCGAGACGCCGGTGACCAAAGCTGTAGGTTGTACATCATGTAAAGCTACATAACAATCAGGTGAATCACTGACACAGATTCTCCCCAGTGAACAACTTCTTCTTCTTCTTCTTCTCCTTCTCCTTCTCCTTCTTCTTCTTCTTCTTCCTGCGTGATCTTTGTAAAACTCCGCACCATCTGTTGTCGTTTCACGTCTCCATAAAACACACCTACGGCTGCAGCTTAGCGCCGGCGGCTGTTCGTAAAGACGTGTTTCAGGTGTGGCATCGGCCTGATTTATGGTTAGAAATGGAGGAAAGCAGATAAATATAACTCGTTTGTGTTTGAAAAAGGAGGAGAGTAAGACGGAGAGAGATGCATGCAGATGGTGACACAGTGGGTTCATTGGCCATCGGCCTTGTGGGATTGTTTCTTGCCTGGATCGGGGTCAGATTCTCACTTAGCCTTTAGGGTCTCGTTGTCTTTTCTCTTCTACGGGACCTCAGTCTGTCTGTCTGTCTGTCTTTGAATAACTTTTTCATCTAAAGTCTTTTTTTATTCCAATCAGACACATTGTAAAACATCTGAGCTGCATTTAGTTTTGTCTAATATCTTCTACTCTTCAAGTCAAATAAATTTAGTGAGTTTTAGATTTTTAATCTAAATGTTTGAATCTGTGAAAGATAAATTACAGCAGTAAGGTTTATTAATTTTTTATTAAGAGTTGAATAAACTAGAGTTTTTAGGTTTACACTTAAAAAACTGAAAGAAGAAAAAGTCAGGAGTGGGAACTATTTCCCAGAATGCTTAGCAGCATGTTTTTGTCCCCTGAGATGGAAGTGTGTTATGTTGATCTGAATCTTGTGTTATTAAGGCAAATGTTTATTTTACTGCAGCTGACAGTTTGCAAAACTTGAGGATAATGTCCTGATCACAGTAAATGTTTCTGAGCTGAATTCATTCAGATGTTTCACAAAATTCATCAGAAATTTTGTTCATTCAATTTGAAACAAGAATTTAAATTATTCTACAGTAAAATAAACTGTTATTTTGTGAGTAAAATAACAGAGAAATGTGGCTCTTTAACTGGGTGAGGACAGTTTTTCTATTGTATGTGGTGAAATAATTATTTGATATAAACTGCAGAATTAAGTTAAAACTCACAATCCAAGATTAATTAACTTAAAAACAATGTTTAGACAACTTGTGTCTTGTCGTTAAATCAACTTCATGAAATTTAATTTCTGAGTTAAAACCAAAACTATTTCTCTTGTTGACTTAATTAGCATTTTCTAGGCAGCATTTTCATTTTCCCGTTAAACCATCTTCAAATGTTTTACAGTGCTGGGTTTCACCCATAAATCCAGCCACTCTGGGTCTTGGGGCAACAACAGTCCACCAGTTGACCCACTGTGTTTAAAAAAATGTTAAAAGTTTGAGCTTTACATCATGTTACGATGTTATTTCCTCATACCTGAAGTCTTGCTTTCATTCTTTCACACATGCTTGAGAAATCCTTTAATCACCATGGCAACCATTCAGCTGTGCAAAACACCTGTGTGGGTCTAGCTCCACCTTCAAGGCATAGCTTCTCCCCCACTCAGCTCCTACAGACTAGCCAGTAGCAATTAGCAAACACCTGAAGGAACTGCACATCCGAGCTGATTATAGGAGCTACTTCTCAAAGCAACGCTGGTAAAAACGTTGATGAAGTGTTAGTAGAGGAGCCATGTTGTGATAACTTCCTGAGGGTGGAGTTTCGTAAAGAGCAGGAGTTTTTAAAGAGACAAAAACCCAATTTCAAGGCGTTAAATTCGGAAGTCAAATTTCTTTTAAAACATATTCGATATAAATACTGCAAAGACAAAATTTTGCGAGATGTTTTTGGTCTAGTTTCTAATGCAAATATATTAGTACACCTTGGATAAGTCAAACTAACTTAAAATAAACTTTTCAGCATGATAGATGCACACTTTTTAGAAAATAAGGCCTTAATACTGATGAAAAAGTTCTAGTTCCACTGGCAGATAAATTAACTTATAACATGGGGAAATAATCTGCTAATGGAACTAAAACGTCTTAATCAATATTAACAAATTATTTATTTAAGACAAGACTCTATATCTAGCTACAAGGCTACTCCTGAGTTAACTCTGTCTTATTTCAGGTCCACTAGAAACTAGACCTAAAATACTTGGTAAAACTTTGTATTTTGCAGCATCTTTATAACAACTGAAGTTATAAAGTGGCACTTTGTGCCTGGAAAACACATAATGCTGCCCCTTTAAGGCTCCACCTGTCCCATTCACCCGAACCAGCGCCTCACCTGGGGCAGCGCGATGGACAGCTGCCTCTGGAGTGACTCCTTCTCGTGGCCGAGCTCGCGGAGGCGGAGTTGTGCCGTCCCCAGGCTCTCCTGCGTCTCCCTCAGGTTCTCCAGCAGCCTCTCCCTCTCCGTCAGCATGTTGACCATCAGAGACTCCAGGTTTCCCGTGCTGCCTCCTTCGTCCCCCCTGGGCTCCCTGCTGTTGAATCCCCCTCCGCCCATGGCTCCGGCGGGGCCCCCGCCCACCCCGGCCCCGGGCGGCGAGGTGGGGCCTCCGCCGCCGCTGCTCCGCCCATCCTCAGATATGGTGGGCATCACCTCACACATCATCATGAGACCACGGCGTGTGAGTGGAGTTAGTGGAGAAACCTAACGAGGGGATTGTACGTGGAAACTCTCTTGTTTCTTTTATTTGCTCGTACTAAAAGTTAGTTGTATAAAATATAAATCTTTACATCTTCCAAAAATAGCGTCCCTTTGGATTTCTCTGCATCCACAGCCGTTGTGTTTGCTCTCTTTGCTTACTAGTCTTTCATCACAAAGTCCTGACCTACATGGGAAATGATCCGAATGTTCATGCGGAAGAGGCAGATAACGCAGCGATGCCCTTCCGGGGGGTATCTAGGGTTGGCCAGGGACATGGGAGGGAAAAGGTGAAGGACCAGGAAGGGATAAAGGTTTCCACACTGCAGAGCTTCTCACAGCACCAGCAGGAAGAGCTGCAAAACAGAGCAAGCGTAGCATTAGCTCAGCTAGCGGAGACTTCAAAAGAACTGCTACGCACAAATAAGAAAGGACAGGATGACGTACATCAGTGGAAGATGATTGCTTCCACTCAGAATTTTGTTCAAAAGAAACTAGTAGATTAACATCTTAATAAAGAACTAAATTGTGTTAAAAAAAATAGCAATTCTAACTCTAATTGGCTTCTATTGTCATGCTTCAGGATTTCAGATTGCACAAAAATGACAGTCAGCGTTTCTAAGCCTGGAAACCTTCCAGGTCTGCAGAATGACGGAAACAGAAGTGTGCAAATTAGGGCTGAAGCAATTAATCAGATTAATCGTGATGAATTGATTAGTCAAGTAATCGTCATATATTGGGTAATTAAATAATCGTAACTGGAGTATACAGATCCTACAAAAGGCTGACAGAACAACACAGTCAGAGCAGTAATGGAACCAAAACTGTACAAAAATATACAGCATAACAATAACAGGATATTTTCTTTTGGATCAAATTTGATTCAAATTCTGTAAAATTTATATTAAAAATAACATTTAGGCAGTGATTTAACATCATTTTTATGAACATCACATTTCTTTAGTCAAAATAATATTTTGCTGGTCTGGTGTAATATTGTAATCTTAAAAGTTTTTTATTAGCTGTAAGAAAAAAATTATTGCAATTTTACATCAGTCTATGTTTAAGTAATCTACATAATGTGTTTTTCTTAATGAAATTAGTTATTGAAGTAAATTAACTCAATAATTTTTTGTTTTTTTTGCTAAGTTCACGCTGCAGCCTGAAAGGACTCCCGATTCAAATCGGATTTTCTTTTTTAACGGTGGTCGTTCACATTTCCAAATATAAATATGGCTGCGTTCACACTGCAACCTGAAGTGACCCAATTCCGATGTTTTTGACGTAATGTGACCTGTATCCAATCTTTTCATGGCAGTGTGAACAGCTCAGGTCGGATTCTTTTAGAATGTGACCCATATCCGATACGTATCCGATTCAAATGCGACCATAACGTCCAGGTCTCATTCATCCGAACTGAACGTCTCTGATTCTCAACAAATCACACTATTCTGTGTCCTGATACGAGCAAGTGGGAAGAAAAACAACAACCATGACGGACTAGATGAGGGTTAAGTTGGTATGTATGTATTGTATGTAATAGAAGTGTCATTAATGAAGAGGAAAAAACTTAATCCAGACTTTAAGTAAGTTTAGGATCTGGTTCACAGAGTATGAAGTTAATTTTTCACCCAATTCAATGAAAAAAAAAAAACACCTCAGTAAAGTAAAATAAAATTGTAATTAAAACTTTTGGAATTGTAATGATTTATTTTTTAAAAAACAAAAAGTTTTGTTTAAAAAACTTTTTTTTAAAATTAAATAACTAATTTTGTCTTGTGAACCTTATAAAGTTATTTGCCAAATTTAAGCCTTTATTTGCACACATCAGAAATATTTTGTTGTGATTTTAGGCCCTGCCCACAACGTCATGTGAGGATCACAAGCAAAACTTTGAATCACAAACAAAAACTTAGAAATAGCAAGAAAAGATTTCTGACATGCACAAAATAAGTTTGTTTTGCAAATTATTTTTTCACTTCCAGTCATAAATGTGTGATTTTAATTTAAAAAAAACTTTTTTTAAAGCAAAACTCAGTAGGATTTTGTCATGGTGACATGCATTAACAATTAAATTTGTTAATGCATGCTTGTTTTTTTTCTTTTTTCTGCAGTTTCACCTTAAAGTTTGATGCAGCTCTGCTTTCCTGAATGGACCATCTTCATCTCCACTGCAAGTGTAGCAAATGGGCAGCTTTTCTTTATAGATTACAGTTCACTAAAAGGTTGCATTGTGCCCTTGTTTACATTCTTAATAGTGTAATTCTGCAAAGACAAAATATGTTTGGTGGTTTAGCTCTGATTTACATATCCTGCTAAATTGCAGGTTTGAATATTGCAATACTGTCTTATAACAAAATAGACATGCAGAAAGAAATTACTAGTAAAACATCTATGCATAGTTGTATGCTCTATATAGAGATTTACCTTAACTTTGATTGTATATCTCACAATTTTGTAATTTATCATTGTTTATTAAACTCTGAAAGCTGAGTGGCTGTTAATATTCTGTCCTAGAAAGCGGTTAGATGTGCCCTTTTTTGAGCACCTGCCCCTTTAGTGGCCTCTGCACGGCCCTGGCTTACATGTTAATTGCTGTTTGTATCTCAATTGCAATGAACGTTTTTCCAGGTTTTCCCTCATTAAAGCCACAATCTGTTGGAGTTTGTTGGGATTTTATGTGGAGGACAAATCTAAAGAAATGCATAACAGTGAAGTGGAAGGAAAGGAATGAATGATTTTCATAAATCTGTACCAGAATGAATCTGAAACGTGTGGCGTGCTTTTGTATTCAGCCTTCACTGCAAATCCACAACTTAAAGGCATCATTTTTATAATTTAAAGACGCAACAGAACAATAGTAAACTTTTAAGCTCATTTCTATATCATTATTTCCATTTGTTTATCTTTTCCTGATGTTATACGTATAATATATACTATATTTAAATAGATCCAAATTTTGCTCTAATAATTCCATAAAAAGACAAAATCTTTAAAGCTGAGTCAGAGTATTATTGAAATTAATTCAAATGAATGATAAGTCTAGATATGAAGCATCTGACTTCACTGCAGGCAGACTGTAGTGACAATATTTGGATCCATTACTTAAAAAAATGTTCCAACATAATCTCCACAGTCAGCAATCTGCAGCTTTGTCTGCCACGATTTCCCACAACATTTGCTTACGTTATGCTTTTATAGTTGACTCCCTTTTTAAAGCGTCTGCTGTTCCCAGAAGCCTTCAGGGGAATTTGAGGAGGAAGGAAGTGACGTGATGTTGAGTTGAGCTCTATAATGTGACGGGATTAATGAATAAGAAATGGTTTAAATCAAAAGCAGAAAACCTCTTTGATCTGTAAAAGCCGCAAGTTGGCAATGTTAGTTGCTATAATAATTTCATTCCTGGCAACAAAAGAAGCTTAGTGCTGATTTTTAAAAGCAGCCTGTGATTCTGTTGCTGGGAGTGTTAGGAAAACTCAGCGTGGACAACTATAGGAGAAGTTCAGCCTGGTGGTTTATTTGGATCTATTACATATCTATAAACATTATCCAAATGCATCTGAGAAGTTCAACAAGAAAGTAGTTGGAGAAAAACTTGACCAGTCAGTAACACATTTTGCTGGACAATAAATTGTTCCTAAGTTATTGTGATAAACAATAACATTGTTGTTTTCAGACCGTGTTTAAGTGATATTATGGGAATGACAGAAATAATAATACAGGAACACATTCTGAAAGATCAGTAAACTTTAAATCTAGTGAACATTTAACACTGGAACTGGAATAATTTTAAGTATACAAAATAATTAACCGAAACAACAAATAAAATTTATTTTGAAGACTTTGTGAACAAAAAAGGTTTAGTTGAGACCGAAGCACCAAACGTACAAAACCTCTTCGAAAATTATGTTATATATTAAATAGATCTGAATTTTTAAAAATACCCTTTTTTAAGACAATGGTATTGGGTTTACAACTATAAAATATTCTCAGTCTAGTTGTCAGAGAAATTGGAGCTCAATGACGCTCAGGCCAATGTATTTAAGAGTAAAAATGCTCAAACCATTATTTACCAATATGATGAATTAAAGACTGACTGGATTCACCAGAGTGCTTTTAAAGCCCCAGAAGGAAGCCGGTTTGTTAGGTCTCCAAGAGAGACAACAACTTAGCTGACTTCTTTACTGCAAAGAGTGCCATTTAATTCTCACATTCAAGCTGGACTATTTACTGTAGGTAATATTTTTTTGAGTGGACTAGAGTCTAAAAGTGTCCATTATCCTTCTATGAATATGTATATGTATGTAAACCTCCTACTTCGCCTCTGCTTACTGCACTAACATCCTGCCTGGAGGAAATCAAGACTTGGATGAACCAGAACTTTCTTCAGTTGAACTTTTCCAAAACCGAGGCCATACTGATCGGAACGCCTCACCAGGTTCAATCCTCGACTCTGACCAGTATTTCATTCTCTGGACAAGACATTCCCATTTCCTCCGCTGTTACAAACCTTGGAGTTCGAATGGACTCTCACCTCACATTTGAAAATCACATTAAGCACCTGTTTAAAACCTTTTTGTTTTTTTCATCTTCGCAATATTTCTAAACTTCGTTCATCTCTCTCCCGCTCGGATGCTGAGACCCTCATCCACGCCTTTGTCTCCTCCAGACTCGACTACTGTAACTCGCTGCTCATCGGAGTGAAAACACCTTCAGAGACTTCAGTACATTCAAAACAGCTGCCAGGATCCTAGTGAGACTCGTAAATTTGATCACATCACACCTACTCTTCACGAGCTTCACTGGCTGCCTGTTACCTATAGGATTCAATATAAAATTGCACTTATCACCCATCACTGTCTATATGGAACCTCACCGGATTACCTGAAGGACCTCCTTACTTCACATTCACCTTCTAGACCCCTACAATCCAAAGCCTGCGATCTTCTCCACCTTCCTCGATCAAGACTAAGGACTATGGGTGATGGAACCTTTGCGGTGGCTCCTCGTCTATGGATTCTCTCCCTGACTATTTGAGAGCCCCGCAATTATTGTCTGATTTTAAAACTGGCTTGAAAACTTTCCTTTTTAGACAAGCCTACCCCACTTTTAAATGACAGTTGTTTGTTTTTGTTTTTTTTTTAAATTGATTTTGATAGCTGATTTTATGTTTTTAGATGCACCATGTAGCACTTTGAGATTTTTATTAATGAAAAGTGCATTATAAATTAAATTGATTATTATTATTATTATAAATGAATTCATTTATTAAAGTTTTCCTCCACTACTCTAGTGAGAAGAAGATGCATTAGCAATCTGATATAATCTGACAAAGAGTTTTAAATACTAATTTTAAGAAGATATTTCATCGTTTTCAACAAACCTGAATTCACTGATTGTTGCATAAGCACTTCACTGGAAAACAGGCTGCCAACAGGGAGACGGTGTAAGAGGCCTTTTAGCAACGCTTTGCATTCATGCTAACTCTTCTCAGTGTCTCAGCGTGCCGAGTGACGAGGCTTCCCCTGGAAAACAAAGCTGAATCAGTTCAGACCAACATTACCGAACAGGCTGCAGTTTGCTGTGAAGCGTCAGCTGGGAGGTCATGACCTCTGTGTTTATGGATGTGTAATGAAAGAGACAGTGGAGGACAGAACAACAACTTGTAGTGTCCTCATTAAGCAGCAGCTTTGCTTTTAAAAAGGTTTTGTAGTTGGTTGAAGGCATTGTGAAGACAGTGAACTAGAAATTACAAATTTATGTTTCAACTTTTGTAGGAAGATTTTCCAAAAGTTTAAGGAGTGTTAATTTTATACCCTTCTTCCAGAAGAGCATTTAGAAGGTCAGACACTCATGTTGGACGAGAAACCCTGGCTTACATTTTCCACTGGGCTGATGAAACAGGAAGGGTCATTCTCCAAACTGTCCCCATAAAGTTGGAAATGTGAAATTGTCCAAAGTACGGCTGCACCGATTGCAGTTTTCTGGCTGATCACTGATCTTTAGAAAGCCCAAACCTGCCAATGCAGATTTTGACCGATTTTTTTTTTTTTATCTGGAGATTCACTAAATACAGTGAGA
This sequence comes from Poecilia picta, assembly GCA_033032245.1. NCBI lineage: Eukaryota > Metazoa > Chordata > Actinopteri > Cyprinodontiformes > Poeciliidae > Poecilia > Poecilia picta. The sequence goes on from CM065371.1 coordinate 23,587,980, forward strand.
AAGTGGCAAAGTTTCCAAAAGTCTGGTGACTGTTGTTAACATGTGCAGACGTGATCCAAAAGTCTGGTGACTGTTGTTAACATGTGCAGACGTGATCGTCTGATGCAAACGGTGGCTGATCTTCAGACGTAGATAAGATCATATGTATATATTCACCGACCTCTGCTCACCCAAATTTAAAGCTGCAGTCTCTAACTTTTACAGACTTGTTACATATTTGTTAAAACTGTCATTATATTGTGACAGTACAAGGCGGATAATCTCTGAAAAGAAAATTATCTCCTCCCAGTGTTCCCACTACTAACTGCAGAAATATACCACTTAGTCAAAAACAACCAGTCAGAGGGTCTTAGCACTGTCAATCAAGCTCATGCTCACCCCATCCCGCTTCCTCTCTGCTACGCTACAGC